>JAIFKI010000004.1:43422042-43797042 GCA_025389145.1 Misgurnus mizolepis | reverse complement strand
GGTATTTGGTTGGACGATAAATTGACTTTTGGGGTCCATATTGAGAGCCTTTTTTAAAAAACTCAGACCAAAATTGGATTTTTATTTTAGATTAAAGGCATGCTTTCCTTATTCGGCCAGGAAAAGGTTGGCAGATTTTTATCAGTTTTAGATTATGGTGACCTCATTTATATGCACTCTACTTCACTTTTATTAAATAAACTAGATGTAGTATACCACTCAGCTTTGCGTTTATTTACAGGTACAGCAGCTAGGACTCATCACTGCACTCTGTATGAAACTGTACATCTCTCTTCCCTTTCTCTCAGAAGGAAAATCCATTTATTAATTTTTATTGATAAAGCATTAATGGGTATTAACTATTTTCCAGAATAGTGTATACAGGACAAGGTTGTCAAAGAAAATACTATTAATTACTCGATTAACAAAAACAGCTATTGGTAAAAAGGCTTTCTCAACATATGCCCCAAATGTCTGGAATGAACTCCAAAATACTTTAAATTTAGAATCACTTCCATCAATTGACACTTTTAAAAACCTTTTAAAGTCAACTATGACTGAACAATGCAACTGTTTTTAATTGAGGATCTTATACAATTATTTTACTATGTATAGTGTATAGAGATTTGTGGTGTATCATGCATTTATGTTTTGTCTGATATGTATTGTAACTTGGCAGCCATTCTTGGCCAGGACTCCCTGGAAGAAGAGTTATTGTAACTCAATGGGACCTTTCCTGGGCCCGTATGTATAAAACATCTCAAAAATGCTCTTAGTCTTAAGCTATGACTTAAGTGTCAAAAAATTCTTAGTAAGGAGTAGGACCAGTTTGAGAATAGAAGTCGTTTATAAAGAAGCTGAAAGCAACTTTCAGTAAAGTGTAAGACTCATTCTTAAGTGCTGACTTAAGTGCCGCAAACTGAGGACTACAATGATTTCAACCTAAAATGGCCGCCCTTAACCTCTGAATCAGCCAATAGAAAGCCGGCAATGTTATACAGTCAAAGCAGCATGTGACACCATACATTTATGAATCATGAAGACATTCAAATTATATTAGTATTTAGATATTTAAATTTGCTTCAAAAAAATGTTTAACAATATTACAAATAACCATTTTGCATCATTTTGATTAAGTTTTTAACATGTTAATGAAATAGACAAACATAATGTTATTTAAAAAATTAAGATGATTAATCACATTATTTTAACTTCACTCACAAGCTGTTTATAAAGAAAAGACTAAAGTTTGCAAACATTAAGATAAAAAATACTTTGATGATCAAGCCTTAACAAGATGATCAAGTTAAGTTGGATTTCTCCACTTAAACACAATTGTAATATTTGCCATCTTTGTTCCTTTCACCTTTGGCTTGCTCACTGCTAACATTATGTTTTGGCTCAGGGTTTTATACTCTAATATCACTTTACATGTAATGATGTCACTGCAATCTTGTACTTCACATTTTTTATTGTAGATTTTATTTACATTTTATGGTATTTTATTTACCTATCGTAAACTGTAAAATGTAAAAGCGGCTCTACTAAAAAAAACTTAATTCAATTGTTAACACCTAATATTTAAACATTTTTAACTTTAATTATTTCACTTAAACTCAGAAATTTAAGTTGAAAAAACATTACATTTTAGGCATTATCAATAATTTGATCCAACTTTAACTTTTTACAGTGTATATTATTCAAATTTATGTAATTTTTTTTTTATTGCTTAAACAATCATACAAAAAACCAAACAACATTCAAGATACACATCTTAATAGTTTGTTAAGAAGTCCAAATAGCAGCATAAAACATAAGTAAACATAATAAACACAGATAACACAAAGAAGATAAATACAAAAAAAAAGAAAAGATTTTAGACAAGGGGGTTCTCATCAAAAAATACCTTAAGAAGATTATACAATTTAAGGGCTTTTTTGTTAGACACAAATCTTAACGACTTGAAGAAGATCATCAAATCTTTATGGAAAAGTACGAAGATTCTTAAAAAATCTGCATTTGTGTATGAAGTAATTGGCCAACAGCACAACATTGTTCACCAAAAATTCAAGTTCGTAATTCATAGAAAAAGACAAATATTTGATCCAGGGCTTAAAGTGAAAAAAAATCCTGAGCCTGAACTTTCTGTGGCTCAACCAGGACTTTTACCAAGCCCATTTTTTCTATAAACTAATTCTATGAGCAACAGCACAGTCATATTTTCAACACATTAACAACTTATTATGCCAAAAAAACTATGCAAAAACAAGCCTCAGGTTTCGGAAGTTTACTGCACCAAGTGCCTAAAGCAGGGGGCTCAAACTGGCTTTGTTGGAGGGACATAGAGCTATTTTAACATAAAAACACAATATTTCTGTATATGTACTGCATTTAAATTCTATTATTTAACATATAATAATACATACAAATATAAACTATTCTCTATAATCTATTTTATAATTTATTTTTAAGAGTAAGTAAATCTTTTCTAAACCTTATCTTAAATTAATAATAATAATAATAAATACAAACTTTTTCTATTAAAACCTTGCACTAAATTAACAAATTAAATTCCTGAATACATTTATGAACTATTTTAGCATATGCATTTATTTTGGACTTGAATATGTTCGATCTCTGTAAAAATTAATATTAATGCTTCATGTGTAACTGCATAGCAAGCAACATAATGATACATATACTTTATTATTCACTTATATTGAGTTGAGTGAGCTGCATACATAGACTACTGTAGTCTACTTTTATCTTTTGCACGTTTCTCCTAATCTTTCCTCTTGTCAAAACCTGGGCACTTGGCTTTTTCCGCATCCGTAGTTTAATATGCGTTGCATTACATCTCCCGCTTGCACTGCTTATGACGTGTCGCCAATGAAAGCTGTGACTTGAACAAACAAACCCCATGCAGCTTTTCTCTGAGTACAGTTGGGTAACCCCGAGTTACAGTACAGCTCTTCTCTGGACGAACACTCCAAAGTCCCGACCAGATTAATTGATCGCATGGAGACAATGATATGATTAACGTGAGGTTCAGATGAGCAATAACATCTGATCACGTATTCTGTTATGCTCGCTGGAGTGAGAGCCGCTCATGGTTGCGTAGCAACGGAGGACGCCCAGCATCTCACGCGCTTAGGAATGAAAAAAACCGCATTGACTCGCATTTAACACGCGTTTTAGACGCGACATGTGAACGGCCCCTAAAAAGTTTACATCAATAATTTAAAAAATATAAAACGAAGTAAATGAAAATCTTTCTGCGGGGCAGATTATATTAAATTTTTGAAAGCAGAACCGGCCCGCATAGAGGGGGAGAGACGGCCGCGGGCCGGCAGTTTGAGACCACTGGCCTAAAGCCTTACCGTGTCTTGTCCTCTTTATTCAAGGCATGCCAAGCGTCACTTGTTTTTTACTTTCTCCTCCGAAGCAGATGTATTTTCTTCTGGTTTGATAAACTTCATTCTCCACAGCGTGTGTAGCCTAGCTAACTGCGAACTGGTTCACTTTCTGCACAAGACCCACCCTCCTCTCTAGCAATTGGCTAAGACAACCTAATATCATGCTCTCATTGGCTGTGACCGCTGACTCGTGAATCAAGGTGGTAGGTTGAAGGGGACCGGTTATTATTGCCAGTTCGTTAATTCAAATTTAGCCGCGTAGTATGCGCGCTCATAATTAAAGTGACGCGCTCGTTTTTTCCAAGCGCGTCCGTGCCGAAAGTGACTTATTTGCATGTTTTGCCTGCGCCGGAGTCCGGACCTGCCCTCAAGCCGGAAATCCGGCCCCCGGCCGGAGTACTTTAAGCCCTGTTGATCGTTTTAAAGTTAAAGTCAGGTATTACATATTTCAAACTTAACCAAATATAAAGGTCATCCCAGAATTTCTTTGTAAAATTGCATAAATAAAATAAATGTTCCAAAGACTCAATGTCTGCTTCACAAAAAGTGCACTCTTTACATTCCATATTAAATCGGTGTCGGAGAAACTCATTACAAGGATAAATATCATTAATAATTTTAAACTGAACCTCTTTTACTTTTGGAAAAAGTGGAAAAGTGAGAAATCTTGTTCTAATTTTTTCCACTTTGTCTTTCGGGAAATCAAATATAAGAGGTCTCTTTTTAACTTTACAAGGGAAAGTCCATATTAACCAATGTTCTTAAAACTTTAATCTTGCAGCCCTCCTCTGTAAGATTAAGGCCAGACTTGCTTAGACTTTTCAATCTTGGAATCACAGGTGAATAACACAATGCACCTTTAACCATCTGAACCAAACCACCAGGAACAGCTTTTAACAAAGCCACATATAATTTCCGAGTGCAAATAATGTTATATTTTCCACACAAATTTTCATAACTAAGGAAATTTCCTTCTCCATCCATAATGTGTACAATGGACCAGACACTTTTATCCATCCAGTCCTGAAAGAACACTGATTTCCTATCGATAAGGATACACTTATTATTCCACAAAGAACAACTATGTGGGGAAAAATTGTGTTTGTATATAAGTTTCCAATACAATAATACCTGACTATGAAAAGAAGATAATTTACACTTTAGCTTTGAAGGCTCAAAATCACATCTTAAAAGAAAATCAATTCCTCCAAAAGAATCAAAGATTTTTGAAGAAAAACTAGACCAAACAGAATGTTTATTCCTAAGGAAAGCTTGGAGCCATCTCAATTTAAGTGTGCCATTCATAACATCAAAATCAATAAAATTCAAACCTCCCTCACTGATTGGCTTTACTACATCTGATTTTCTTATGTAATGGTGTTTGTTTTTCCAAAGAAATTTATACTGAATTTGATTTATATCCTTAATCCACCTGTCAGAGATATCTAAAGAATATGCAGGATAAATCAGCCTAGAAAGTATTTCAGTTTTCTGTAATAAAATTCTGCCAAAAATGGAAATATCCCTTTGTAACCACACATTTAACATATTTTGACTTTTGGTTATATTGTCAGCCAAATTCATTTTTTCTCTAGATTTTGTGTCTTTAGTAATAACAATACCTAAATATTTTACCTCATTTTTTAAAGGAATATTAAATAATTGAGATTCAGTCCGATTATGCACTGCCATCAACTCACACTTTTTTAAATTTAACTTCAAACCAGAAGCTTTGGAAAAATGTGACACTAAATGAATAGCAGCTGGGATCTGCTCTGCATCCTTAAGAAACAGAGTAGTATCATCTGCTAGTTGACTTATTAATAGCTGACTCCCCAAAACGTTTAGCGGCTTAATATCTTTACTATTTTTCACGTAAATTGCCAAAAGTTCAGCTATTAAAATAAACAAATACGGACTTGTCGGGTCACCTTGTCTAATACCTCTGTTTATTGTAAAACGCTTAGAAGTCCCACCTGGAAGCGATACTGAACTATTAATGTCTTTATACAACATCTCTATCAAATTTACAAATTTATAACCAAATCCAAAAAACTTAAGTGCATGTAAAATGAATGTATGTTCTACTGTGTCGAATGCCTTATAGAAATCAAGAAATAAAATAAAACCATCCTTAATCAAGTGTGCATAATCAATTAAATCCAAAATAAGTCTAATATTGTTGTGTATTAACCGTCCTTTAATAAAGCCAGATTGTGTTTCACTTATAATTTGACTCAACCTAAATTTTAACCTGTTTGCAATAGCAGACGTAAGAATTTTATAATCAACATTTAGTAAGGTAATCGGTCTCAGATTATCAATAACTCTTTTATCTTTGCCTGACTTTGGAATAAGAATGATCAACCCCTGCTTCATAGTTGGAAGTAAAGAGTTAGAATCGAAACATTCCTTTAAAGCTTTAAACAATAAATCTTTTAAATCTTCCCAGAAAAATTTGTAAAAATTTGTAGTCAAACCATCCTGACCAGGAGATTTACCTAACGGCATTTTTTAAATAGCAAAATCAATTTCCTCCAGTCTCAGGTTTATATCACAGCTTTCTTTAAATGCACTATCAATCTGCGGAATAAAATCTTTTATACTTTCTAGAAATTCTTGACCATCTTTGACAGAATAAGAGGAAGAATAAATCTCTCTATAAAATGAGTAAACTTCCTCAGAAATTAATTTGGGGTCTGTGATCACCTTCTCATTAACAATCAAACTATTCACAGCATTACTTTTCTGTCTCCTCTTTTCTAACTGACAAAAATATGCTGTATTCTTCTCTCCTTCCTCCAACCATTTTGCACGAGACCTTACAAAAGCTCCTTGTGCTTTCATTAAATACAAATTATCTAATTTAGCTTGAAGAGAAAGTAATTTATCAAGATCTTCTTGAGTCATTTGCTGTGTATTACAACAAGTGTTATTTCTTGAATTAAACTTATCTCTCTTTGCTTCCGTTCTTTTGCATTTTTGTTTACCAAATCTGATTGAAACTTCCCTTGTTTTAAATGTAAAATACTCCCATTCATTCCCATTAGAAGTTAAGGTGAGGTCCTCTTGAATCTCAATAATCAAATTCCTTATTTGATTACAATAATTTTTATCCTTTAACAGTTCTGCATTAAACTTCCAGTAGTCTTTTCTAAAGGTATGTTTTGTTGTTGGTGTCAAAGTTAATGAAATAAGGCAATGATCTGTCAATGGTGCGGCAGAAATGGAAACGTTAGTTGCAAACTCAGAATTTTCCTCAGAAATAAGCCAAAAGTCTATCCGTGACTTAGAGGATCCATTCGGTTTGACCCAGGAAAACTGAGACTCAACAGGATGTTTTAACCTCCAGATGTCAATAAGAAAATTTGACTGGCAAAACTCGTGAATGATGTTATTAAAATGTTGACTTGTATAACTAGAAGGAGATCTGTCCAGCCACTCATCTGGTGCCAGATTAAAATCACCTCCAATTAGTACACAATTTGTTTGAAATTTCGATTTAAACTGTTTAACAACATCTGTAATTTTAGAGAATAAAATCTTGTTTTGCCCACTGCTATTATAACCATAAACATTAACTAAAATCAGAAAAGTACCTAGCTATTAAACACAGCAGCAAGCCAATGACCAAGAACATCAGCCTGAAAAGTCACAACCCTCCCAGGGCAATTGTTAAGGCATATGGCGACACCTGCTGAACGATTAGAGCCATGACTAAACAAAATTTTCTCTCCCCACTGCAACTTCCAAAAAGCAGCATCTTCTTCAGTAGAGTGAGTCTCTTGTAGAAAAACAAAATGTGACTTTTGCCTCTTACAAAACAAAAATATACCTTTGCGTTTTAAATTGTCCTTTAGTCCCCTTGCATTTAACTAACAAAAAGATAGACGAGATTTCAACGAGAACATACGCCCACTGGAACTTACAGTGAACGGGTTGAAAGTGTCAATAAGCTCTCGACAATGAGATTAGAAAAATAAAAGTGCAACACTTACAAAAAACAGCCTCTCAAAAAACAACATTTCCCATTTTTCAAAACTTCATCATCAGGTAAAAATTTGCTTCCCTTCAATGAAAGCGAAGGGACCGTGAAAGTATGCCACCTTCCCTTCAGCTCGCGCTTGTTTAATGCGTGGCCAAAGAACTCCCCGAGCCTCTCGGTCTTCTTTGTTTAAGTCCTCAGCAAAATGAATGCCTGCCTCCTTGCACACGGTTGATCCCTTTGACAGAGACCATATTTGATCTCTGTAGATTCGCTTTGAAAACTGTATTATGATTTGGCGCATGCGATTTCCTTCTCTTCTGCTAATACGATGAACCGTGTCAACTGCTTCTTCCATTTTCCAGGGCACACCAGGAGCAATCTTGGCCAGCAGGGTTATCACCTCCTGTCGGATGTTTTCGTTCGGTTTCTCTGACGACCCTTTGATGCGTAAATTCCAACGTCTTTTGTAACGATCCAATTCTCCTACCCTTGACCTCAGCTCTTTATTTTCTTTTTTTAGAACAGAAAGTTCCTGCTCCAATACAGCTTCCTTCTGTTTGTGAGCTTTCATCTCTTCCTTAACCTCGGAAATGGCATTACAATGCTCTTCCATTTTTTTGGACAACTCCTCCAGCTTTTTTCCTTCTTGTCAAATCTTCTGCCAAGGGAGTGAATTGCCTCAAGAATATCAGCATTAGAGATATCATTCACCTGATCAGGCCGCACTTTCTTCATTAAATGAACTTTGCTGGGGGTAACCGGTAGATTCTCAGCAGCATGTTCCTCCAAAATACTCTTGTTAGTTTCAGCAGAAACCTCCATCGCGTTACCATAATCATGATCTTTTCTGTTACTGCTCGCGGTTTTCTCTTCAGAGTTACGTGCTCTACTTGACATCTTTAGATGATGAAAAAATAATCCTCTGTGAAATCGTTTGGGAAAAGTTTAAAAATAAGAATAACTTTGAGACTTTGTTGGTGATTAAACCATGCTGCTATCTAGTACGCCATCTTGGCCGGAAGTAATTTATATACATTATACCATTGCTGTCTTGATAATCCCATAAAAATTATTGGTACTGTGCAAGCACTTGAATGTGCTTTTTTTTACTAATATACATCTTATACTGTATATTATATTGTGTAATATAATATACATTGTATAAAAACCCTATACTCTTTATATTTCATATGTTATATTAATTCCTATCTACTGTCTATATACTACTAACATGTATTTATTGTACATTTTCTGCTCTGCAACAATGCAACAATAATTGTTTTCAAAAGTGCTAGAAATACATTTGAATTAAAGTCATTCTAACACATTCTTTGTTGTAAAGTGAATGATCCTCCGCCTCTCTGCTGCCCTCTTGTTACTCTTAACTAGGTTAAGAGACCTCTCCAGCTCTCTTAAATAATTTAGGAGCTGAGACCTAGTCTTAACACTTAGGAGGCTTTATAAATCTAAATTTTTCTTAAAGGTGCAATTTGTAAGATATTTGCAGTAAAATCTCCAAAAACCACTAGGCCAGTGTTATATATTTTGTCCAGCTGATTACTATCAATATCTGTAATGTTTTCAACTACTTGTAAATCATGAGAAAATTGCCATTCAAAACATTGACACGGGGCAGTGCAGTCTCCTGTCAATGACGTTAATATCCATGTGACCCTTTGTCACCGCCTTTACTGACGTAAACCACATGACAACAGTGGTCGAGCTCGAAAAAATAAAATGGCGGCCAAGGAAGCAGCTGGAGCACAAATTTAGTGAAAATAAACGTATATTTTCACTTTATAAGCATTTTAATTGCATTTCTAGCGAGAAATTAGTATTGTAGTTTTCAAATATGTGATAAGTTATCACAAAGGCGCTCTCTGTTTATATTTCAAACACGCTGCCTTTGAAGTGCGTCGGAAAGCCTTTCTCTGAGCGGCCTTCAGGCCTCTGAGTCCGAAGTCATGTCCTCAAGAGGCAGCGAGGCAACAAGTCCTCACTGCCTTGAGTTTTCGGACGCAGCGAGCCAGTGTTGTGGACAAATGCGGAACTATGCGATAGCGTCTGCCTGTGTCAGC
Source organism: Misgurnus mizolepis (assembly GCA_025389145.1). Taxonomy (NCBI): domain Eukaryota; kingdom Metazoa; phylum Chordata; class Actinopteri; order Cypriniformes; family Cobitidae; genus Misgurnus; species Misgurnus mizolepis. The sequence goes on along the minus strand of JAIFKI010000004.1, from coordinate 43,787,560 downwards.
TCCTGTAAGCGTACGGGCCAACCAAACGACCCAAGAAGAGTTTGGAACAAAACGAGAGAGGATCAATTTGTTGTTGCATTATCTGGATGGAGAGAGCTTCACGACAACATTTAACTAGACCGAGATTCTGATCCTGCTTGTGTTTTACTCGATGGGTGAGTTGTTTTGATTCGTAACCCTTCAAAAAACGTATGCTATTGTACTCGACAAAGGTGGACTCGGACCCAACTCTAGCAATCTTTTACATTAAATAAGTAAACAACAAGAATCAGGCTGCGCTCGCGATGATATTCGATCAGTAAGAGCTTTTAACTACATGTTAACATGAACCTAATAACTGCACTTATACAGCATTCATGTAAAGCATTACCATGAAATCAAAGTTACATCCTTACAATTTAGAGATGGACATGGTCTTAGATTTCATTGCACTAGATGAATTTCTCCAAACTAATAACACGAGGATGTAACGTAACATTGGCCTTCAATGAAAACATTACAGAAAGTATGAGAACATTTTCAGAAAGCAGCTGAAATCTAGTTTTACGAATTAGTTAAGCATAACTCACATGCTGTCGCAAACCTTACAGGAGCAGCATGTAGGATAAATGTCTATTTTCCCTATTAGCTTACCTGCTGCCCTGCTGCTCGTGTAGCTATTTTTGAAGACTCGCGGCTACTGCTACGTAGTGCGTGCTGCAAAGGAAACCCCGCCTACCGCCCCACCTCCGCCAAAAGATAAAACCAGGGTACCCCCAGGATCCTCCAAATGAAATTCAAGGCTTTTTAAGACTTTTTTAATACCATTTCAAATGAAATTCAATGCCAACTCCGTTGCCATTCTGACAGAAGTATGAGCGAAAATGTCAAATCTGTATTCATTTTGAACGCTAGAAAATAATTATGTACAAGTAGGCTGAATTAAATAAAACATTTTATTTAATTTATCTGTTATATTTAATACATACGCAACAGCGTAACACATTTGATTTGTAATAAACAAAAATAAACAAATAGATTTTAACTTATTAAACACTACAGCCTTCGCAGCTCTGCTGCCTTGTTTGCAATTTTTTCGCTCAGGCTCTCAAGTTGTGTCAACTTCTGCTTGTGGCTTCTTCTCAACGCATTTGACTTGGCAATTAGCTCTGCCATTTTGCTGCCTTGTTTGCCCTCAGCCTCTTCTGCCATCTTGTCTGCATCACTCCTCAGATGCTCCGCAACTTCCTGGATGGTCTGTCTTGTCTTTTTAAGCTGCTCCAACTCCTGTTCAATCACCATTCTTCTTTGACTATGTGCTTGAGATTCTTTTTTCTTTCGTTCACTTTCAAGATGCATCCTGTACCTCACCCTTGCTGATGTGACTGAAGATAGGAGCTCTGGTGTAAGGGGCACCTTGGTAACACCCCCATGCATGGACACGTAATCGCACACAACTCTTTGTGCAATGACAGTGTCCTCTTGGATATTACAAGTTTCTACTTGTTTATTGATAGAGAAGCCCCTCTCCACCGTAGCCTGCCCATGGGAGAGGAGCAGAAGGTTTTTGATGAAAGCCCAGAGTTGTGGGTAGGGCTGACTTATATATGAATGGAGAAACACATCCAGCCTCTTCTCGAGGGGCTTGAAAGACAGGAAATTTTCATTCCTCACCTCCAGAGACAACAATTGTGAAAATTGCTGAATGATCTGATCACCTAAAGAATTAGTGAAAGAAAAAACACTCACATATATATATAATACAATCAAACGTACATGTGTTTCTTTTGTAAATTGTATGCCTATTGTCAGGACTTCATATTATGTACCTGTAGCAACTCCATCTAACTGCTTGTCCTGAAGAAACCTTTTGACTAGACACTTCATCTGGCCCTGACACAATTCTGGATCTGAATACATCACAGTTGGGTTAAGACAAGTCATTTGTCTTACAGTTGGGAATTTCAAAGGGCTCTTCTCTTGAATCTTCTTCACAATTTTGGACAGACCCTCCATGCATTCCTTTCTGAACTGGAGGACAGAAAGCTCCTCTGTGGATCTACTCTGCTGCTTACGTTCCTATGGATGAATGGGGAATAAATTAAATAAATAGCTTCCTCTCCCTCCTCTTTCCTTCTAGCTAATCCAGTGAGGGGCTGAGTAGACCAGACAACAGGCACACCAGGAACAGCCTGGTCACACATTATGTATCCTAAATACCTTTATTGCAGCCTCAGCTCCAATGCCAATATCAACAGCCCTTAGATGAACCCTGGACTGCAAGTCACTAACATCAAGCCGGACCAAATGCTGAGGTGTGGCATCATTGAGAAGTTCTTGTTTAATGAATTGCCTCAGCAAACTCTATGAATAGACAAAAATATACATATTTGAGAATACAAAATATTTTATAATACAAAATAAGCCCTCTAATTTTATAATGTTTCCTTTCTTAAGTATTATTAAATGACCCTGATTTCTCTGACTATTCAAAATATTTGCATTTTCAATTAATTCAGTCTTAGCTGTAGTCTTAGCGTAACTGTGAACGAGAGGAGATTTTAAAATCACTATGACAATAAAATGAGAAGATTCACCACACCTTCAGCAGTTCAGCCAAGTCATTACCAATGAAAGGCAGCACAGGCTCATCAGTCTGGTATCTGGTGAGGAAAGGTGTTACACTTCGACACACTGCCATGAAAAAGTGAAGCTTTGCCAGAATGAGAGGGTCTTTGGTTGCCGCCTCAATGGTATCATAGGAGGATGTCCCAGGGTTGGGAAGCTTTTTGTTGCTGACAGCCTCAACATACTTCATCATGTCTGGCCAGATGACAAGGGCCCTCTCCACCACAGGGAGGTTCTCGACCCAGCGATGACCACAAAAAGGCAAAGCAAAAATTTTGGACTTCGTGAGATTACAGAAATCCTCCCTTCTTGCTGGTACATTGTGGAAAATTGTATGCAGAGCTCTTAGGAACTTCTCCATATGCCAGTCGGTGAATCCACATTTGACAGCATTATGGAGAGTATGCAGGCCACAACTCCCCACCACTGCCAGCTGAGCACCCCCAAAATGCTCTGCATGCTCCTGCTGCAGCATCTCAAAAAAACGCCAATTAACATTGGGTCCATCCATAGACACAGAGACCATCTTCCTCAAGTCAAGGTCACATACACACTCCTAAAAGACAAAAAGCAAATTTTAAACAAACACATATTATATAGCCTACATAATAGACCAACTCTGGTTACAACATGTGACATGTTAACAAAGTAATTTGTTCTAGGGGGTACTGGGGCATTATCCCCCATGAGACAATTGTTATGATTTAAAATTAAGCATTCTGGTGCATAAATGGATATTTCTCTTCAAAAATACAACATTTTGAGGAAAAAGCTGTAAAAATTGCATTTTTGTGAAGGCATTTTGTTAATGATCAGGTTCAGAATGATTATCAAAACATAGCATACACGCAAAAATTAATAAAAAGGTTTTTCTTCAGTTTTTTATAAATTGTGTAGGAATCTAGTGGATAAAAGCGGTATTACACCTTCCCGTAAAAACTTGTCAGGAAAGCGTCTTTATTAGTTAAATATTAACTCGTAATTGAAGAGATAACGTGCCAGTGGCGGCGAAAGTGTTAAACAATGTCTGTCACAAATAACTACAATTTATTTTGAAGCAATATTCTCATCAGCTTTTACATACTTAAATCTGCTTAATTGTGATTTTTACATCAGGTCGTTATTTACATGTATAAAGAAAATTTTTAAACATTTTATGTTTAAACAAATAATATAAAAAAAACAATATTAAAACCAACAGGTGGCGACAAGTGACCTTCTAATAAATGAATCATTGAGTCATTCGTTAAAATTCGTTCAAAATGCTGAATCATTCAAAAACAAAACACAGAACTTAAGAAATTGCTTTCTTTCATCGGTGAAATAAACCGATATTGTGTCTAAATTGTAAGTGACTACATATTAACTATAGGCTACTTGTTTATTAAACTATACATTCAATGTACACTGTAAAAAATGCTTGTGAAATTTACAGTAATTAACTGTGTTCATGCACAGCAAATAACTGTAATAAAGGTTCACAGTGGATTACAGTGCATTCAGTGCGAAATCACAGTAGTGTTTTTAAACTGTAAAAATCACAGTAAAAAGGTATGTGCTGTAGAAAATCACAGTAAATAAAATATCCTGCAAAGATTCACAGTAACCAGCAATGTACTGTAGAGACTCGCAGTAACCAACATTGTACTGTAGAGACTCACAGTAGGGGTGAGCAGGGGCGAAAGTACAATTTTTCAGAAAAACTTAATTTTAAAAGATAAAGATTTAGACAGATATATTTTTGCTGTGATCAGTAACTCAAGTGTGGACTATGAATTCCAGGTGAAATTTTGGAAACAAAATGGCCTTAGACTCTGTCAGCAGGGACGAAAGTAACACACAAGTGGCTCAAAAGCAGAACAGAACAAGATAGATTTTTGTGTTACATTTGTTTTTAGTAAATAAACATGACTATGATCTTGTTTATATGTATTTTCGGTAAAATTTTGGTTTCATCAAATGTTTCTAAAGCAACCTGACAGTACAAACTTGAATTGTTGAAAAAAAAAACCTTTTTAACGGTTTGAACACAATAAAATTAAATCAAATAAAGAAATATAAATTTTCAACATAATGCAACAGTATTGGCAGTAGGAGAAGAGTAACAAGTGTTAAACCCGATTGACTTTTATTTTTAAAAACTCAACTTCATGATGTGTTACAGCACATTTTACAGTAAATGTATTTAAGTCCAGTCAACAACAATTTTTGTCAGCAACATGCTGATGTCTAATATTATTCAGGATACACAAAATAAACTGAAGAAAATTATTTCTTCATTAATCTTTGTTGGGAATTCCTTTTTAAAGTATATTTATTATATTATATTTGAGTATTATGCTAGTAATGACAAATTAGATTTATTTTCTATTTCTTTAAAGGAGAAAGTCACTATGATTATTGTTTTGTCTACAATATGGTACACACAACATTCCATTAAATATGCTACCACACTGAAATAAATTGTAGGTTACACTTAATACTTATACAACTATAAATAAGTTTTCAACTATGTCAACCAACTTTCACTAATTTGCAACTATATCTCAACTAACTGTCTAAATGTCCTTAGAGTATTAGTAGACTGTTAGGGTTAGGGAAGAGGTTAGGGTTAGTGGAATAAGTTGACATGCACCTGCAAAGATACTTATCACAATATCATCACAATATCAAAATACCCAGACTTCATATTGAATTTAAGGATAGCCAAGGCTGTGAAGGATACATCTATGGATCCTCGGTAGGGCTGTAACGATTTATCGTGCATATGCACGTTTTCTCAATTAATGAATTTGCATGAATTACGGTGAAATGCCGCCACATCCAAAACCAAGGGGGCGCTCTCGTGCAGAAACTTACTTTGTGCCACAGAAGTAGGCTAGCATTGCAAACACTGTTCCAGGAAATGTCTACAGGAATATTTATATTGCTGTTCTTCAAATAGTTTCAGGTATTTTCATGATAATAAAGAATATTTTGAATGATTTTGTTTTATTTTGAATGATTATGATTTTTGATGCATAATCAGGCAGGTCTTTATAATGGGACAAGCTATAGCGTTACAGCCCTAACTCGGTTTCAGTGGGGAAAAGGCCACAGTAAGAGGCTTTTATATGAAGGAGCCTTCGAATTGTGACAGCCTTCGTCACAGCCCGGTGATGTAATTTGCCTTCAGATACGGCCTTGGAAGGCCACAGCCCCTGAATTGGGATGCACCCAGTATGTCAGTTTAAAGGGCGATTTATAGTCGTGCGTAGGTCCGTAGCCTGTGCATAGCTCTGCGTAGCCTGACGCGCACCTCACAAAATTTTTAACAGCGATCTGACGCGCGTCTATCTACAGCGCGTCAGATTGGTTCACCAGAACCCCTCCCGTCAGGTAAAAAAAACTGCATCATAGGTATTTCCGTTTGTGACGGTGAAAACAAAAATGAGCCAAATTGAGGAGTGATTTAACTCAAACTGCATCAAAAGTCGATGTTTATTTACTTCCATCATTGCTGGTCTTCTCAAATTATACACAAGAAGTTGCTGTTTCTTTTTTTGTGGGTTAACTTGCTTAGCTTCTTCTTCTGTGACTTCTTTTGCTGCTAAAGTATTTAATTTTAGAGAAAATACACATGGTAGGCTAATAGATACTTTAAACAGTATAACACTGAAATCATCTTGGCCATATGCTGGGGCACGTTCAATCTCACACCGGTGCGCAACGTTTTGCTACGGTTTCCGGGTTGAACGACATGTTTCCTGGAAACGGTGTGCAACGGAATGCAACAGGTTTTAGAAGCGTTTTCTCTTGTTTGGTGGGTGTGTCACAAATGTTAGCCCAATCAGCGGCAAGATGTATAAAACCACGCGGTAGTAAAGAGACAGCTCGCTCAATGGCTTCAAGTTGGAATGTTGTCTTTCATTCTGGACGGCAAGGTCAGTGACTGTAACATCGAGGGTATTTTACAGTATTAAACACACATTTATAACGATTTCATCAGGCTTCAGAAACATTTAAAAAAGAACACAAAGAATGGCCTCTCAGCTACCGTAGTTGCAACTCTTGCGTCATCACAACAGGGTGTTCAATGCATCACCGTTTCAGTTTAATAAACGTTGTGCAACTGTCACAAGGTGACGATCTCTTCGGGGGCGGAACCAAAGTTAGGGAAGTTTGGTTCCGCCCGGAAGGTTTCCCACCGGGCCGCATTCGAAGACGGACCGTCTCACTTCCTGGTTTCCAGGGCAACATAATCGGGGCTTATGAGCCACAGGTGTAAAGAGTTAAGCGAGTGAAGTGTGATTGGAGGCTGTGTGAGAGGGAGATGAAGAAATAGCTCTGCAAGAACACAAAGCAGGGACTCAGACACGAGAGGCGAGTGACACGGGGAAGCTCCTTTGCCAATGGCAGACAAAGACACGCACCTTTTGAAGAGCCCGAAGCTCTGTTGATCCGGCGACCGCTGAAGCGGGCGGAAAGAGGACAGAGTCACAGAGGGTGAAAGGAAGGCAAGTCGTGGATCTTTTAAAAAGGAGCACCCCGAAATCGCTGATGTTATCCACTGATGTGCTGATCGATGGAAATGAGGACATCGAAGACCTTAAAGGTGAAGTACTAGCCGGACACTGACATTGTTTGAGAGAAACGGAAGGAGAGGAAAACTTACCACTGTGAGTATATATCTGTGGGAAAAGTGGTGTTTGTGACTGGAAAGCGCCCTGTCTAGCTGCCTGAGTTACTGTTGGCATGAAGACAACCTAGGACGAAGAAAGATAGAGATCGTGAGTAACTAAAACCCTTGAAGTGAATGTTGATATACATATTGGATTGATTCATTGTTTGAGTGTTCTTAAGAGAGAGATCGAGTGGCCCTACCCCTGGAACAGCGTGGTGGGTGAGCCGAAGGTTTCCGTGGGAAAGCAGCTACAGCAACGACAGCAAACAAACGCTAGGCCATCTACCATCTCCCTATTTCTCGCCCAGAGCGACGTGGAAGAGGACGGGTGTCTATTGTGTGCACTGAGCGTGGTGGGGTGAGTCTTTGGACATTTTCACTTGAAGTGGTGCTGTGTAATGCCGTGTATTGCAGTGTGAGTGCTGTGTCCTGTTTGACGTAATCCCGTTTTCAGTCACTCGTCCCGGGACGGTGAAGAGGAAAGAACGGCGCTAGAAAACCCTGTATAATACTGCTGTAGTGTGCTTTCAGTTCCACAGAACTACAGAGTGGCGACGAAGAACTGTGCGAGTAGCAGTGTGTGTGAGTACTGTAACTATTATTGTTAACTTACCTGTGTTCTTTCATCATCACAGAGTAGAGGCAGGAGAGATCCGCTGGCCCGAGGTCTCGACGAAAGGGCGCCCCGGTCCAGTTTTCGATTGACCAACGGGTCTCGAGGAACGGGCAGCGTTCGACCCGGTGTGCCGGCGTGGTTCTCGCCCCTCTGTTCATCAACGAGTTCGCCGAGAGGGTCTTGGCCCCCGGCGTCCCAGTACAAACCATTGCTAAATCGCTGCATTGAAGAGAGCCAACGTGAACACGGAGATACCGAACTGTGGAGAGAAAGAGAGCCAACGTGAACACTGAGATATTGAGCTTTGGAGAGAGCCATACCTACCTGGAAGCTGTAATCAGCGCAGAGGTGAGCAAACGACTTGAGAACGATTCACTGTGTCCCTGTATCCTAGCAGCCATCTGTGGAGAGAAAGAGAGCCAACGTGAACACGGAGATATCAAGCTGTGGAGAGAGCCATACCTACCTGGAAGCTGTAATCAGCGCAGAGGTGAGCAAACGACTTGAGGACGATTCACTGTGTCCCTGTATCCTAGCAGCCATCTGTGGAGAGAAAGAGAGCCAACGTGAATACTGAGATATTGAGCTTTGGAGAGAGCCATACCTACCTGGAAGCTGTAATCAGCGCAGAGGTGAGCAAACGACTTGAGAACGATTCACTGTGTCCCTGTATCCTAGCAGCCATCTGTGGAGAGAAAGAGAGCCAACGTGAACACTGAGATATGGAGCTTTGGAGAGAGCCATACCTACCTGGAAGCTGTAATCAGCGCAGAGGTGATCAAACGTCTTGAGAACGATTCACTGTGTCCCTGTATTCCAGCAGCCGTCTGTGGAGAGAAGGAGAGCCAACGTGAACGCTGAGATATTGAGCCGAAGGAGGAGAGCCTAGAGTGGCCGTTATTTTAAGTTCCCCTGTTTCCCTTCCCTATTTATTATTTTTAAGTAAATTAAATAAAGTATATTTTAATTTATGCTTACCTTGTGTGTCTGGTCATTGGGGTGGCTTTGGGAATCTCCTCGAGGTGGAGAAAGGGGCGTGACCTTATTTACACCTGGGTCCACCCCTACCTGTGACACAACGTTTTGTCGGGGCTGAACGCAGCCCTGGTGAGACATGAAAACACATAAGCCCTCTGAATGGAGAGCAGTCATGCCCATTAGAGTTTTACGAGTGGCTAAACCTGCACACAGAAAATAAAATTGCACAGTTTCATCAAAGTGAAGTGTGTATAAATAACTTAATAAATAACTTTGTTCACATATATGATACATAATCTATAGGAAAAGGTCCATTGTTTGGAGTCATGTTTTGGTGATTCACTTAAACATCTGATAACTAGTCCACTCAAAGCTGATATTATTTCGTACTTAAATGTCAATACAGGCACGTTTAATGTTAATTAAACAATAATGTGTTTAAGCATATTGAATAGAATTAAAACATAAATTCTAACTTTTAGTAAATCTTGTAAATATGTTTATTCATACTGTAGGATCCAGTAGATTACTCGCAATTTAAATGAAAATAGCTTTTCAATCTCTTAACATTGTCTGTTGTGGTATGGTTTCACTGACCTTTTTGGGCATATTTTAATGTTACTTATACACTGTAAAATTAGGATTCTGAATTTAGAATCATTTTTAGAATCAATTGGTTGTGTTGTGCACTAGAACTATTTATTTTGGAGTGAAAATATTGTAGACATAAATTTGTTTTGCATTTCAGTTATTATACTTCACAGTAATATTGTGTTTAATAAAAATTGGAGGAAACTTTAAGTTTACTTGTAGTGTACTTTTGATTTATAATTAATTATTTTGTTTTATTTACAGATTGTACTGAATTATATTTAGATATTTTAGATTGTAACAAAAGTTTAAGATGTTTTAAGATACATTTCTTGGGAATTCATACTTTTTCATCCAAATTAAAATGTTATTTTACAAATGTTAGCATGCATTTATTGAATGTATTTGACTGTAAAAAAATTTTTTAATTTAGTACATATCTGTGAAACAGTGGCATTTTCCCTCAAATCAGAAAACTTATTGTATTGTTTTGTAATTTAGCATATTTAAATTAGATCATTAACGTTGTGACATGATCACACAAGATACATGTTTTACCACTCATTATATTGTGACTTATGTATATTTGAGTTTAAATTAGTTTTACATGTTTTCTTAGCCATTTTATCCTTTTGCTATTTTATGTGTGTATGTCTTTTATTTTGCTTCGTCTGCCTGTCATGTGAGGGGTCACATGACATGGAACTTTGTATAAAAGGAAGGAGCAGGAGCACATGGTTAGCTGACGCTATAGCTAAAACAAGCGGTTGCTGGTGTGTGGAGTTTGTGTATTTGGGCCTGTCCAGTTACGTTTTATGGACTTTGGATATCACAGTGGAAACTTTGCACATTTGGACTTTTAACACGCTTGGACTTTTATATTGTTTTAGATTTGTTTTTTTGTATTTCCTTCTTTTAACAGTCTTGAGTTTTTAAATAATTGTAACTCAACCTTTAAGGCTGGCCATTACAACTTTATTTTAACATTGATGAATGTTTACAGAAAATAACTAACCAATCAAATGCTGTAGGGAAAACCACAATGAACTATATATTAAAAACCATATAATCTCTGCTTAGTTACTTGTCAATGACTGCCAGTAAATTACTGTGGAAAAAAATCACAGTAGTTACCTGGCAGCCATTGACAATAGTAATTTACTGAAGAAAAGAAATCACAGTAGTTAACTGGCAGCCATTGACAAGTAACTTACTGTACGGAAAAATCAGAGTAGTTAACTGGCAGCAATTGACAAGTAACTTACAGTACGGAAAAATCACAGTAGTTAACTGGCAGCAATTGACAAGTAACTTACAGTACGGCAAAATCACAGTAGTTAACTGGCAGCCATTGACAAGTAACTTACAGTACGACAAAATCACAGTATTTAACTGGCAGCAATTGACAAGTAACTTACTATAGAAAAAAAACACAGTAGAAAAAAAACACAGTAGTTAACTGGCAGCAATTGACAAGTAACTTACTGTGCTTTTTCTAAAGTAAGTTACTTGTCAATTGCTGCCAGTTAATTACTGTGAATTTCACAATATGTTTTTTACAGTGTAACATTTGCAATTATGATATTATAGAACATATCATATATTATTTAAACAAATAAATAAATAAAAAAACAACATTTTTAAAATTCAGAATAAAAACTTACTTTGAAATGTTTGAGCAGGTCCACCGCCGTTGCATGACCCATAAACTGCGAGCCGAAGTACCGTGACTGTACGTGGTCGTCCACCCAGTAGCGAATATGAAGGTCCAACTGCTTACTTTTAGTTATCTTATTGAGACTCTCGTCAAACATGACCACAAACCCGCTGGTCATATTGACCTGGTCAGTCAGTTCTTTAGTTATAAAGGGAGCCAACCCGAATTTAGTAATATATGCAGTTTTGTTGCTTCCACACGAGAATGTAGCGGCAACCTCGGAGTCAGGAAACATGGTTTTAAACATCTCTGCAATGTTCTCATTCGATGTATAAGAGTGGTGCTCAGAGATTGTTTTAAGGACCCACATCACCTCTGCCCGCAGTGTGGGTGTCGAGCCACAGTAAGATACGATGTTCCTTGGCTGTGGTGGCAATGCTTCTAATGTAGAAACATTTTCATTATTGATAGCCACAGTTGTTTCAGTAACCGAAGAAGAGGTTTGCGGGGCACAGAACTGCACAATTGGTGCCTGGCGCTGGCGAGCAGTACTACACGCGGTGTGTTTGGCACCCTTCATATGGGAGTCTAGGGCCGTAACACCCATCGTCGCCAGCTTAAAAGATTTCCGGCACCAACAGCAATATGCTTCGCGGTCATTTCCTGGCACAGGCTTGACCCAAACGTAATCCGGATTCCTTGGCCACAGCGGATTAAACCGACACTTTCCCATTTTAGCAGCAAACTAGGCTAGCTACAATCTTGTTCTTTACCTCGCTAGTCTAGTAACCATAGTAACGGCTGGCTGCGCACTTTCGCGCTTTCTGCTATGACGTGGAGCGCGAGGTCCACTTTACGCTGCATACATTTTTTATTAGACTACATTAGTAACAGTTAATTTTATAACAGTATGAACTTAATATTAATAAAGGCAAAAAAATATAAGACCATTTTAATAAAATCCAAGACTTTGTATACCAAATTCAAGGCTTTTAAGGCCTTAATTAGAGATTTTCAAATTTAAGACTTTTTCAATGCTTTTAAGACCCCGCGGGTACCCTGAAAACATTATGTTATTTTTTGTATTATTAATGTTAGTGGCAGTTGTATAGACGTGTATTGTTATTCATAATAATATTTATAATAATAATCATTATTATTTAATATTAGTGGAGAGGGGCACATTACATTTTGAGACAAAAGGGGCAGGGGCTTGAGCCTTCCAAGGGCCAAACCTGACTGAGGGCCGTGGGCCAAAAGTAAATGTTGTTGTGTTATATTAAAATTAAAGTTGCCCTGATAACCTCTAATTTATAATTTTCTAATATTTAAAAAAGAAATAAGCAAACATTACTCTGTTTATGCATAACTAATGCAGTTTTATTTTCCAAGGCTTTTTGTAGAAAAAAAGAAATCATTTTGCCAATCAATTTTAAATATCCTTTTCTCTGTGTGCCACTGCCGCAACCTCTTCATTTTTAGCCTGTAGCACCCGAGTTCATTAAGTGTTTACCCCAGTTTGTAAGTCTGTATCACCCAACATGTTTTGCATTCACATGTGAAAGACTGTCTTTTACATTATGGACCTGTCTATTGATATTTTTGTTTCTATTTTAAAAGATTTAATGAAATGTTAGGGTAGAATTATAAAAACAATAGAAACAGTGAACTTCAAATCATGAGACATCAGCAAAATCAAGCAGCTTTACATTTCACTGACTTATGAATATGGCTCTGAATTTATCAGCATCCTAGCTAGCAAAAATTTGTTACATGATGTTTTTTTAAACAAAATGTCTCATTTAAACTGCTTCTTTTAAACGATGTATGCAGCATTGAGAGATAAGTGCACAATATCCTGACATAGGGCAGTTGGAGACATGTTTTCAAAGTGTTGGAAATATATATTCTGAAATAACATTTGTTGCATTCCTCTTGAGTCAAGAGACATAATTTTCACACATTAAAATGGTAATTGTGTCAATTGAATTTTAGTTATTTTGAATGATGCTAAGTTTCTTAAATAGACTAACTAAATTATATTTAGTTTTTATGCACCACAATACTGTATGTGCTATCTTAAACCCCATTCACACAGACCTCTGGTCCCAGAAAATACCCGTAAAATTGCCAGACAAGTGTCTGTGTGAACAAAAACTCGTTCCGTTAATCTTCTGGGATCGTTGCCGGAAAGAGGACCTAGTAAGATACACGGGTAACCCTCTGTGTGAACAGAAAGCCGCAATCATGCCATGAAGGGCGTGTCGAAGTGAGGACGCGCGCGTCATTGTAATGACGTAGATATCGAGCGACTATTTGCCCGGGGGGTTTAAATGTAGAATTACATTCTTAGTGAAACAATAGACGATAACAACGACGACGACAACATGTCTGCAAATTGGAGTGAAATTGAGACCAGGGAGCTTCTCAGTATCCGCGCGGAGGCAGAGATCGTTCGCCAGATTAATGGCACGGTACGCGATGCGCTGGTGTACGAACGCATAAAGGAAAAGATGCACGAGCGTGGCTTTATGAGAGCGAAATCGCAAGTTATCAGCAAGCTGAAGACGCTGCGCAAAAAATTTCACCAGGTACACGACAGCAAGAGCGGCAGCGGGAGACTAGACTGGCCTTTCTATGACCTGTGCTATAGTATCTGGGGAACCAGCCACTCGGCAAACCCAGTTGCGTTGCTCGGAAGCATGGAGTCTTCAATTAACAGTGGCGAAGAAGAGGTTACACCAGAGCTGGCATGTTCCGGTGTAATTGCATCATCTTCATCACCATCGGCGTCCACGTTTGCTTCCAGCCCAGTACTATCGCCCAACATCGAAAACTGTTCAGGTGAGCAACATAACCATTAGGTGTCCTGTGTTGTAATATTAACATTCTTAAATGAGAAATAAACAAACTTCAAGTATTTTTGTTTTCACCCATTAAATAACTTGTGGGCGTTTAAAATAGTCCACATGGTTTGTGTGTTTCAGGTTTGACTGGCATGTATTACGTGTGTTTTCCTGACTAAACAATTCAATACAATAATAATACCTGCTTATGTCTTTTCAGAATGCCATCAACCGCCTCCTGCTAAGAAGGCCAAAAAGCCACTTTCCAGAAACGAGCTTATTGTTAAAGAGGTCAAGGACCTTTTTTTGGAGATGGACAGAGACTTTGAGGAGAGACAAAGCCTTCGCTTGGCAGAGCAACGAGAGTATGAAGAGCGACTGAGGAGGGAGGCACATCAAGCCAGGGAAGCAGAAATAGCAACCCAGATGTCGATGATGTGAGAGTTACAAGACTCACAAAACCGCTTCTTAAGCGAACTTCTTCGCCGTATGCCATCATCATCCCCATCACCCACACCATACTATGTGGCACCTCGCCGTACTAGTTTGATGTATCCAAGTACAAGTACTTTGGGGGACATGGACAACACAGCGTTTAGGCCGGTGTCGCCTACAACTGGAGTAGATGGACATTAAGAAACATTTTATTTTTGGACTGTTGTACTCTGAGGGTGTGGTGTGCAATCTTTGTATATAAATACCATAACGGCACTCAACTGCTGCTTTAACAGTGTGCAAACATTGAAGAGTTTGTTGTTTTTAAAAATTTGTTCCAAACATGTGTGTGTGTGTGTGTGTGGTAAATTTATTTGTAGTAATGCTATTTTAATTGGACTTATTTGAGCACCACATTGCTCTTAACTACTTTTAGTACTTTTTATTTTTAGTCTATAAATATCTATGTACATATTTAATTCCGAGAAAGGCTTGTTTAAAAATATTTTATTAAAATTGTATAAATAAAGCAAGTTGTACCCACATTTAACTTGTTGTCAGTTCATTGTGAAATCAGATTAAATCATTTATAACCATGAGTTTGCATTAGAAAACTACAAATCTACTGCTACCAATGCAGCTGACATGTGACAGTCATGGCGCTGACACTTAAATAAGGTGTATTAAATGATTTTGCCTTTACATGATTTTCTGTTCTAAACTGTTTTGTTCCTCACTTTAAAAAAAAATCAACTTCGTATCAATTTATTTTTTAACAAAACAATTGATGCACTTGATCAGGAAATAGACTGCTTTAAAACAGCTCATATTTCCAAAGTGCAAAGTAGTACACTTCCATAGTGTACTTAAAGTGCTCTTTTTTTGCACACTAATTTTGTACGTAATATACTAAAAAAAATCATCTTTAGTACTTAAGATGTTCTGTAGATCACACTTATTTGTGCTATTTCAAGGTGCCATGAATATGAAATAAAGAGCACTTTTAACATACTATCTCTAATAACATTAAGTTAGCAGTTGTATTAAACTTCAACTCAACTTTCATACTAAGATGGTTTCAAGTTTACTACAAGTGGTACCTCAATACATTTTTTGCACATTTTAGTTCATATTTAAGGTGTCTCAAAAGTAGCACAGTGAAGTACACTTCAACAAGAATCTTTGGTATATTAAGTACAAAATAACTGCGCAAAAATAGAGCATGTTAAGTATACTTTGGAAGTGTACTTGTTTCTCACCTGGGTTCAAGAGCATTGTTTAGGAAAGTAGGCGCTTACAGAAAGACTAGGATTACTGGTCACACTGTATAAACAAGAATTATTTTTCTCTAATGTAATCTCCACAGTATGCTTATACAATAAAGTGTTTTCAAACCTATTTGATTTCAAGTGGCCCGGAAAGAGTTTACCTCAGATAATAAAATACAATACTATTGTGGATTTTGAGACAAAGTTATGATACTAATACATGAGTAAGGTACATTTCAAATAAGGCATCTTAAACATCCATTTCATTTAGTGTCTGGTATAAGTTCAGTCCAAGTACACTTCACAAAATAAAATATAATATGCTGCCATTGTTTATGGCAATTAGGGTGCTTCAGCCAATTATACATAAATTCTGTGTCATATATAGTTACCAACATTAAAGAACAACAAAAATATATGTTCTCAAACATTTATTCTGTACATCAATCCTACCACACACGTATAAACAGTAAAAAAGTAAACAACGGAAAGCTTAAGGATAACACTGGCTTAAGGATAACACTGCTTCAACATGCCATATAAACATGGTACCAAGATTACAGGAGAGTCATTATAGCTGCATGAATAGCTTGTGAATTAGGCCTCCAACCCCCTGAAACATATCTTGTTCTGGCTCTTGCAAAACATCTGTAATGTTCCAGTCAGGCAAGAAATGTTCTTTGTTTATCTCGCAAATATTGTGCAAAACACAACACACAGCAACAACATCCGACATCAAAACAGTGTCGACATCATTGCGCTTTAGCTAGCACCTCCAACGACCTTTAAGGCGACCAAAGGCATTCTCCACAACCATCCGTGCTGAACTCAGTCGATAGTTATAATGACGTTGTTGAGGGGTTAGCGTATTGTGGTTTGTGAAACCCTTCATAAGCCAGTTCTTGAGAGGGTATGCAGCATCAGCAATTAAATGGACAGGAACGTCGAGTCCGTTGACTGACATGGAGTTCTGTAAAAAAACAACAACAATGCAATCTTGTTACAGCTGTTAATGTCTTACATGATTTCAGGTACATCTATATAAATGTAAACCTAGAACCCCAAATCAGTCATAAGTTGCACGGTTATATTGCCACCATTAGCAAGCAATACATTGCATAGGTAAAAATAAACTGTTTTGTATGTTATGACAAACATCATTACACTTGAATTGCTCAATTTGAAGTGAATCAAAACATTTAATTCAAGTTATCCAAAGAGAAGAATGTCTATTGATTTAAATAATATTTTGGGTTTGGATCCACTTCGATTGTTAATAATTGTGTATTTTTTTTCTCTCTGCTAGATACCCGATAATATCCATGCCAAAACATTTTGAATGGTTTCTATTGCAGAGACACAAGTAATTAATTATAACATATAAAACGTAAAAGTAAAACAAACATATCATACCTCATGAGGAAACAGGTATCCGCCTTGTTCTTTTGCCATTTTGAAGATGGGAGAATTGGATAAAACACGAGCATCATGCGTGCGACCAGGCCAGCCCACATATATATCTGTAAAACTAGTTCAAAACATATTGCGTTAAAATGTGTACACAAACAAAACATTGAGCAACTTTCTGTTATGATCATTACGAATTATGAAATGTATTCTTACCAGAAATTGTGGTCCACAACAGCCTGAAGTACAATCGAATGCCATCCCTTGCGATTATAATACGCCGTCGCATCTTCTTGTGGAGCAATAATAGGGATGTGGCTGCCATCTATTGCACCAGCACACAAAGGATACCCACGTGCAGCGAACCCATTTATCGTCTGTTGAAGAGCTTCCGCCTTGGGCAAGGCGATGAAACGTTTTAAAAGCATTATCTTTAATGTTGCGGTGACCTCGTAAACCAGTGTACAAACAGTGGACAGTCCGACACCAAAAAGACAACTGATCGTACGGTACTCGCCAGGAGTTGAATACCACCACAAAACAATAGCCAATCGATGGCGTGGTGGTATGGGCTTTCTCCAGTTGGTAGACTTACGTGTCAAGCTTTGCTCAACTTGTTGCAATACAAATTCAAAGGTGTTCCTTGACATGCGAAAATGCTGTTGCCACTGGTCGTCGTTAAAGTTCTCCAAAATATTTGACCAAAACACAGGCCCCTGAGGTCTTGGTAAAACCCACACTTTTCTCTTGGAAACAATCTTTTCCGTGAGCCTCGTTGCAAGAGTTGTAGCCTTTAAGCATCCGATGGCGCCTCCGTGCTCTGCGTGTCTCTGCATTATATAACTTTCTGCTGTCCGCTATTTTTTGTTGGAGCTCATTCGTTATCGAATTGGCACGTTGAAAAGAAGTCAAAATCGAAAAAAACACTCTGCTTTGAGCAAGAAACATATTGTAAACAAACAACAGAGTTTCCACATCTAACGCGTGACCCGCTGCCATGTTGTTTAACCCTCTGGGGTCTAAGGGGTTTTTAGGGCCCTGGGGAAGTTTTGACATGCACTGACATTTGTGCTTTTTTCAGTTGCTTCAAAACATATTAATGGCAAAAGTCTCATAACACTGTGTTCATCACAAACTGGGCTACAATATCATATAATCAACATGTATGTACATGTTTGTATTTTTGAGAGAAAAATGTTTATGCGTGGTTTTTGAAAAAGCAAAATTTTTAAGTCACTGATATAACTCCACAAAACTCATTCTAAACATGTTTTCCCAAGACTTTCCAAACAGGATCTAGTAGTCTAGAGTTTATTCTTCAAAATGATGTGAAAATCATATGGCCTACTCAATCACATAAAGCAATACATTGATTTACAATTTCTAAGACACTTTTGCTTGGGAAAGGCTGTATGCATGGAGGCGGGAAAGCTCCTGAATAATCAGTGATTGACAGCTGAGAGACAAAAGAGTTGAATAATGAGCCACTAATGAACCTTGTGGGGATGTTCAACAGGAATGTAACCCTCAGTAAAACCATGATAAGGTTTACTTTTCAATACAATGTAAACACACACACACACACACACACACACACACTATATATATATATATATATATATATATATATATATATATATATATATATATTCTATTAATATCACAATTATAAGTTACCTTTTAAAAACCATAGTAGCCTAATCATGGTAAAGGTAATGTTTGGCCATCATAAAGTGAACACAGGGTTTGTGTTTGGTTGGCCAGCGAGAGGTTTACTTTTGTGCAGTAAAAAGCTCAAAAGAACAACTGCCTATCGTTGTCTGGACTCCTATTTGTGTTTTTGTAATCATTATAGTAGAAACACAACCAGGGACACGCGTGATAAACTTATCAATGTTTGTTTACAGCCGCCGCCATTACCTCACGTGTTGATCATGAATGCAGTAAACGTGTGCACATGCGAGTGATCCTGTGTTTAATAAACTTGCTGTGCGGAGATATGCGCTTAGACGCAACTAAATAAGGATTGTACTGTTTGCAATCGCGTATTTTATAAGAATACCAAAAAGCGCGTCAAGTTTCCTCACTCGCGTGTTTGTGTATGTGCGTTCCCGTCGCCTCAGCTGTTTGACGGAAGACAAAGAAAACACTCGCGTCTGGAGATACTGACACACATCCGCAAGTAAATAAGGATTTATATGTCGGACATCAATCCCGTCACACTGACGAAGCACACACACTCGCGTCTGTCTGGAGATTTAGGCGCGAGTAAACAAGTATGTGATGTGTGTAATCGCATCTTTTATAATGAGGCATTGTGTGTTTGTGTGTGCGTTTGGACGTCGATCGAGTCACACTCGCGTCTGGAGATAACTTTAGTTACAGTCACGAGTAAACAAGTATATGTCATGTTTCCAGCACTCGGATTAAAACTCATTCACAGCAGTGAATGGCTGCAGAGACGGAATGGAATGTCCATTGACTGTGGGGTTGCCTAATGAATATGGATGATCTCTGCTCTTTTCTTCAATGGAGCGGGGCGTGGCTCATTATAGATAATGAAGCAACAGAAGAAAGACGGTACATCTCTCTCTTCTAATACAGTTAACAACGAATTACAATATTTGTTTTCGATTTCACTTACATCTTCCAAAAGCAGACATTCCAAGCATTATGTAGACATTTATCTTTTGTTTATATGACAAATATTCGTTAAGTTAGAGTTAATTTTTCTGACGTGTTTCTGAAAGGACTTCACTGAGGGAGAGAGAACAAAACGCGCATCATGTTTATTTTCTTAATTTTGCGAAAAGCACAACATGCTGTTTTTATTGGGAGTGGACAGAAAAAAACTAGACAATTTAACGTTTTAAATGATGTATAAATCATATCTGTATGTCAAAAATCAGCAGAGTTATCTAAGTCTCTTTGGGGAGTGATCGAAAAATAAAGAGTTTGCGGCGCCCGCGCCGCAGCCGACCCCAGAGTGTTAAACTGTAACTGTATCCGGTTCCGCGCATGTTTCCGTTTCCGTTTAGGGCGGGACGTTTCTGACTCGTACATTATACGTCACACCCTAATGTCACGTGTCTATACGGGAATTATCCGGGATGTGTATGAACGCTTACACCGATTCCGGAAAAAGACTGTCTGTGTGAACAAACCAAAATCAGACTAATTCTGGGAAATACCCAGACACGTTTTAAGTGTATTTTACGGAATCTCTGTGTGAAAAGGGCTTTAAAGAGACATGGTTAACCCCCCACCCCACCCCACTCAGCTCTGAAAACAAAGAAGACACCTCTACCTGTGGGTCATTAACATATAAAAAGCCCTTCACACCTCACACCCACCGCTTCTCACAACCAGCTCTAAGGATTCCTGGAAACTTTCACATGTTCCTATATACATCCACATATGTAAGGTTTCTGGATGTTTCACGAGTTTACTTCTGTGTATTACCTTTCCAAGCACTCTGCCTCAAATATCTGGCAAACCTAAAGTTTAGCAGGGATCTCCCATACCGTATTTGTCCGTATACAGCTATTATCATGCAGTGTTAGATACCTGCAGAACACAGTAAATAACCAAATATTTTCCTAAATTAATGTGCATTTTTATCATCACATGTCAAAGTGTGGAAACACAGCCGTAAAGCTCCCAGACAATTCTTTCTCTCCATGTTATCATTATAATAGTCCTAATTATGATGTTTAAACCAAACACAGCATGAAGAAACATGTGTTTGCCTATTACATTAAAATAAATATTTACTAACATGTGTACAAGTATATGCAAGTCTGTTCGGTAAAAGGAAATCGATTTATGTTTTAAAATTTTAATTATTCTGTTTTTTATATGTCTGCTATTTGTAGGGCAGAGGAGAACTCTCATGCTGCTGGAGAACAGTCTGCTTATATCAGAGACCTGCATATATCAGACACATGCACAAAAGGAGCAGAAAACACATATCTATTTTATATTAGTGATACCTCTCATTTATGCTGTGATTTAGGCAAGGTGTACGATATAATTGCTGTAAAAATAAGTGCTGCGGTGACCTCTGTGTAATGCTGCGTCCTTGCAATGATGGAGGATTACGACAAACGCCATAGGACAATGGCTTGTGTTTATTGGCTGGGCGCATTTAGCTTACAAACTAACAATTGGATGCCAGTCTCATTAATATCAGGATCAGCATTCAGGAGGTGATTTGCATTGACTATTATTTATGGTTAAAAATGGGCGTGTATAGGGCTTGATGTGAGGCAGATTCATGTACGCACACTTTCAGGTGATCTGTGATTTATAAAAGGAACACTGCTTGCTGGTGTGCGTACGCATGGTTTTAAAAATCAGAATTTTTTTTGCGTACACTATTTTTGGCTTTTGTGCATATGTAGACTTTTAACAAGGATCCTATGCACAGTTTTATAAATGAAGCCCCAGAACAGTGGACCATTCCCTCCAAAGTCCACTGCAGACGTCCCATCGTTAGTCACTGCTCCTCTGAATCCAGTCATATTTGAGTTTAGTTTTGATATCTTAATAAATTTAATAACAGTGTAAATCATTAATTTTAACTTACTTTTTTATCCCTTAATTTTTATAGAAGGTCCCGCAACCAAGTGAACATTTAATCTTTTAAAAGAAAGCACGAGTAGCATTGGAGAGATGGCACCAGAAGTCAAAAAATTAAGAGGCTTATGGGGATTTAATTGTATTTATTTATTTATTTATATAGATATATTTACATAATATTATCAAATAATTTGAGAATTCAATCACTAGATGGGAAATAGATTTTTAATAGTGACATGGGACAAAATTGCAACTTGCAGTCACAAGGCTCATTAATATTAATAAAGATCACTTTTGAGGGGTGTGCAGTTAAGCATTTGATAAGGTAGCACTTATTTTTATTAAGCACTTATTTTTAGTGATTTGTATGTGTATGTTTTTGAGCACTTTGCATGAGCAAATGTGAATTGCATTGAGGCAAACTGGTTCAGAAGTACCTGAAAGGATAATTTAATTTATAAATATTAACAAACATTGAAGTTTTGGTAGGAGGGGGAGGAGAATAAAGAACACATATATGGGCCATTCTACCGAATTGGTGCAAATTGACACTTCAAAACTTCTTGAAAAAAGTGTGTTTTTTCCTGCAAGCTTTGTAGTCATAAACATAGTAGAACATCTAAGGAACACTAATCTACTGATTGGACACTTTAGTTTCCTAGCATGTTTATATACAGTTTCGAAATGTTTTCTCTCTCCCAAAATTTGTCACTACCGAAACACAACAACATTTGATATAAAAATTAGGTTTTTAATAGCCTATTCTGATTTTCTTTACATTAACCTTCAAAAAATATGTTTTACATTTTTTTAAAGACAGTTTCATGGTTATATTGATTAGAAATATAATTTTAACAAAACTATAAGAGAGGTTCATCAAATTAAATGCATTTTGAAAGCAATATTTCTCTGTAATTGCCATACATGCACCGATACAGATTTCAAATTCAAGGATTCATTAGTTTAAATATTTATCTAACTAACTAAAATTGTGTTATCTTTTCTGATAATAAAACCTATTTTATTTTTCCAGATCATTATTTGTTTCGGTCGTGACCTCAAATGTTCGGTAGTGACAGTAATGTTTCGGTAGTGACGACCATATTGGATTGTCCATATTTTGTGTAAAAAAAGGTAATTAGTTAGTCAAAAATGGTTGGCATTATGCAGTCAAAACATACAGCACAAAGAATACCTAAAGCAACACCACATAAAAGCACTTTGCACTGACATTACGCTGAAGAGATGGCGGATAGTTCAGACCTTGAAGGGATGCAAGATGCTGTGTTGATTTACACATCTCTTGAGAAAAAGATGACATAATGCGCTCTGTTTCAGAAACAGAATCGTTTATTTGTGTTATAATAAACAATATGTCAATAGGATGCATAAAAGAGTCATATTTAACACAACTGACGTCTAACAATATTCGTCTAACAATATTACTTTAATGTCTATCATGTAAATGGCAGTAGCAAACATCTTATTTTAAGATCTCATTTAAATGTCCATGTTTAAACATTTTTTTCATCCAAACTACTATTTCTTGCTATCTCAGATGCTACAATTGAACTTCAACACAAGTTTGCTTTTTAGTAACTAATTTTGTTATCTTTAGAACAATACTCATTTAAATCTTCAGAACCATTCAAACATGTATGTTTGATTTTAAGGTAGGTTGAATACATTTTCATATAAAAGAACTATACACACAGAACTGCATGTGTGTATCCATTATGTATGAGTTGGCGTTGTGTGCCTGTGTGATATAAAACTTTTTTACATCAATTGAAGGATACTTTTTCTCTTCTCATTTCAACTTTTCAAAGACTGCTTCAAAAACAGCAGGGTTAACCTGGACATGCCTGCTGTTTATCTTTTCTGGAGGGGAGATTAATGTCATGACTTTGTCTTGTGTGTACCAAATTTTGTCCTCAATCAATGGCCAGAAAAATTTGTTTTGTCCAGCACTGCACATAACTTTGACTTAAACTGCACCTGATAACAAATAAATACATTTAAATGGTTATGTAAAACTAGACCACCTATGGAAGACATAAGCAACATTAGAAATGTAGTGTTTGGTATGAACATCTTCTCACCTTCATCCACATCCTCAATTATACCAGGATATGGATCATTTTCATAGATGACAATGCACCACCTCCCTCTGAGGTCTTCTGTGATTTCCTCAAATGGGCAGAGAGGGCCACATCCAGAGGTTCCTTGTGTCATTTGTGGCTCTGTGGAGGCTACTGTCTGTGGTGCCAAGTCAACCACCTTTGGCTGGAAACATCCGCAGACACCTTCTCTTTCACAGAAGCAACTCAGCACTCGATGATAAATTGTCCCTGGCCTGATGCAGATCACCTGATGTAGGCTTAGTGTTCCCCTGATGGTGGGCAATTCTTTGGGGAGGAGAGCACTCACACGGGATATCTGATCATCCTCTACGTAAAAAAGGTGGACCTTTGTAAGAGTGTGCAGGGTCTCATACAGTGTTTTTGCAGAAGGAATATCAGAGCCTCTGGCTACCTGTGTGTCTGCTGTTCTTTTTATTGTGGCTCCCACACCATCAGCGGGCCCTTTACCATGCCCTGCTTCCAGGAAACTCCAGTTAACTGTTTTGAAACCCATCTGGAAGGGAATTATGCTCATGAGGTAGAAGTTCTTCTTTCCCCTATACTGCATGGTTGGCCCATCACTGATGAAGAAGAGCTTGTCAACTCTGGGGTAGTTCACCTTCAGAAACTGAAGGACAGGATCCAGTTGAGCCCAAATGGCAGCAGGATCATGTTTCATAGATGGTGACAATGTACAGAAGGAAAGAGTATTGTCGGAGGTGTACATAACAACATTGTGCAGTGTTGCCTGTCTGTGAGAAGCGCCGAAATGGACTTGCTGCACCTCCTTTGCATATTTGCACTGCCAATTCTCTGCATAGTCAATGTGGAGAATAACCTCATCATCTCTGAGGGTTCTATGTAGTGATTGCAGCTGTGCATATTGATGCTGGATGTTAAAGAGGTGCTTGCACACCCTGCCATTCAGGTCTTTTTTTAAATCTTCAAATAGGTGTTGTGCGTTGCCCTCACATTTTTGTTTAACAGTTTTTGTCACTGCTATTTTCTCTTTCTCTCCTTCAATTTCTTTTTCATATTCCTCTTTCTTTGTGACCCACTGGTACCACCATGTAATTCCTGTTTCTGATGGATTTTTCAGACTGGTTAGTGACTTGTTCTTGCATGTCATACACTCTCTGTACATGCAGTCCTTGTTGTCTGTGTTACAGCACAACTCTGCAGCCAGTGTTGTCACATTTTGGGACTCAATGATGCCAAGCTGCTTTAATTTGCTTGCCTTCATCTGGGCATTCTCGTGCACCTTGCAGAGGCATGTTTCTCTATCAGTTATTTTGGGAGTGAGAATCCAAAATGGCTTTATCCGACAAAAAAGAGAATAAGAGAGCTTCAAATGAGGCATCTCCAAAATCAGTTTCTGATACAAATTAACCATGGTATCAGAAAGGAACCTCTTTTGTTTTTTTGTTTTAAAGCGCGTGATTGTATCCTTTGTTCCTGCAGACACGCGACTGTTGTCATCTCGACTGAGAAAGGTTTTCACAATATCCACACTTTTTTGAGAATGTTTTCTCTGGTAGTTGAACTGATGACAAGGGTGTTTTCCAGTTTTGTTTAAAACTGAGGGAGAGATGCCAACCAATTTTCTCATCATAGAGCCAAGTCTGTATTTTCTCAGTAATTTGGATGTGAGCACTCTTCTGAAAGCATGTTTCTCTTTGTAGCTAATTGATTTGTATTTTTCCTTAATTTGGTGCATCAAGGTGTTGTGGAAAAGAAGGGTCTTTCTTACATGTGAAGGAAGTCTGTGCGTCTCTGCCTCAGTCTGAATCTTTGATCTTGGAGAGCTTTTTGACTGTGATTCCAACTTCTTCTTTAACCTCTGAAAGCGCTTTCTGTGTCTTTCTTCTTTCCTCTGTAATTCTTTGACCTTCTGTTCTAACTTCTGTATTTTTCTGTATTTACTGGTTCTACATTCTCTCCTCCTCATATTGTGTTGAGTTAGCACATGTACTCTTGGTGAATGATCACCCTCACTAGAAGTGCTAGGTGGTGAGGAAGCGCTCAAAAATGCTTCCATCTCTTTCTGTCTTTTAACCATCTTCCTGTGTTTGTTCTGTCTTTTCCTCCATTCTTTTCTGACATTTCTTTGCTCCCTGTCAGATAATTCTTTGATACTTTTCAGCTTCCCTTCTTCCCTGCGTTTCTGATTTCGTTCTCTTTCCTTTTTTAAGTATTCTTGGTACCTCTCTGGGTCCTCCCTCAATCTTTGTCTATATTTTCTCAGTCGGTCTGCTCTACTTTCATCTTTCTGTCTAGGCATGTTGGCGATTCCTCTCTCTCTCTCTGTAGCTATCTCTATAAATTAACCAAAGATATTTACATTTACATTATTAGTGTGAGGCTGCCGTGTCTACACTTAACAGTGACATGTCAATTTACTATGATACTGATAAGTGCTATCTGTTATATCAATTATATAAAGCAATCAGTCAGAGTCCCGCTAAATTAGCGCAGAAAGTTTTCCTAGAGACCAGAGGTAGAATCATATAGCCTTCATTTATCTCAATAATGAGTCAAGTTACTATGAATTAATTAAATTAATCTGGCATAGTTCATTTTATTTTAGTTTGTAGTCCTAGTCAAACCACATAAAACATTATAGAAATATGACAAAAAATACAAATTACAAAAAAATACAAATTTTTTGTACTGAAAAAGAATATATGTGCACTTGAAAGTTTCTATTTATTTATCAAAATAAAGAAATAAGTGTCATTTTGTCACTACCGAAACAATCACGTCACAACCGAAACGTCAACATATGTTTCGGTTGTGACTGTTTCGGTAGTGACAATTTAAGCTAATTTTGATCCTACTGCTAAGATGCTAATCAGTACGTAGCTAGCTAGCACAGTTCTCGACATTGAAACATGAGTAAAACCTAATTAACCAGTAGAAAAAATTAAAACAAATTAATTAATCATTGAAAATGTGAGATCGGTAGTGACATTTATAAATGTCACACACTGATTTCCAAACTTTTGATTACATTTACTTCAAAACCATGGGACTGATCTACTCACCATGCCACCATGAGGGAGTGAGGCGCAGACAAACTTGCTGGTCCAAAATAGAGGGGAGTGGCTTAAAGCAGTATCATATTATTGAACAAACTATGCAATGTTTCGGTAGTGACGTGAAAATGCGGGACAGTGATTTTTTAACATGATTATTCAAATTTTTTACTGAAAATATCCGATAAATATATTTTTGGTTTTAATTACCAAAAGTATTCAAAAAGATACTTCTTTAAAAAATTATAAAAAATTATTAAAAAATTATTTCATATTTTTTTTTCTATGGTGAAATTCAGACCTTAGGGTTTGGGACAACCACCTCTCAATTGAAAGCACCATATAAATGATGATATTTTATATATAAAGCTTGCAGCTACCTCAAATATTACTTTGGGTTTTGATTGCTATTTGCTTATATCTTTTTATTATCAAACATTTTCCTACATTAATGCTTTTTAAATTAGTTTTTTGGTTTCGGGACAGCAATTTGCACGAATTCGGTAGAATGGCCCATATAACAAAGATCAAAGGAGTGGAGACCACAGAGCAAGGGTTATTTAAATTATATTTCTAACCCCCTACCCACCGTTTTCCTAAACCCAAACCCCTGAAATCCCAATGTTTTATTTTTTCTAAACACCCACCCATTCTTTTCCAAACGCCAACTCCTTGAACCCTGACCTAATCCCAATGTTTAATGTTTTTTTACATCCCACCAACCTATCCCCTAAACCCACCTTCAAGGTCTTTTTGTTTCCAAACACCAAAGAACATTAACTTATCTTTGCTTTATTTTAAATTTGTATAAATTTTGCATTTTCTCCCCCCACCCCTCTTATTTCAAAAGAAAATTTATGAACACCTCCCCATTTTATTTCTGACTTCTTACTTTGCCCGTCCTGTAAATGTCTGTCGTTTTAAACCATAGTTGAATGTTATAGAGATTTTTTATTATGATGTTGATTTGATTTTACATTTCTTTGCACATTTTATTTCCCTCTTTTTATACCAAATATCATGTTTTAAAGTGTACCTGTGCCTGAGCCAGCCTACGAGGCATTCAGTTCCCCTAACCGTAACCACTAGGAATCACTTTGCGATATTGGAGAACCAAAAGATATAAGTTAGTCTCTAAGTAATCAACAGGATGGAAAGAAACAATTCACTGTAAGCAAATCCTATTTTAACCAAGAAGTATTTTAAATTATAGCAGTCAATAAACCACTGTGAGATATTAGCTGCCACTTCACCTTCTAGGTCCTACCTAACAGGGATGTTCAAATAGGTGACAAAGCTGACCACTTTCATTAAACCCCCTTTTCCAGATGAAATCATTCTAGAACAGGTCAAACAGAATACATTAAATTACATGAGTAGGAACATGACCATTCTAAAGGAACATTATAACAGAGTTTTAGCTTCAATACTATCTGAAGTAGGTACAGTTGACATAGGAGAGAAGCCTTTATCAGAGAAGTAATTTGTGCAAAGTTGAGGTTCAGAAAGAAATATACAAACACCTCGGTAGAGACAATGAGGGAGATGGTCTCATCCGAAACTGGGAACAACTGGAGGGTGGGCCAAATGAATGCAGCACATACCAGAATCCTTCACCCCCGGTAAGACCAGTAACTGGATCATGGAAATAATTATTTGACAGTTGTTAAGAGTATTGGGGAAAAACTGAAAATGGAGACAGGAACCAACACCTACTAGAACTAGAACTAGGTTTCATGGACAGGGATTAGACTAGTCCTTAAATTAAAATAAATGTAAGCGCTGTCCAAACTGAAAACAATGTGCACTGACAAATCTTAAAATACATCAATCTTCTTTGTTTTGTCTCAAAATGCACAGAAGTAATGTTTTAATTAAGGCATGTTTGTTAAACGTTTTCTCCTTTTCATAGCAGAATCAACTTAAAATACTCCATCATTTGAAACTGTGAAGGGTCTTCTTTAATTTGTGTACATTTAAAATAACAAAAAAACTTTGTGTTTTGTCAAATAAAGAAAATAAACAAGGTGCACATTTCTGTCTCCGCCAGCTGTCTCTCAAAACAATTTACAATAATCAATTGATACTTTTAAACAAACAAATTATTTCAATTTCTCACATACAGTCTTTACTGGTAATTTACCGGTAAATTGCAGTAATAAGGTAATGTGTAAACAGAACCTTTCGGGTAAATCTGTGCTCCCAATTTACCAGTAAGACAGGTTGTAAGATTACCAGTAATTTACCGGTAAGTGCTATGTGTGAAAATATAGGATTACCGTCATTTAGAACGAACACGTCAGACCGTGCTGACAGCTTCGGACCAATCAGAACGTTTATCAGAACCCCTGCACTGTTTAGGGATTTTTCCACACACATGCTGCTTAAAAGCCGAGCACACCTGAAGTTAACATCCACATTTCTTCACCAAAGTTGTTTAAAACAGCTTACCATCTATTTGCCAAATTGTCAACGTCCTTAGCCCAATCTCTGTGAAGCCTAATGTGCAAACGCAAGTTCCGTTTGACACCGCCTAATGCAATGTTGTTTGGTCATGAGCAACTTTGCGACCGTCAGCGTTTGCCTGAAATGTGATTGTGAGATGTGAAAACAACAAAAAACATACTGAAGATATTAAGTCATAACCCGCCATTGTTTACAAATACGACTCGCCTGCCATGTGCCAAAGGTAACTTTTGCTTTCTCTCTGAGTTTACCTGTATTTTGATACTGATGTGTGAATGATGTCTTACTGGTAAAAAGATGGAACGTCACTGCATGTGTGAACAGTAGGGATGCACCGAATATTCGGCCACCGAAAATTTTCGGCCGAAAATAGCCCAAAAGAACATTTTCGGCTTTCGGCCGAAAGACTTTTATCACCGAAACAATACGGCCGAAATGTTGTGATGACGCAAACAGAAACCGCGCCCTGCACGTGCTTGTCTGAAGCAACATGTATGCGGCGTGGATGTATTTAACCGCAAAAAGGCGCTAAAGTACGCACAGAGGCACATGCGGTTGTGTCCGGTCCAGACGTGATCATCACAGTGAGTACCCTCTTCAAAGATCAGAACTCTTGATGTGTAAACTTTAGAGAGAGTCGCGCAAATGTGTCTCATACTGTATAGTCCATTAACATACATGTGCCGAATAAAGCAATGAAAAACAACGTAACGTTTTTATGCTGCGCTGTTTGGGTTTCGAATTCGTTCTCTGTGTGCGCGCGCGCGTTTATGTGCCCTCAATAGTGCACACACGAGTAAGACGCAAACAAGCGAACGTAAAATCTTTCTGTTATTGACAGGGCACATATAAACAAAATTATCTCCAAAGTATTCTTTTTCTAATAAAAACATTTGTTTATGTCTTAAGTGTATGTATAGATTACAGTCATAAACCAGTCTCTGCTTACAGTAACCTCAAATAACCTACTGAAGTCTAACAAAGAGACAAATAGCTCTAAAAATAATAATATATTTAATTTATACATTAAAGACAGTGTTATGACTCATTTAATTTGATTTCTGTACCAAATGCTAATGTTAGCCCTTATTAATGTGCAGCTTTGTTCTTTTTTATAAATGTTTGTAATTTCTTTATTTGTTATTAGATTTTCCCCACCCCCTTTTTGCTGATCTGAAATATAATCCGATCCATGCCTCAAAAACTGTAATGTGATCTGAACCGTGAGTTTTGTGATCTGTAACAAACCCCTAGTAAAGTTAGTACACAGTGATAGCCATAAATGCATTTGTACTAATAATTGGCATAATAATTTATTTCGGTGTTTCGGTTTTTCGGCCTTGGTTTCCTCATTTTCGGTTTTCGGTTTCGGCCAAGAATTTTCATTTTGGTGCATCCCTAGTGAACAGCACATTTTTGTATTTAATGGTAAATTCATTCTGATAAATTCATGGTAATTAACAATGGAAGATGCACTGAAGGAGAATAATATTCCTGAACTAAGTCATTTATCCTCATTAATATTTGCTATCATGTAATATGCTTATGGCTTGTGCAGTTCAGCCTACATAAGCGATCTCAGCAGACTACACGCTTCATATTGAGAAATCAGGGTTCTTGCACCATTTTAAAAGTAAAATTTAATGCTTTTTAAGACCTTTTTAAGACCTCGCCAAATATAATTTAAGACCCAAAAATGCCATAACAATTTCTTTGGAATACACAATTTATTGCCTTCTACAATGGAAATCAAAACTTAAAGTTTTCCATTTGTTAACAATTACGTGCATTGAGTAAACTCTGCAAAATTACTTTTTCATGAGAACTTTTTTTTTTTTATTAGGAGACAGTATAATAACTGACAATAATACTTCCAAAACTTTTTGGCCAATATAGATGTAAACACAATCAAAACTTAGTTGGAATGTTCCTTTTTTTTTTCATTTTGTTTCTTTGTGATGCAGAACAAAGCCAACATAACATGCATACATTGGACTACACTAAACAACACAGTGCATTGCATAAGGGTACCATATTGAATAATGAAAATAATAACACTTAAAAAAGTTAACAAAATAATGTGCATAACTGTTTGAAAACACAAATGTTATCACATGACTCTTATTCAGAGAAACCAATGAATAGAGTGGTCCACTGTTTCGTAACATCCCAAATTCTCCTCAAGACATGTGGCGTAGCTCTGCCACTCTCTTCTCAATTTCACGGTCTAAGTCAATCAACTCCCCTCTCTTTTCCTTGCATCTTTTTCTCATGGAATTGGATTTAGTAAGAAGTTCTGCCATCTTGGTCCCTCCACTATTCTCAGCCTTCTCTGCAAGGCCATCTGCATCCTTTTCTAGAGTTTCACACACAGTGGAAATTGTTCTTCTTTTCTTGCGTAGCTCTTCAAGCTCATATTCAGCCCCTTTCCTCTTGTTCACCTGTTTTGTCTTTTCCTTTTTCTTCCTCTCATCTTCCAAAAAGATCCTGTACCGGTTGCGTGCAGATGCACACTCATTTAGCAGCTCTTTAGTTAGTGGTACTTTCACCACCCCACCACACATCCTCACATAGTCGCAGATTAGTCTCTGTGAGACTATAGTGTCTTCATTCATATTGCACAACTCCACCTCCTTGTTTATGGAGAACCCACGCTCCACAGTAGCTTGTCCATGAGACAGAAGCAGCAGCTTTTCCACAAAGCTCCAAAGTTCTGCATAACCATTCATGGCCTTATGCAGGAAGCTGTCAACTCGCGATTTTCCATCCAATGCACTGAAGGCCATGAATTCCTCTCCTCTGGCCTCACTGAAGAGGAACTTTTGAAATTGTTGGGCAATCTTATCACCTGAATTAAGATAAAGACAAGCACATCTGTAATATTTTCCAGTTAAAATTATATTTTGTGGAAATCACAAAAGATTTATTTTCACTAAGCTCATGAAAATTCATCACATATTTCCAACAATATGTAAATTATTATGTCCAAGTACACATATTAGGCCTACAGACATTTATTATACCTCACAGTAGGCTGTATTTCCAATAAAATACAAAAAAATGAACTACAAAATAATAGGCTAGTATAACTTGACATCTTAAAAAAGACTCCCTTTGATAAACACTAGGCTAATTGTTCACATTTCTGATATGTCTACAGATGTTACCCGCTGTGACTCCTCCTGACAGCTTCTTATCCTGCACAAATTTCATGATGAGGGCCTTCATTTTTTGCAGGCACATGTCTGGTTCACTGTGCATATTTTGGGGGTCCAGGCACATCATATTTCGGACAGAGGGGTACTTCAGGGGGCACTTCAATAAAATGTTCTGACAAATTTTTGACAGAGCATTCTGACTGTCTCGCATGAATAGTAACACATCACGCTCACTTCCACCAATCTGACTGCCTGACATTCCCTGACAAAAGCACAAAAGTCACATGTCACCTGAAACATCAAATAAACTCTCCCTATGTGTAACATACACTACACAAAATTTGACAGATCCAGTTAAGGTGTCAACTGCTTAATGTTGTCAAAACAATTAATCTGACTTCTTAATGTTTCAACATACTTTACTAGTCAAGTGACTTTGCAGCTGATATAGCACATTGATTAAGTAATTAAGTAAAAATTTAGGTAATATATTACCTTGAGGGCAGCTGTGGCTCCCATGCCGATGTCCACTTGCTTTGGAGTGACCCAAAGCTTTTGGTCTGTAACATCAATCTTGACCAGCTTTACAGGGGAAACATCAACCTGGACATCTCGCTTTATGAAGCGTCCGAGAAGGCTCTGAAAATAGAACAGCACAAGCATAATAATTATGATTATAATCAAAGTTGGAAAAAGTATTACAGTATTTACAATACTTTCTACAAACATCATCAGGCTGAAAACTCAGAACTTTGTTTTATTAGTCCTATCCTCTGAAAATGACGGTGCTTGAATGATTAAACCATTAATATACTTTTAGTAGTCACTAGGCCTACCCTGATTAGATCCTCCAAATCTCTGCCGAGGAAGGGAATCATCGGGGCATCTGTCTGGTACTTGGTGAGAAATGGCTGGAAACTTCTTGAGACACTCATGAAGAAGTGCAACTTTGCCAAGATGAATGGATCCATCCGGGCTTCTGCGATGGTGTCATATGACGATGACCTTGGATTGGGGAGCTTCTTGGCTTTGACCTGATCCACATAGGTGACAATATATGGCCAAATTTCAATGGCTCTCTCCACTGCTGGAAGGTTTTCCAGCCATCGATGTCCACAAAATGGAAGAGGAAATGTATCACACTTGGTCACTAACACAAAGTCTTCTCTCCTAGCAGGTGCACAATGAAACAGGTAGTGAAGGGCTTTCAGGACTTTCTCAACTTGCCACACCGCAAAGCCGTTCTTGAACGAGTTGTGCATCGTGTGAAGGCCACAACTCCCAATTATTTGTAGTTGGGCTCCACCACACTGCTCTCTGTGTTCCTCTTGTAAGAGTTCAACAAACTTCCAATTTACAGCGGGCCCATCCATTGACAGTGAGAGCATGTTATTTAGATTCAACTCCTTTGTACCTTCCTGCACAATTGGAAAAAAAAGAAAAAGATCAAGTCAATGTGCCAAGTAATCATTAGGTTGTGTAATTATGATGATAATAATAATAATATTAATAATAATACAGAGAGAGAGAGAGGGAGAGAGAGAGAGATCAAAAACATCCATCAAAACGCCTGAAAACTGATTGTGATAATTGCAATTATTCTGCTGTTATTTGTTATTTTAATGATTACTTACTCATATATACACATACACACTTACAAATACAAAATCACACACACACACAATGAAATGCAAACATAACATAACACAAACACGTGATAATGAACGTTAATCTTTATATACTTTGTATATGGGACACTGAATATAATTCAGTGTTCAGTGAATTCAATACAGGTTTGTTTTATTACAAATGGCAGGCTTTTAGTTATGATACAGGATGTATCATTAAAAATGAAAATACGTACATAAAAAATGTGAGCTTTGATATTAAAATACTTTATGCAGATAGTAACAGTACTGGTTATGTGCTCTATTCAAGTCAGTCTATGGTCACTGTGGTCTTTTTATGTGCGTGACCTATACATTTTAATAGTAAATTTTACAAATTAAACTAATTATTTTATATAGGTTTACTAACTGGTAAAATCGTGTATTTGCATTTACAACATAGCTTGATTCTGCATCTCTATTTACAGCTCATTAACCCTTACGTAAATGTTTACTGTTGCTATGGCAACAAGTGACAGCCTACATTAGCAACTAAATTTGTCCAACCCATAAAATCACAATCGGCATATTTAAACAAAATAACTTAAGCCACATATATCAACAGTTACACCCCTTAAACTCTGAGCTAATGTGTTGTCAAAGTGACCATAGACCTGTGACCTGACTGGAGCACATAACCAGTCGCCCGGACGTGTTTGTGTTTACAATAATAAACAGAATCGTAACGTTACTTACATTGAAATGACCCAACATGTCCTCAGCTCTGGAGTGACCCATGAACTCCGACCCATAGTAGCGGGAGATGACGTGGTGTGTGCCAGTCTCAACATTAGTAGTCCAGAAACGCAAATGAATGTCCATTTGTTTGCTCTTTGTCGTTTTATTCATGCTTTCATCAAACATGACAACATATGGCTTCTCACTAACACTGCACGATAGCTCCTTCTTGATGAAGGAAGCGATGCCATATTTCGCGACATACGCGGTTTTATTTTCACCACAGGTGAATGACTTTGCAAGCTGCGAATCGGGAAACATGGCTTGAAAGACGCTACGTATGTCCTCGTTAGATTTAAATGAATTGTGCCTCGTCACAGTATGGAGAACCCACAGTACCTCTGCCTTTTGAATGTCTGGCGGTAAAACGAAATTTGTTATAGGCGACTGAGAGGTAACGTTAGCGCCTGAATTTGAAGCGTTCGGTTGTGCTGCAAACAATGCAGGGATTAGCCTGTCCCCACTATGGCTAGCTGCTGCCACAAACCGCTGGTGCTTTCCTCCTTTCATATGCGACTCGACTGCTTTGAGCCCCATGGTCCCTAATGAAAAAGTCTTTTTGCAGTATTTACACATTGCCTCATTTTTGTTTTCAGCCGGCGCCAACCACCTCCTAAATACATCCTCTTCCATCCACTTGTCGTTAAATTTGCACTTCCCCATATTTGCATGTTGAACCTCACCTCGACAACCGCGTAATGGCGGCACGCAGCCTGACGTCAGCGTCTGTAGCCGACGTACCACAAAACAAATTAAACGCAAAAAAATTTTTTTTAGATGTTTTACGGTGGGTCACTGTGTTTTCCCGTCGTCATTAAGCGCACCGGCTGAAAATGTAATACCTACAGCAACTTTATGGTAAATTTAAGACAATTTAAGACCTTAATTTCGCAGATTTTAATTTAAGACATTTTAAGACTTTTTAAGGACCCGCGGGAACCCTGGAAATGTTTGCATTGTTTACAAACAAGGACGAGTGTACTACTTCTTCTTTGAGCTTATTGGCGGCTAGCATTCTTAAAAGAGCATTACCGCCATCTACTGTGGGTAATGGATCAGAGACACTATAATCCTTTCCCCCAGACCATTTAGGACTAAGGCTTTTGATGATGCTGCGTGTTCCATCTCCTCCATCCACGGCTCAAGTCCATCACAATCCAGAGAGGATTAATAATTATAATTATAGTAATAATAATATTCTGTCTATATTCTATTTATTAATTAGTACTATTTAAGAATTAAATTAATAAACTATCCCCTTCCTCTAGATCCAGAAGCTTCTTTAATGTTAGTTGTTGAACACCTTTCTTCTTACATCTTCTATTAGTTTAGCCCAATCCTCTGAATATCTATTGCATTTAATAAGTACATGTTCCGCTGTTTCTCTAATACCACACCAATCACACAATCCTGTAGGATGTTTTCCTATTATATGCATTGTTGAATTAAGTCCTGAATGACCAAGTCTTAATCTTAATAGAATACAGTCTTCCTTCCTTCTCCCCCTTGAATTCCTTCTTCCTACCAGTGGTTGTATTGAATGTAAATGTATTCCTTTTTGCTCATTATGCCAATAAGTTTTTATTTTTTTTCTCTTTTTATTATTTACTTGAGTTCTGCTTTACTATACATTATTGTCCTAGCTTGTTTTATTTGTCAGTTACATCATTACATTATCTGTAATATCTCCAAAATATCCTGTCTAGTTTTTGATTTTCCCCTGTGATATTTAGATGCCATTCGAGTTTACTATGGTAAAAAACTTACAGTTACTGCCGTCAGCTAATAGATGATATATGAGAGTTTCCTCATGTTTACCAGTGCGCTCTCCTTCTAGATGCGTGCGTAATGTGCAGACTAGAGGTCTTCACGGGTCCACTTAGATCCGAAAACCCGAGGTCCGACCCGAGATCCGAGCGGGTTCGGGTCTAAAAGTTTCACGTGTGCCTCAGGTACGGGTCGGGTATAATAATCACGGAATCGGGTCTCAGGTAGTTTAAAATGAATGTGTTTTTGCCGAACAGACCCGAACTACTGTATCTCACATGTGTGTTTCGACTCGAGTCCTTTTCCAACCTCTCCTCAGTTTGCCAAGACCGCTTGCGACATTGTGTGGTTGGCGGTAAGCTAATTTCCGTTGAAAGAGACCTGTCAATCAATTTTGAACCCACGCTGTAGCGGCTTGTGCCGTCGTCGTCAGAATCAGATAAGCATGGAGGCAATATCTGACATCGCTAAAAAGCTGAGGGACAACGAATATACTGGGGTAAAACATCCAGGATCATCATCGGTCTGGGCAACATTTGTGTTAATTGTTGACAAGGAGGGGAAAAAGATCGGTGCTGCTAAATGCATAGACTGTAACACATTATTAAGATTTGATTCAGCCAAAACTGGCACTTCCCATTTGCTGAAGCACCAGAGAACATGTCGGCACAAGAAACCAATGCAAAGCTGCATTTGTTCGTTTGTAAGGACAAGTGCGATACCTGCCCAGTATAAAAAGAAAATTCTCGACAGTTGCGTTCGTGTTTGTGGCAAAGATCTGAGACCATATCGAATGTTTGAAACGAGTGCATTTTGCCAGCTAGCACATAACTTGGTTGAAATTGGAGCTACGCATGGCCACTGTGATGTGAAAGACCTTCTTCCCAGTGGTGTTACTGTTTCCCGAGCTACTTTGGACAGGTGCATTAGATTGAAGGAAGAGCTCTTACCCAAAGTCAGGCAGTCAATCGATAAGGGGTTTGCTTGTGGAGCATCTACTGATTTGTGGACTGATGACTATCGAAAAGTCAGCTACATGTGCATCACTCTGCACTTCATAGACGAAGACTGGGTGTTTCAGAGCCGGGTGATATGCACGTGTGCTTTCCCGTATGAATCAAAAACAGCCGCAAACATAAAAACAGAACTGCTGAAGCATTTGCATGAATTCGGGCTGTCACAAACTGAAATAGAAAAACTTGTGTTTGTGAGCGATCAAGGGGCGAATGTACAGGCTGCTCTCAGCAGCTGGAAACACAGAAGCTGCAACGCCCATGTCCTTAACACTGTGTTGAAGCACACTTTTAAGAAGGGAAGTGATGATGAGGAGGAAGAATCATTACAGCCTGCGAGAGCATGTATTAATCAGTGTAAGTCACTGACAACGTATTTTAAACATTCTTGTTTGCAGCTCCAGCTGAAACGCACTCTAAAACAAGAATGCGAGACCCGCTGGAACACTAAATTAGAAATGGTGGAATCAGTACTCTATGCTTTCGATGATGTTCAAAGAATTCTCATGACAAAAGGAGAGACACAAAATGAGCCACACCTCAAAAGAAATTCTCCAAATGCTTATTCAGTTTTTAACCCCATTTAAAAAGGCAAGTGACGAATTGGGCGGGTCTACCTATCCTACAGTTCATCTGCTGGCTTTATGGAAATCTACACTGCTCGAGCACTGTGTGGTTACACCAACCGACCCTAAATCACTGGAGATTCTAAAACGCAGAGCCAAAGATCTTCTGAGTGACCGCATTGTACTCGACGATTATGCGAAGCTTGTTGTGCTCTTGTGGCCAAAGTTTAAACAACTCCGCATGTTCACTAACGAGGAGAGATAAAATATACCAAAACGCCCGCAGCGAGTTGCAGAGCTTTCCAGACGCTCTCAGTACGACAGAAAATACCCCTGCAGTCTCAGGTAATACCATCACAGACACAGAATGTGTCGCCGTGGCTGGTCCATCTGTGAAATTCAGCCAGTGGGAGGATGTAGATGAAAGGGACATCACAGTGGATGAGTTGAACGTGTACTTGAATAAAAAAATTATTATGCACGACAGTGACATTTTAGGTGTATGGAAAAACACAGAACACCTCTATCCAAAAATGGCAACCCTTGCACGGAAAATTTTGTGTGTTCCCGCATCCAGCATTAGCTGTGAGTCAGTAAACATGTCTTTAAAGAGCTTACTGTGTTGTTTACGGTAATTTAGGCGAGTTGCGTTTGAAAGGTCAAACACTCAACAAAGCTTTTTTATCATATACATGTGGTATGTAACAGCTGCTATTTTTACACATTAATGATTTTAAAACTTTTCCTCACATGTAATGACAGGGAATGAAGCTGTCCAATCATAGCAGTGGGAGTTTACGTCTAGGTCTTCAATGCAGCCCGCCCCTTCAAACGAAGCTTTTCTCCAGAGAGTCCCTAATCCATGTTACAAAATAGCGTATTACTTATTGCTTTTGATGTTTTTTAATGTAAAAACTTCGCAAACATCATAAGTAGACATCAGACAACAGTATAAAACAATAAAATCAAAAAATTCACTGCCCCTTTAACTGTAAAAAGGGTAGGCAACATTATGCCAAGATGACAAGTGGGAAAAACTATTTTGACAATTACCATAAGCTTATGCGAAATGAAAGCGATGCGGTGCGACACGCTAATTTTTCCAGGTGCGTCCGCGAAATGTGAATCGCCCCTAAGGCTCACCGAAAGAAAAAGCTTATCTACATGTCAGCACCCGATGTGTGCAATCAACGGCCGTGTGACGTCGACCAGTGTAGCGCAAGCCTAGGGTTCGGTTCGATGGAAAAAAAATCTAGGATTCGGCCGAACCCCAACCCGTTCAAAAAGCCCAGTATTCGCCGAATCCGAATCTGGGATTCGAAACATCCCTAATTGTTTGTGAACAAATGTTTAGAATGTGTTCCTTGGCCTTATTTCAGCAACTTTCATATTTTACTAACCACGCATAAACATTATTTACTTAAAAATACAAAGATGTACGTACATTTTACTTACATATTATTGTAGTGCAGTTTGTGCTGAATACAATGTTATGTGATATTAGCCATTAATATGTTTTAAAGCAAATCAAAAAAGACCAAATGTGACTGATAACAGAAAGTAGGGACACAAGTCGGATCTGGGGCATTTTGAGTTATTCACAGATTCTGAAAGTATAGTCTTTAAGCTTTTCAACGATGTGTAACACATGGGAATCTGATAATATTTGGAGAAGACCTTTGTTTATCATCCTGGAGCCGTTTGGATTTATTTTGTGAAGGATGGATGCACTTTTTTTGGACTTGAAGGTCGTGGACCCCGTAACATTACATTTAATCAACTGAAAGATCTAAAAAAAAATTCAAAAATATCCGAAAATGTGTTTGTCTGAAAAACGATGGACATATGCAACTCGGACAGCTTGGGGGTGAGTAAAGCATGGGTTTAATATAATTTTTGGCCGAACTATCTCTTTAAAATAGGGCCCAAAGTCTCCCCACATTCATTCTTTTGTCCCAACTACGCAAACATCATAAGTAGACATCAGACAACAGTATAAAACAATAAAATCGACAAATTCACTGCCCCTTTAACTGTAAAAAAAAGGATAGGCAACATTATGCCAGGATGACAAGTGGGAAAAACTATTTTGACAATTACCATAAGCTTATGCATAATGAAAGCGATGCGGTGCGACACGCTAATTTTTCCAGGTGCGTCCGCGAAATGTGAATCGCCCCTAAGGCTCACTGAAAGAAAAAGCTTATCTCCATGTCAGCACCCGATGTGTGTAATCAACGGCCGTGTGACGTCGACCAGTGTAGCGCAAGCCTAGGGTTCGGTGGGAAAAAAATCTAGGATTCGGCCGAACCCAAACCCGTTCAAAAAGCCCAGTATTCGCCGAATCCGAATCTGGGATTC
Source organism: Misgurnus mizolepis (assembly GCA_025389145.1). Taxonomy (NCBI): domain Eukaryota; kingdom Metazoa; phylum Chordata; class Actinopteri; order Cypriniformes; family Cobitidae; genus Misgurnus; species Misgurnus mizolepis. Next base: position 43,747,017 of record JAIFKI010000004.1, on the reverse strand, counting down.
GGTGCATCCCTAATTGTTTCTGAACAAATGTTCCTTGGCCTTATTTCAGCAACTTTTCATATTTTACTAACCACACATAAACATTATTTACTTAAAAATACAAAGATGTACGACATTTTACTTACATTTTATTGTTATGGCCATTTGAATGTAGGAACTCAAAAAACTAAAAACCGAGAAATAAAAAAAAAACTTTGCAAACATGTCTGAGGAACAGGTCAGCCGCGTCACTATAGTCACGTGACTTCACAACAGAACCGGAATTATTATTGCAAGACATGCAATCCAAAGACAGTTTTTAAAGACATTAGTGTTTCAATAGACTTGATTATTGATGGGCACATTCTCTAATGATCGTCTGACAGGCACATTTTTAGTTTTGAGACACAAATAAAGTTATTTTTAGTCCTATTCGGCTATCGGCAGTTATCCGTTTAGATAAAAGTAATTATTGATTGGCAAGTTAGTTAATTGGCTGTCTGACAGTTAACTTTTTGTTTCATGTGATGCTAACCTATTTTTATTTTCAGGAATAAAGATTATTATGAACATAACAACCACCTTACAAACAGCCACTTTGGTTCTTTCCATTATAAGTGTTGTATGATGATGCGATCCAACCCCTCTCAGATTCAAGGAGGAATTCCTCCTCCTCACACTGAAATGGGCCGGATGGTGTGATGTTAGATCCAGAGAGGGGTATTAAGGGTAGGGTTTATAGAACCACTGCTGCGCTACTGGCTTGACAGTTTAAAAGTGGCTAATGTGGGTTTGAATGTCCAAATAATAATTTCCCCTTTAAAGCAGTACAACATTTGAAAACACCGATTGGCAATGCTGCTGCTGGTTGTTTGTGATGGCCAAAAGATGTAGCCATTATTTCTCAGCTGCTAACCAAGAACTCTTGCTGGAAGGCTATGCCGAATACCCTAAAGCAGTGGTTCTTAACGTGTTTCCTGGAGGCCCACTGCCCTTCACATTTTGTAGCTGTGTCCCAATTCAAAGGCTGCGACCTTCTAAGGACATATTTTAAGACCGATTGCGTCACAGCAGCACGACTTAAGGCCAGTAAGGCCGTCCCATTTCAAAGGATGCTTAGAATGAAGCCTCAAAATGCGTCCTCATTTCTCCAAGCTGTTAAGGATAGAACGAATGGATCCTCAACAGCCGAAGATATCCCAAGAGTCATTGCGCGTCTGCAACGGCTGCATATAATGGGTGGATATTCTAAAATAAACAATTAAAACCTTTATTAAATAAAAGTGTATTTATCAGGAAACATTTTTTCTTGTCAGTGTTGTAGTTATAATTTATGTTTTGTGTTAATAATATTCTTTTTATGTTGCATATATTTATAAGGTTGATTAATTTGGTATACTGTTGAATAGTTTAATATACATCAACGTGTCATATTTCTAAAATAAATTAATAATTTTCCTGATGTCTCATTTATTTTAATAAGTCAGAAACGTGCAGGTGAGCGCGTGCAGCAGGTGACGCTAATTATGGGTCCTCCGAAGGTTAGACCGTCTCATTTCAGTTCTCTTTGCGAACTTCTGAGGCTTCCACCTTGAAAGACTGAGTGCTCACCTTTTAAGGTCGAATGCTTATAAGGTTGCAGCCCTTGAATTGGGACACAGATTGTATGTCTCTTTTATCTTCTTCTTATCTTTTATGGCGGGTGGCATCCAACGTTAAGGTGCAATACCGCCACCTATTATGCTGGAGTGTGAACCAGAGTATCTACCCAAACTTAAAAGGTATAGCGGAAGATTTTCCCGAATTATTTAAAAGAACCGCCCCTCGATATTTTTTTTTTAAATGCTCCCGAGAGGGAACGCCTGTTGAACGCATGCACGAGACAGAGAGAGAGCATGCAGGAGCTCAGTTCTTCTCTTCGCTCTGTTAAGAAGTTTCTGTCGGCATGTTTACCGTGTCTGTGCGGTTCGTGACTTGTGCCAGGGCTAGCATCGCAAATCATAGCTTACATCAACTTTTACTAGCAGTGATTTTAAATGGATTTCTCCAAATAGCATGACAAAATGTACCTTTCCAGTAGAAACTTCGCGTGGGAAGCCCAACCTGTCCTTTTAGCTCATGCCAGCGTTTGAAATAGTCTCCCATAAACATTCTGGTCTTCTTTCTTTATTTATAGTCCTTTCTCTTCTTAAATTTTGTTTATTAAGCCAGTTTCCTTCAAAAACATAATTAAAGAATGATAACCTCCTGATTGTGTCTCTTTTATCTGACAGACTCAGGCTCTGTTTACACGTACATGGTTATTTTTAAAAACTGAGAGATTTACCTTCGTTTGTGCCCCTCGTTTACACGCAAACGGAGAACTCGCCTGTGAAACCGATTGTTTCTAAGAACTCCGGCCAGAGTGGAGATCTTGAAAATCTTCGGTTGCACGGTTGCATGTAAAGTGAGACAAACGGATGTTTAAGCAGGCAACGTCACAGAGTATGCGCCAGAGCTCGCACCTACGTCAAAAGTGCGACCCATGTTTACATGTGACTGCTACTCTGAACGCTTCCAAGATCACATTTATGTTCGTGCAAACTCGTTTCGTATGTTTGTATTTGCAAATACAGCTGCTCCATTATGTCGAGGAGCAGAGACGAGTGCTCGGAGGTCAGCAATCTTGCGCGTGTTTGACTTCATGCGGCGCTGCAAGAACCGACAAACCGATGATGTCAAAGTACCGCGAGAGAGATTCGAAATTAGACCTCTACGTATGATTCCTCAACTCGCTCTCACTGTACTTTGACGTCATCGATCACCTACTGCAACAACTCCTCCCTCCAACATGAAAAACCAGTTCGCGTCACCACCAGCGCTGCCGGTGATTGGCTTACGTGGGCTTGAGCTTCTCTTGACGGCATATATTCACGGGTACGTGTAAATAAACACTTTTCTGAAAACTGACATGTGTGCACGATATTATTTTTGAAACCAGAGAGGTTGAAATGTCCGTTTATGAAAATAACAGCCCACGTGTAAACATAGCATCAGTTCAGTTCATGGAGATCTCTTCTAATGAGCTGATGATTTGAATCAGGTGTGTTAAATAAGGGAGACATACAAAATGTGCAGGGCAGTGGGCCTCCAGGAATTAAGTTAAGAACCACTGCCTTAAAGCAGGGGTGTCAAAGTCAGTCCTGGAGGGCCGGTGTCCTGCAGAGTTTAACTAAGACTTCCCTCAACACACCTGGCTTAAAGTATCTAGTCTGCCTAGTAAGACCTTGATTAGCTGGATCAGGTGTGTTTGATTAGGGTTGTAATAAAACTCTGCAGAGACACTGGCCCTAAAGGCTGCAAAAGCCAGGAGAGAGGGCTGGCAAAAAGTGGCAGACAAATGTGTAAGTAGTGAAAGTGGCAGACAGATGTGTAAGTAGTGAAAGTGGCAGACAAATGTGTAAGTAGTGACCCATCTTTGATGCTCTTTACATGTACAGTATATATTATGTACATTGTAAAAAAACTCAATGTATTATACATAGAGCCACCACAGGACCTACTAGAAGTTGGAAAAAAGTAAAAGTGAAATACAAAAATACTCAGTCTATACTATACAATACAAAGTCTATACAAATACTAGCAGGTTGCTCAAACAACAAAATAACCAGCCAACTTGCTTTTAATTTGCAAGAACTATAGACAAATAGCGAACGACCTAGTTAAGGGGGTAAGGTTGCCAAGCTTAGGCGGGCCGCCTGGACTGAAATGTGCTGAACTGAAATCTCTAGAGTAAGTACTTATATACATTTCACACAGAGCACTACTGTTGACCTTTAACTCCCTGGGGTCGACGGCCACGGTTGGGTAAGGACCAGTGTTGTGTGTAACGCGTTATAAAGTAACGCGTTACAGTAAAGTAACTACTTTTTTGGGTAAAAAGTAGTGTAACGCGCTACTACTGAAAATTTGGTAACGTAACGTAGTTCATTTTGCAATTAAGCACAACGTTACTTTTGGTTAGATTTGACAGCGACACTGCCATCTGCGCACTTGTGCAATAGTCACAAGGTCCACACACATGACAGAGGCTGGTATATGATTTTATTTTGGCTAAAATGTCTTTGCCTCTAAGCTTTATTATGCCTTTTTTTTTTTTTTACACAAGCCATCTACATCAAGCCATTTTTAAGTTATTATTTTTTCTGTTGGATTTAGATGAGGCATGTTTTATTTTGAGACATATGACACATTATAAGGGTTACCATGTTGTTCCTTAGGAACTTATTGATACTTTTTTATAATAAAGAGCACAAAAGAAATACCTGTTATGTCCTCTCTAGTATAACTTTATTTAGGACTACACATTTAGAAACAGATATTGGGTTCTGCCCAAAGTCAAGCAACATAAAAGTAACGTAAAAGTAACGAGTAATGTAAAAAGTTACTTTCCAAAGGCGGTAACTAAGTAAAGTAATGGATTACTTTTTTTAAAAGTAACGAGTAACGAGCAAACACTACTTTTTTAAAGTAACTTCCCCAACACTGGTAAGGACACATCAAAATGTATCTTAACTCTTTCCCTGCCATTGACAAGTTATAAAAAAAGATTTTTTTCTGAAGAATTTTTAATCTTGTTAATCTTCATTTCCGCAATTGATGCAAGAACTGAAGCCAAAACATTATTTACAAATTTTAAACTCCGTGTATGTTTTGATAATCATTCTGAATTTGATCTCTAACAAAAATGCAATTATTTCAGTTTTTTGCTTAGTTTTATTTTTAAAGTAAAATACCCATATTTAAGAGTTTATAAGCAGAGAAAAAAAATATACATACGATAAAACGTTTTTTCCCCATTTTGTTTGTTTTTTTTTAATTTTATAAATTTGTATGTTTATATATTTTTAGAAAAAAATTCTGGAAGGCAACAAAAACGCTCCTCGCTCCTGGCAAAATTACACCACTCCGCACCGCTCACATACTCTGGTTAGTATTCATACTGAAAAAAAATGCACTCTGCTCTGCTGCAGCATGCGGTGTGAATCGGTTGTCATTTGTTAACATGCAAGGCAACTTATTTTTTGAAATAGGGTTTACAATATACACGTGCTGCCATGAGCAGCTCTGCAATGCTCTTTCATACGCAGTCTACTAGTATCCCTGTCGTATCCGAGTGACTCGTAGTAAAAACTTCTGCTACATGTAAATTTACACCACTACACAAATATCGTGGCTTTAAAATCCCAGTTGTTGCACAACACTGAAACACAGTTTTTCATGCACAACCAACATAGGCTGAAAGTAGTGAGCTAAACTATTTAGCCTAGGCTACAAAAACAAACACCAAAACTTAACATGAACTGTTAATAATTATAGCAAATTATGCAAGAAAAAAATTGAAATTTGCGCATGTTATACTATACCTTTCATATGGATAAATTTTCTGGTCTGGGCAAACTTCTAAGTAGGGACCAATTAGAGGCCATATTTCTATGATGTCATTGTATAGATAACTTCTTTAAAAATACAACATTTTGAAAAAACTATTCAAATTGCGTCCGTCTCCGAACAACAAGTTTATTAAACATGATCACATGCCTGGCCAGACATTCCTTTGTGCTTCTTTCTAACAGCACGCAACAGAATAATGGTGTCTGTAAACAAATACAAAGTATTGATACATTGACCTTGTTCATCCCTTACTAAATTTACCATGATTTACTATAGTATTTGTAGCTAAACCACAGTAACCACAATTTACTATAGTCTCATTACAGAAACTATTTTTTTGCTATTAAACATATGGTAATAAAAAATGTATTTAGCCAAAAACATGGTTGCACCTTTTTGTAGTAAAACCATGGTTTCTATAAGGTATACTTCTGAAATTATATCAAAATATATAGAATAATCTATTAAAGCGACACCATGTAATTTTTCAACCTTCATAATACATTTTCAAGACCCTTGTGATAGTCAGAGCCGGCCTTAAGCATCTGGTGGCCGGTTTCAATAACTAATAGGAGGCACTATCAACATAAAACATATGCATAATAGAGCAAAAAAGCAAGGATTCCTGTTGGTTTGCATCAATAGTATATTATTTTATTACGTGCACTTGACTTTCAGCTTCATGAACAGGCAGCTCAACAGAAATGATCCAACCTTATTTAATTAAAACCATACAATTATAGTTGGAATAAACCTCGCCCTTTCATGGACGCAAACTTATCTGCTTAATTGATTTGCACAGTATATGTTCAGCTGTCTGGGCTGACTTTAAAAAAAACAGCTCAAACATTCTCTTAAATTTAATCAATTAACAAAAGCAAAGAAGAAAAAGTGTCTGACTGACACTGAACCGAACTTAACGATGGGCTACGCGTTTTTTCAGCACCGTAGACAGCTCACCTGGCTGCGGGCGTAGATTTCACCTGAGCCCTTTTTAGAAATCCAACCTTCTGTGTTTGAATGCTGAGAATGCCCTGATAAGTTCATCTCTGTCCAGCGATTTTGTCGCCTCGTACTCAATTAAAATCTGAACGAGAGCTGACGGCATCTATGTTCAACAGGCTATTTTAAAAAGTTTACATACTGTGATGCGGGAGCAAAACAAAAAAGAAGATTTCCATGCCACAGTAAAAAAAATCACCCCTCGTTTATCTAAAGTTCTTGGTCATTATGTTCATTTAATGGAACATTGTGTGGATGTTGCGTTAGAGGAAAATGCAGTCATGCACAAAATATATTAAAGGCAGTCAGTAAATGCACACAGATGTTAAACACATTTTTTAATACAATGAAATACTGCATTAAGGTTAGTATAAAATCCAATCATATTATTTAAAAAAAAAATCCATTGAAATCAGCCCCTAAAAAGTTTATTATTAAAAACCTGGAATCGCACTTGCACAGCCAAGCCTGAATAGAGAGAGCATGGTCGAATTCAAAACTGCGTTTTTGCGTCCTTGAAGGGAACTTCGGGAAGGGAACGCCGCTTAAACTCACTCCAGATAAAATGAAAATGACGTTGTTTTCATTGCTCTATTCTCCAAAGGCTATTTTAGCGGTCACAGTCACGCAATGAGAGACACAATTACGCAACTCTATGCACAGCTCTGATCTTCGAAGGGAATAGGGGATAGGGATGAGTACTTACAATTAGTATTCTCTCGGAATTCTTTGTCGGAATGAATGCGCACGGGCTAACTACGACCGGTAACACAATTAAGAAATGTCGGTTTTCACAAAAATAAGGCTATTAAGCTCTCGTCTAGTGATCCCGATGCTAAAGAATAATTAAACCTCTAGAATTATCTACATGTCCACTTTTTCTGAGAGTTTTTATGAAGCACTGTGATGCTGCTGTAAACGATTCATGATTTATAAAAATGAAAGAATTTACTTTTAAAAAACATAATTTAAATGACATATAACAAATATTACTGCAGTTCTACAGTTTTATTGTAGACTAAATAAAATACATTAATTTCATATTAATAATCTGATTTCTATCGTAGGCTAAAGCGTGTATGAACGTCTGAGAGAGGGCAGAAATGAACTGATTTAAAATGAAAGATATGTGATTGCTTAACATCCATTGGCACTGACACTGTGAGCTCCCCCGTGCAGGAATCATAGCCCCCCGTTCAAACGTTCTTGCGCAGGCCTGGGGCCCTCCTTGGAGGGCGGGGCCCGTTTCAATTGAAACTGTTGAAACATAGCTAAGGCCGCCTCTGGTGATAGTACATCGACTTTAAATAGGTTGAATGACATGTCTACCATAGCCTGACGGGGTCTGTATCGCTTTTACTCGTACTTTAAAACTTAGGGTTTCGGGTAGTAACCAGAGCACAAAAAAAACCTACAAAAATTTGGCTGCTTTATGGCATAAGTCACTTCCTCCACACTATTTTTTTAACGTGAATTTTGCTAGAGGCTACTTCAGGAGTGTAGAGAGCAACTTCTATTGTGTGACTCTTGGCACCGTGTTAATGTCACGGACATATGACAAGGGTGACCCGGGTTCGATTCTCCTTTAAGGCAATTTTTATATAAACTCACGATCTTGATTCATACATAAATGCGATCTTCTTTATAAATGATGCCGATTATCTTGCATATAGTTCCCTGTATTTAGCTGCTGCATTCATGTGTTTACGCATTTACCTTTCTTTTACTGTCTATGGTATTTACATTACAATCCAGTATGCTATAGAAGTCAAACTTGCTCAAGCTCACACAGTGTTAAACCAAACCCTATTCATTCACCAATCCCTATTCATTCACCAATCAGATCCGAGCGTTTCTCTCTTCCTCATTCGCTGCGTTCCGCTGTCACCCGTGTGACGTATTACAAAGCGGCAGACCTAAACACATTGGTTTACTTGGATTTGGAGCAACAATTTTCACACAAAAGAGAGGAAAAACGAGCGCCATTGCGGAAAATCCTGGTGGCGAGTGAGAGAGGGACGATGCAACAATATTTGTTTCAAAAAAGGCAAGGAAATACTTCTGGTCGTTTCTCAATTGGAAGGCTGCAGCCTCCGGAGGTCAAATATGCAGGCTGCATACGTCATCAAGCCTGGTTTATTAAGGTAAACTGAGCATTACATTTGCAAGTCAAGCATACTGCAACAATTTACGATTAACTAAGTATAATAGTCAACTTTATAATTGTTAATATTCTGAAATAAGACAGTCTTGATGACGTATGCAGCTTAGAAATACGACATCCGGAGGCTGCAACCTTCAGATTGAAAAATGGCTTCTGCCACGAGTTCCTCATCAGAAAGTTGTAACATGACTGCGTTTCTCCCTGATGCCTCAAAACTAAACTAAAAACTAAACCTTTAAAAACTAAAAAATCAACATTTAAAGTTTTAAGGTTGGCCAGTTCTTTTCCTTTGCGACAGTGCTGCGGCGCTTGTGGCCTCTAGGGACGCTAGGCATGAAAAATACATGTCTAGCGCCCCCAAGTTCTGTGGTGTGCCTTTAAAATATATATACAGTACTATGCAAACGTCTTAGGCCACCACCACCAGACTAGTTGTTTTAGAAGTTTTAGGGTGGGTTGCACCAACAAGGATTATGCCTAAATCTGGTTTAAATCAAAGCTTATTTATCTCTTTCACCGCCAGCGTTTTTAAAAAAAAGTTGCCAGCCAGCGCCAGCGTTTTTCATGATTTTCACCAAAGTTTAATGCCTTCCAGAAAATGTTTTTCTTTAAATATATAAACATACAGTATATCAAATGAAAGAACAGACCCTCTGCTTTCAAACAAAAAAAAAACGTTTCATCCTACCTTCAGTGGTTCTTTTGTAATCAGCTTTTGAATATGGGTAGGTTTTGAGCAAAAAGCAGAGATAATTCCTTTAAAGAGTTAATAATTCTGTTGCACCAAACTTTAAACCTGTTTAAAAATAATCAGGGTTACATTTAAACTGTCATTTTGATCCAGGTTTAAATTTTACAGTTAACCTAGATTATCTTTAATCTTGTTGCTTCATTACTGTAAACTCAGATTTAAATGTCAGTTAAGGATTAACTTTAAACTTGCTACTGAGGAGGTTTAAATTCTCAAAATGGCATCACTTATTTAGTGGATTGCAGAAAATGAAAGAGTTCCTTGCAGAAAATAAGGGACCGTCTCAACCCTGTTAAGTTTTATGATGGTGATGAATTTTTTAAGCGGTACTGATTCAGCAAGGAATCTGTGATTGGATTTAATAAAAAAATTGAGCCTGCAATTAGACATGGCAGTGACCGAAATGCAGCCATATCTCCTATGCTCCAGCTTTTAACAGCCTTGCACTTTTATGCTACTGGTTGTTTCCAAATGGTGGATGGGGACCTTTTTGGAGTACATAAGTCAACAGTGAGCAGAATTGTTAGAAGAGAATCACATGCGATTGCAGCCTTGAAAAATAAGTATATAAGATTTGCAACATCTTCTGGATTTTACAGAAGAGCTGGCTTTCCAGGAGCTATAGGAGCAATTGACTGTACTCACATTCCCATTTAAAACCCAGGTGGAGAAAATGGAGAGCTGTTTCGCAACAGGAAGGGCTACTGTTCCATCAATGTTCAAGTTGTTTGTGGTGAGAAGGTTTAAAGTCACAAACATTGTAGCTCCATGGCCAGAATCTATGGCAGGATTTTTGATAACAGCCACCTCTGTGCCATACTTGAAAGCCATACATTTCAGGGCCACCTAGTAGGTGAAAATGGATACCCCTGTCGCCCCTGCTTATTGACACCCATACTTAACCCTTTAACAGCAGCTGAGAAACGATACAAAATCTGCCAGATTGCAGCAAGAGGTCTTGTCGAAAGGGTGTTTGGAAAAAGCGGTTTCCCTGTCTGCAGAATGGGCTTCGAACAAAGCTTGATACAACATTGGCAGTCATTGTTGCTCTAGCAGTTCTGTATAACTTTGGGAAAAGACTTGGGGATAAGGTACTATCAGAATATGTTTAAAAGCTCAGTCATAAGCACAGGAAAAAATAATTTTTTTAACTTGGATTTAAAAATCAATACAATTGTAGCATATCTAATTTCTTCTGGTAGTTTATTCCAATCATGTGCAGCAGAGATGCTAAAAGCAGCTTCTCCATGTTTTGTTTTAACTCTGTGCTCCACTAACTGACCAGAGTTTGTTGATTTTAAGATTCCTGTTTGGTTTATATTGTTCAAACATTTTAGAAATATACTCAGGTCTTAAACAATTCGGTGCTTTATAGGGCTGTCAAAATGGCTGAACAAGTACATTCGAAATTTGTCCTTGAAAAATAATAAAATTCGAATTATATTCGAATTATAAAGACCTACTTTATCTTGGAGAAAATACTCCTAAAAGCCCACAAGAGGGCGCAGCACAAAGCCCCAATAATATAAACAAATCATGCACAGCATATTTTTTGTTAAAACGAATGTTATAAACACTAATAAATTAAACATAATTTCTTAAATTCATATGCAAAGGAACAAAAGGAACAAAAATGCCTCAACAGCCAGCGTGTGTAGGCTATTAACACAAACATAGTCAAGAAACTATCCATGAATACATTTACAAATAATTTTATGTACCATACATTAATTCAATTTACTAAAAAATGTACAGAGCCTCAGTCAATACAGAACACACGGTGTCTTAATGAAACCAAAATGAACCAGTATATTTGTGCACCTGTAAATGTACAAAACGAATGCCATACATAGACAACGCATATTAATATAGGGTATTTTATATAATATATAAGTAGATACATTTACGTGTTTCTAATTAAGTATGAAAACGAATGAATCTTTATTTAAACCAAAATAAGTGGGAAAGATCATTAGTCATTTAAATTTTGTCAAGCTTAAACTCTATTCACAGCAACTTATATTATATTTTGTGTGTTCCTTGGTTGAAAATATGTAGACATATATGCGAGTAATAAAGTACAGAACAGAAATGTTTAACTTACGCGCAGAGCGAAGCCTTTAATAAAGCAGACTTTCCGTAATTAACATAGAGGACGTGCTGAAACAGTCGAGTTGGCAGATGATCATCATGTTTATATTTCACGCAGATAATGTTGATGAAAAACTTGCATATCAAATGTCCAAAGTCAAGTTTCCAGTCAGTTATAAAAATAAAGCCACCGCGGCGTTACATTGCAACTCTCTCATATGCGGTGTGGACTATGTAGATGCACATATGGTTTTAATGTTGCTAAACAAGCAGCTGTATTATGGCACTTTCGTGTTGATCAGTTATTTTAAACTTTAAAACTGCATTTAGAAGCAGACGACACTGATTCTGTATTCTCAGCTAGTTTCACTTTGCGGATGAATTCCAGTTGATGCTCCAAAAACCAAAGAAGCATCACACTGCCCTTTTAATAAGTATTCTGTCCGACTCGTAATCCCCACTGTCTTTTCTTGCTATTTTCAAATGAATAACGCTGGCTTGCTCCGCATAGTTGGCTGAGCCGCGCTCTGTATAACAATCCGCGTCAGTTACGTCATCATCACGTTGCGTGAGCTTCCTGACACAGGTAAAATTCGAATGCAAAGTTTTACGTTCGAATATGCATATTTTTTTACATTCGACGAATATTCGAAATTCTAATTAAAATTCGACAGCCCTAGTGCTTTATAGACAAAGCATTGCTTTAAAAACTATTCTGTAACTGATAGGAAGCCAATCCAAAGTTTTTAGAACAGGGGTGAAGTGCTCTATTCTCTTAGTCCTGGTTAATAATCTAGCAGCCGAATTTTGAATAAGCTGTAGTTGCTTTATAGTTTTTTCGTAAGTCCAGTTAATAGGCCATTACAATAATCGACCCTACTAGAGATAAAAGCATGAATCAGCTGCTCTAGGTCTTTTTGAGGTACCAAGCCTTTGATTCTAGATATGTTCTTCAAATGATGGAATGCTGTTTTGGTGGCCGCTTTGATATGACTATTAAATGTGAGATCTAAATCTATCAGAACACCAAGCAGGGTTGCTGCAGGTTTCACAAAGTCAAATTTAAGACTTTTTAAGACCTTTTTAAGACCATTATGAGTGAAATTTAACACCAACACAACACAATGATTCTCAAAACATATTTTTTATTATATCATTTTCTATTTATTATTATTATTATTTTTGTTTTTTTTGACAAATAAAATCCACTAATATGGGAAGATCAGTATGGTCAGCTGCTGATATTTGCCTTGTTAACATTTTTACACTTTCTCCACCCATACGTTATATGCATAAATATACGCTATACCGCCATCGCATTTATTCGCCTCTCTAATTACACAATAATTAAATGAAAATGAAAATTTACCATTAAAAGGCTGTTTGTTGTTTGTTGCTAACAAGGCCGTTTCTAAATCCGAAGGCTGTAGCCTCCAGAGGTCACATTTGTAGGCTGCATACGTCATCAAGATTAGCAGATTAAAGTCAAGGGAGTAAACGCACATGGAGCAGTGAGGTAAACAAAAGCTTCCTAAGTGAAAACTGTGTAACACTAAAGTTGACTCGTTGTTGGTGTTTAAGTTGATTTTCAATAAAGCAGTGTTGATTTTTTCGCTTCTGGGTCCTCTGTTTCAGAACCTGGCAAATGCTTGTGTAAGCCACAGGCTAGTTGGTTAAATTAACACAGCAAAGATTTTTGCTTATACAAAACTGCATTTAAGGTTTGTTTCTCGCCAAACCTACAGGATACAGTCAGATCACAACACCTGAAATATAGCTTATGGCATGAATTGCGTGGATTATAATAGCCTACATTTGTATTTGTAGCCAACATTTTGTATGAGTAAAAACTGGATTGAAGTGCGGAACTTTTCTTTTTAGAGGCCCGCCCATCAAACACTTTCTTCCTCCGTCACTGATTAGTTCTACAGCATTTTAAATTACTATTTTATTTTTTTGCGGACAACGCTTTTCGGGAATAAACGGAGGTACAAAATTTAAGGCTTGGGTTAATTCAATTTAAGACCTAGGATGAAGATCTGGCTGTTTTTAAGACTTTTTATGGCCTTAAATTTAACTTTCTGAATTTTAGACTTAAGACTTTTTAAGACCCCACGGGAACCCTGATCAAGATCACGAACTTTATCCCTGGTTTTAAAAGCACGAGAATCTAGTTCTTTAATAATGCTTGCTCTTTTGTTTTTGTTACCAAATACAATAACCTTAGTTTTTTCTTTGTTTAATTGTAAGAAATTTTGATTCATCCAGATTTTTTCCAAAGAATATATTGAGCTATTGTCATCTTATTCAAGAGCCATGTAAATTTGAGTGTCATCAGCAGAACTATGATAATTAATTTTATTATTCTGTAGAATCTGACCTAAGGGTAACATGTAAAGATTGAACAAAAGTGGTCCGAGAACTGATCCCTGTGGGACTCAAAGTCATATCCACCCTATCCGATTCAGAATCTCCAAAGGTAAAAAAGTAACCCCGACCATGCAGGTAAGATCTGAACCAATCAAGGACTGTCCCGGAGACTCCTACAGAGTTTTCCAGCCTGTCTATAAGAGTTATATGGTCTACAGTGTCAAATGCTGCACTGAGATCTAATAGAACCAGAACTGTTATTTTGTCAGAGTCAGTATTCAGCCGTATATCATTTAAAACTTTAATTAGGGCAGTTTCAGTACTGTGATGTGGTCAAAAGCCTGACTGAAATTTATCTAAAATACCATTTGAAGTTATAAACTCGTTTAGTTGAATAAATACAGCCTTCTCATTAATCTTGGCTATAAAAGGAAGATTAGAAATTGGTCTATAATTATTCATTATAGAATTATCCATTGATCTCTTTTTTTATATGGGCTCAATAGCAGCGGTTTTCAAGGACGTTGGAAAAATGCCCGATTGCAAAGAACTATTCACTATTTGATGCAGATCTATTGCTATAGAAGAAAAGATTGTTTTGAAAAAATCTGAAGGCAGTACATTGAGACAGCACGTGGTAGATTTAAGATGTTTTACTATTTCTTCCAGGAGTTTTTGAGCGGTTAGATTAAAATGTGACATAGTAACCAACTTATGTCTTGGAAGTTGTAATGACAGCAGAGAGTCAATGTTAGACTTTGTAGTACTAATAGACCATCTAATATTTGTAATTTTTTCATTAATAAATCATGCAAATTCATTACATTTCTTAGTAGATTTAAATTCTGATGCTATTTGCCCTATTGGATTTGTAAGCTTATCAACCATGATGAATAAAGTGCGGGTGTTGTTAATGCTATTATTGATCATTGGTGATATATATTGCTGTCTGGCACTACGTAACTCATCATTGAAATAGCCAAAGCTTTGTTTATAAATATTGTAATGTATTTGTATTTTAGTTTTCCGCCATTTGGGTTCTGCTTTCCTACAATCTCTTTTAAGGGCGCTTACCGCTGTGGTGTTTCTCCATGGTGATTTCTGTTTCCTTGTTCTCCTTCAGGAGTATATCAACTGATTCAGCACTTATTGTTAGGAATCTGGCTATAGCTTCTGTAAATTGAGCATTGGTACTCTCAGTAATGTACTTTTTTTTAATAAGAACAGAGTTTACTGGCAAATTCAAGGCGTCTTTTTTTGCTTTCGCTTTGAGGTTTTTCCAGCTCATCTCAATTTTTCAGATTATTTACATCGCGCTTGTCCTTAATCCCCACAGAAGCATTAAAGTCAGTGGTAAGCTCGACCCAGGCATCATCTTTCTTTTAAATTGTCATGTTATCTGTTCTTTTGTCTTTGATTTTCGTCCCATATCGCTACATTAATTGATATTATATATTTTTTCATGGCTTGTAAAATTTGAACTTCTAATACGCTGCGCCATTTTCTCAGCCTGTGTGTGTAATTCAAATGATCTGAAAGCGGTTACCAACGGTAATTTTTTTAATTTTATTTAAACTTCCATCACTTGCACAAACCCTTTTGTCACTAAAATAGAAACTGTAACAAGTTAAATACAATGAAAGAGTAACATTTTTGCAGTTTAATTAGGCAACACTAATTCAGAATTAATCGCAGGTAAAAGCTTTAATCACACGTTAATGTTTTAATCTAAGATTTGTTAATCTGTGTTTAAATTTAAGTGGTGCAACACAGCTAAAATTAAAATTAAACTGAGATCAACAAACCCTAGATTAGCTCTAAACTCTGCTTAATTTAATCCTTGTTGGTGCAACCCACCCTTAATGTCCATCCATACTTATTTCCTGTATTTTCTGTTTGTTTCTTTGAAAAATATGTCAAAACAAAATCAGGAGTGTAAATGTCTGCTGTAGGCAAAGTTGGTGTGTAGAGTGTGACCTCTGTTGGCACTAAACACATCTTGAGCATTTTTGAGTAGAATTAAATGGACACTTTACCCATTTGCATAAAGCTTTGTAAAGTTAGAACCCCAGACATGTTTTTGAATGGTCATGCATCATTCTCTGTTGCCGCTGAGACAGGAGAAATACAGATTTCAGTGTTGCACTTCCTTCTTTCAATGATGTAAAAATCATCATTTTGCATCATTGAAAGAAGGAAGTCCAATATCTTTGTTGAGGGGGTGAGACTACAAACACTACCTTTTTTCTCGGTCAAATAGGCACCAAATTCTAAATGTATGTTACATTTCGACTAAAAATATGACACAGTTTCAATAAAGATTAATGTTTCTATGGGTGAAATGCTCCTTTAAGGAAAAAGACAAAATTCTTTAAAATTTGCATTTAATTTTATTTAGGTTTAAGATATCTCATAAGTTTCCTAATATTGATCAAGTGGAAGGGGAGTTTACCCTAAAAACTTTACATCAGTTTACATTATACACAATATATGTTATATATTTATTTATTTATTTATATTCTATTTAAATAGTGTTATAATTAATTTTACAAGTATACCTTTATGAAAACTTTGGGTAACTACAGAAAAAGTATTTCCCTATCGAGAGCGGTCACTCGACATTTCATCCATTGATGCTTCAGGTTAACTGCTCCCACTTCACTAGTTACTGAAATCTTGTTGAATAATGCCATTGCAGGGCACTGGCCAATCGTCGCTGACCTATGCAAATCGCATGGCCGCTGGAAGCGCATAAAATGTGGTGCATGAGCGAAGGAAATTAGAATCTTCTTCTTCACCCAAGTTACAATGACTTTAACGAGCACTGCGTTGCCTGTCTGGGGTTGGCATACGCCAAAGCAGCGCTCAAGGATTCTCCATGCGAGCACTGCGCAGACCTTCTGGCTTGTGTGCTCAGGAACAGCAGAGCTGCCGCTGCATCCCACCTCTACTTCTGATGCGCCTTGCCGGGACAAAGATGCCGGTAATTCTGTGTATAGCATCCGACTGCCTAAACCACCTCCCTCTATTATCGTGTTTCTACAGAATACTTTCTGCCCCCCACCACGATAGATGTGGCTGTTTCCTTTAGAGTCGGTAAGGGGGACGACAACATGTCCCTGTCGGCATCACCAAGCTGGGGGGAGCCGGAGCACCCAAGTAACGTGGATATTCACGGGGAGCTTTCCAGGATTATAGAGATGGAGGCAAAGAAGCTTGACAGCTAAGTGTAAACTGCAGGCCGCTCCGAAAAGGAAGGGCGCCTTTCTTACTTGATGTTTATGATCAGGTATCAAAGACATGGTCTGCACCCCAATTGGAGCGCGTCCATGGCCCAGGTCTGTTCTTCCAGGTGGATGGGGGTGAAGCCCACGGTTACGTGCCTTTTGCCCCGTTGAGGAGACCGTTGCAGCACACCTGTGTCCATCATCTGTGACGCTCGGCCCTGAACACGGCTTGCTGCCTAAGCCATGAAGGATTGCTACCGACCTGGCAGACAACGCTTACTTCATCCAGGGAGGCGGTAGCGGCACTCCATGCATTGACTATTCTTCAAGTCTTACAGGCAAAAATTTTGCAGTCACTGAACACCCCTGTCTACGCGGACACAGTGCGTAACCTCCACGCTGCTATGGACTTTGCCCATATGACTATGAAGCTCTCTGCCCAGGCTATCGTCAAATCTATGGGCTTCATGGTTGTTCTTCACAGCCACCTATAGCTGACCCTAGCTGAGCTGAAGGACAACAAGCGTAAAGCATTACTTTATGTTCCCATTACTCCTGCCGGCCCTTTCAGTGATGCCGTGGAGTCAGTTGTTGAGTGTTTCTCAGAGGCACAGAAGCGCTCAAAAGCTAATTCCCAGGCACGTGTCTCAGTAACTACCGCCAGATCAACGACCGTCTAAACAGCCTCCGGTTGGATAAACCACGCCCAAAAAATGTCCCCATCCTGAGACGGTAGGAATCCAGACCTGAGGGGGATGCTAACAAAACCCGTGTGACAGATTCCCTTAAGGAGGGACCTACCATCTCAGGTAGACAGCACAGTTTGGCACCCCAACCTGGAGCTGTGGAACCTACATGATTGGCAGGTGAGAGGGACATAGAAAACACAAGCGTTCTCTCACATCGAGTCGCGATCACAATGAGACACACGCACTCTACAAGACGCCTTTACGACCTTAATTGAAAAGTGTTCACAAAATGGTGTCATAGAAACAGCATTTTCCCGCTAAACTACCCTGTATCAGACATTTTGTTTTTCCTACAACATAGAATGGACGCCAGTAGCCTACAGTCAATGCAAAAAGTCTGTGGCCACTATTGCTTGGTATGTTTCCCCTTTGAAGGGCACTCAATAGGGAGACACACCAGGGCTCAACATAAATGACTGCCCGGTTGCCCGGGGCAAGCGTGAGAGGTTCGGGCCAGTAAAAAGTATTGTCACTTGCCCGATCGGGCCAGTGCTTCACCCTCAGTCACTAAAATATATTTTCATCAATGTATATTATTTAACATCTTGGAAGCAGACATTTACTTGGGTAAAACACAACAAAAGAAACGTTGCAATATTTTGCACAGTTTTCTGTCAGTTTACAGGTAAAATAAAAAAGTTGGGAACCTTTTTTCATTGGAAATGTCTGTTGTATATGTATACAATTACTTTTGATTTATTATTTTTTAATATGTGACACTGACAGTTTTTTATTGGGGCCAGTGAAAATTTTGGCAGGGCAAGTAAAAACCTGAACCACTGGCCCGACTGGGCCAGTAAAAAAAATTATTTGCGTTGAGCCCTGCACACACTCGTTATCCGATTCCTAAGAGGAGCGAGAAGATTAAACCCCGCCTGCACCCCTTCGATTTACACCGCGTGCTTACCCTGCCGCCTTTTGAACCAGTGGAGTCTAGCTTTATCAAAGATCAGTTTTTAAAATAGCTCTTCTTCTCACCCTGGCCTCAATGAAATGCATCGGGGCTTTACAAGCCCTCTCTGTCAGTAAGGACTGCATGTGCTTTGGACCAGGTGACTGTAATGTAATTTTAAGACCCAAGGTTGGATATATACCAAAATCCCTTTCTACCCCCTTTCGGGGGGTAATTTCCCTTACGGCATTATCTGCAGTACCTGCTACATCACAGGAGTGATACGAGTAACTGAGAAACGAGTTGCCCGGTCAGAGCCCTGTGGACCGTACAGCTGAATTCAGACCGTTGGATCAACTATTTGTGTGGTACGGCGGTGCTGCTAAAGGCAGAGCGGCGTCTAAACAGAGGCTCTCTTACTGGGTAGTAGAGGCTATAGCGCTGGCGTGGACACAAGCCCCACGTGTTTTTGTTTGTTTATTTAACAGGGACAATACACTAAGCATTGTTACACAGAGGCAACAACGCGTGGACATAGGGCATATAGCAAGACAACCAAATAAAAAAAAGCACAATCATCACAAAAAACAAAACGACTACAGATACATATATACAGATAAATGTGTGTGTATGTTTATATGTTGTACATTTTGTCATACCTACAGATGTGGCCTTTAAAGACGTGCGTTTTCTCCCGTGGCATTCGGCACTTCGTCTCGCAGAATTCTTTACTTTCGGGGTGGCTTACATTCCCTTTTCCCTTAATGTGTTTCGCTTCACAAAAATATCCCCCAGGTGGCGCATAAAAACTAAATTTTTAAATGCTTTGTTATTGCGGTTGTTTCCAGAAGTTAATAAGGGCATTGCTGAATATTAAACATTACTATTAAAACAGCAAAGTGTCATCATCCCCTTCTTGCCAGCATAACAGCGCATACAACTATTTAGATGACTGTACATGCAATGCGCATTTATACTAAGTGCAACAGAGAATTTAGTGTGAGCCTAATACACATGACTCTATTTACAATGAATATCTTCATTATTTGCGTTGTTGAATTTTGACACTGTTTCATTGTTTGAGTAACTTTATAAAATCTCTTAACTCTTTCACCGCCATTGACGATATATCTCGTCAATTAAGAGAAAACGCTTCCCCGCCAATGATGAGATTTTCCGTCTTTCCACAATACCGCTACTTTTTAAACCCGGAAGTATTGCCCTATGGCAAGCGGCTGCATGTCCGTGTCTGTTTTAAGATCGCTCTGAATGGGATCTCTATGAAAGTCCGTCACAAAAATGGAATTATCTCTGCTTTTTGCTCAAAATGTGGTGTTTGCAGAAACCTACCCATATTTAAAAGCTGATTACAAAAGAACCACTGAAGGTAGGATGAAACGTTTTTTTTTTTTTTGAAAGCAGAGGGTCTGTTCTTTCATTTGGTATATTGTAAGTTTATATATTTAAAGAAGAACATTTTCTGGAAGGCATTAAACTTTGGTGAAAAACGCTGGGGCTGGCTGGCAACTTTTTTTAAAAGCGCTGGCGGTGAAAGAGTTAATGTCAGTTATGTACTTTTTTTGTTTTGTCAAACCAAACGAAATGACTAGAATTGACGTTTGAATTGATGTCACTCTACATACATCATCTGGTATAATTGAAACTATTTTCTATGAGCTACGTACAGACGCATTTGATAGACATTCATAGCGCCCAATAAACGGCTCTGGGCATTCGTAAACCCACCTCAAATACGAGAAAATTAGCATAGGCTTGGCGTATACTACATCTAATAAAATAGGGATCAGAGGAACTGTGCCTTTTACGGATGAAAAACACCTCCGAAGTGTTGAGTGTATTAATCAATTTCATAACATGTGGCTGTATAGACAAACACTCCGCTTCGCCTTCCAGGTCCCTTATCTCACACATTCGCATTTAACACTTTTCAAAACTTTATTTATATAAAATCTGATTTATAAATTAAATAATAATGTTATAAAGACAATAATGAATGAATGGGTATAAGTATGTGAGTTTGTGGTTTTAGTCTTAAAGCGGTTATTTTTATAAATAAGACTTTACATTAAATTGTGTTTACAATTTAAAAATACTACTAATACTTATGTATTGATGTACTTTCTTTCTTCCTAAAACCATCGTTTGTTCATAACAATTTGATTCATAATTATGTTATTTTTTAAAAGTAACAATATTTTAAAGAGATACAAAGACAGAGAAATGACAGAGAAATTACGTTAGTCTGGCACATATATGGCCAAATTATTAATCGATTGCAGAAATAAGACAAAAATGCATGAGCAAATTAGAAGTATGCAAAAGAGCACAGTTCAGATATTGTTAACTGTAATTAAAGCAGGTTTTATACAAGTTCCTGCTTTTTTTTATTCGCCAACAACACGTCAACACGTTTTGTGATTGATTTACTGATTCATTACAGAAACTTGTCAGAAGCAAAGATATTGTACTAAGCATAGGTGCAAGCAAACAGCAGAGTTTCCAATGATCAAAAAAACAGCATGTGCTGTAAATAAATTTAACTCATCCATACAACATAACATTAAATAGAAAAAGAGCAAATTACAAATATGATAAAACTAACAATTTAAATGTATTTTAGAAGTCTGTCTACAGTTCACTTAACTACTAGTCACAAGCAATAAAAAAAAGAAATCTTAAAACTTTAATTTAGCATTTTAATCCTAACATAATTGTCCTGAAAACTAACATTTTGAATAATACAGTAAGTGGTTGTCCATTGAAATGTCTGGAATGTCCGGTGATTGTCGGGCAATACTCATTTACAGTCTCTTAAGTTGTGTTTTTTTTTTACATTCACACTATGTCAGTTGTCAGGTCATAACCAATTTGCAGTATCTTCAATTGTTATTTTTTCTAAATTAAGTACATATTCACATCATTTTGTTGGAGGGGTGGTCATAAACTATAAAATAAATGAAACCACTCTAGGGCTAGAAGGATGCGTCGACGTAGTCGATTACATAATTACGTCGATGCGTCGCACTGTTTACATTTTCAAATGAAGGCGGCTTCAGCTCCGACTGGGTGATACAAGTGTTATACCAAACAGCCAGAACGCAATCAAAAGTGTGGGAATACTTTAAGCAGAGACCAAATAAAAAGTAAAACTGAAATGGCATACCACAGCAGCGCAACATCTGTGCATGATCTTAAAAGACAACAACCTAGGGTCCCTCCGACCTCTAAATGACACGACGGCAGCGTAAGTATTTGAACTTCTACAGTAAGTTTTTATGCAACAATAGAATCAATGCAGGCCATATGTTGTGCTTATTACAGCTGCGTTTACATCTAACTTTAATACGAGCTGCGAGACGCCTGACAGATGGGACATGTATTGTGTCTGGGCAGTATGTTGAAACGGTAAATAAAGAGCGGGACATGTTTAACTTTTTATATTAAGAAGTTATGAAATAATAAGTTACTGTTACACAGAGAACTGATAGGCATGTGCTCGCATGCACTGAAAGCCAGCTGCAGTGCGGAGTTCCTATAGCTTATTTTTTTACTATGTGCACAGATTTTATAGAAGCTCATCTTGTTAGGTATTCTTGACATGCGTTTATTTAAAGTAACAGCAGCATAAACACTGTTTATAAAATATTAGAAGATCATACAAACTAAACTTGTTTTTTACCAAGAACTAAAGAAAAGTTAAAATGTTAAAGTTGATGCTAAATGAGAATGCAGTAACGTTACTACTGATAGTAATAATATTAACAGTAATAATATAATGGTTACATTTTTTAATAAGGGTTCATGAATCACAATGAACTTATTTTTACTTCAGTCTGAACTAATGCTGAGTAAATGCATGTACTAATCATAAACTAATGAAGAGTCATCATTAAGTACAACATGACATGTTTTTTAGTTGTTAATTAATGTTTTAACCCTTAAGAGTTCCTAGGGACATTTTATGCCATTTTGATTTTTAAACCATCTTGACTGTGATGGTTGAATATTTCCCAAATTTGCCAAAGGTTAATCATTTTTGATACATTTTAGAATTTTGGTTTCATTTATTTTAATTAGCTTAAAATGGCTAAGCTACGCAAAAAACGACTAATGTGTTCCTAAGGACAAAAAATGCCCCATTGAAAAACAATTATAACTACCATTTTTGACCCCCCATTTATCTTAACATAAACTAATACATACCTTTATGTCAAATATATCATTTTGAACTACTGGCCTTGAAGTTTTAATTTTTATACTTGTCCACCAGGTGGCGCAACTTTTTGCTATTTCATGCATTCATCATTTTCTGCGGACCGCATAGCTACTAAAAGATATCCCCTTAATGTTGAAAATTGGTGTGTGTGTAAAAAAAGTGTGTCCGAGTGGTAAGGGGGTGGGGGTGATGTCGGGGTGGAGTCGGTGTTGAGTGGGGCAGGGGGGCATATTCAACATATCCAAATTCTTCTCTCTTTGAAGGGCACATTCTGCGTTATAAACTAATTCAGTAAGAAAAACGATGAGAGGCCAGAACCGAAACAAAACCAATCTTCATTTTGGTTCTCGCTCATGTTGTTTATGTAAGTGCACTGCTATAAGGATGAACAGTATAGCAGAAGTAGTGAAAATTGCAAGGCATTACAGCAGCACACACAATGCTCTAGAAATAATCATGCACTTCAAGAGCGAGGATGGCTCCTCATCTTCCTCCGAGGATTCTGAGGTCAACACAGAGGCCTCCGAGGTAGCAATAGACCAGCTGGAGTCTAACTCATTAGAGGGATCTTCAGAAGATTTGTCAGAAGGTGAGAGCGGAGAGGAGATTGATGAAGTGGCGGCAGGATGGACGTCAAAAATTTAAAAATCTTCTGGTGTTCCACAAACACGGAGACGCTCGGCTTCTTCCCAGCAGCCAGAGATTTGATCCCAGGGCTCACACACTATGCCACTGCCCGAATCAGTGCCCTGACTTGAAGCTTTTCATTGATGCTGATGCATGAAATCCTGCAGCATATTTGGGCCATGACAAACCTACATGGGAGACAATCGCAGACTGGAGTGATCTTGAAACAGAGAAACTGCAGGCTTATGTGGGGCTGCTCATTCTGACCGGTGTTTACGGATAAAAAATGAATCAGCCCTCAGTCTCTGGAGTGAGAAATCAGGACAGGTCACTATCCGAGCTACGATGTCCCACAAATGATTTCACGACATCAGCCGAACACTGTGGTTCGATTAATGTTAACATATTGGCATATAAAGGGTTAAAATTTCCACAAATTTAATTAATATTTGATATGTATGTTTCAGGCAGAAGTAGTTCTAAAAGACTGCATCGTTTAAAATGAAAAAAATATTGACGTATGATATTTTTAGAGCAGTTTTTGGGAAGGTGTCATTTTGTGGCCTTACGAACACTTAAGGAAGTTTTTTTTATAAAATCTGACCTTTTTCAAAAAATAACAATGCATGAAAATCAATGTTGCTATCAATCTTTGACCCATTTCAGGGTATAATAATAATAATAATAATAATCACATGGTGGTTTAAATGTGTTTTTTGGAAAATATTTAGTTTTTTTTTATGTAAAAAAACATGGGCTAATGTAAACAAACAGGCTTATAAAGGGTTAAAATTTCCACAAATTATATTAATATTTTATATGCATGTTTAAGGCAGAAGTAGTTCTAAAAGACTGCATCGTTTAAAATGAAAAAAAAAATATTGAAGTATGATCATAAACAATGATTTCATGTGTTGAATCATGAGTCATTTTGTAGTAAATTATGACTCTTCAATAGTTTATGATTAGTACTAGGGCTGGAACAATAAAGAGCATGTTAGGCTGAATTTATGTTGGACTTGTTTTTATGTGATTTGTTATATTTTCCTTGGCACTGGCACTGTTTGTGTATTTGTTTAATTGAGAAAATGCTTCAATAAAATGTTGGCATTAATGGCAGATGTTACATTTATTATTTGTTAAAAAAAAATCATTAGACTATTTGATTAGTTGAAAGTTGCAGCTCTAAACCACTCCCTGTAGGTATTTGCAGTTGTTTCAACAAACATGGAGACAGAGGCATTTTACCCCAAGAAGGCTGCGGCAAAGAAAGCTACCAATAAACAATACATTTGTGTGTTTTTTAATATTAACCAATTTTGACTTTGTGTATGCCTATTGTCTACTTTTAGTTTGTGTTGTACTTGTGTCTTAACCATACTGTAGATTTCTCTACAGAATTCTGAAAAGGAGAACAACCCTCCTCAATAGTCAACACCAAAAACTCGACTAGTAAAAAATAAATCGGTATGTAATTTATATTTATTTTAACTGTAAGGAGCAATCGTATAGCACATATCTACGTTCAATAGTTAATAATATTTTTCCTGCTGGTTTACAGGCTGCAATGATCCATCGTCGAAGCCCTGGTGTCAGCATCTCAAAAGAACAGCTTTCAGCCTTGACTCGCTGAAAGGCTTCTGGATTTGGAGGCAAAAGTTGGTTTGTCGAAGGCACAATCGAATGAGAGGTCTCCCCCGTCTCATCCGCTGATCAAACTACAGCTACAGACATTTCGGTATGTTCGTCCAATTCCGGTGGAAACTCAAAGCAAATGTCAACAGTTGATCCTTATCCATCCGTCTGGTCATGGGGACTTTATTTCAACCAGCGGACATGACGATTTAGGGTTCCCATCGGCCGCTTCTACACCGTTTTTTGACCGCACTCGCCCTGCAGATATAACGGGGGACTCTGCTTACTTAAACCACCAACTGTCAACAAATTCGATGCTTGATCACAGTTCACCTGTTCAAGAATATCCATCTTATTCTCCTCTGTTCAGCACATCACAGCATTGTCTTTCAGCAATGTCATCTTTTGTTTGAGATTGCCTGAAACACCAAGAACCTCTTTATATTTTCAGTCTCATAATCCTGTTTGACAGTCTCTCAGGGGAGTGATTCTACATGATGTGACTTTAAATCATGTGTGCCTGGAGGTCGAGAAACAACTTTGTGGATTCAACAGGATCAGACGGTACACCTAAAGCAGATCAATCCGCCGCTGGTTTGTTTATAAGGTTAATTTCCCTTACCATTCATCAGGACTGGGTAGTTTCTGTGAATTATGATGGTACAAAGGGAAAAAATGCTCTGCCTTGGAATCTACGTCAAGCCATTTCTGATGCTGTTGCTAGGAAATTCCATCCCACACCGCGTAATTGGAAGCTTATAAGAGACAGAATTTACGAACTCCTACGAAAGAAGAGATTAAGTTTTCCTCTTTTAATTTTAAACGCCATGCTGTAAATATATATTTTTTTTAAACTTTTGTGTGTTTCAAGGTATTTGGAGTAAAGTGCTTTCCTGCTCTAAACTTTTTATTCACTTCTGTGTGTTGTAGACCAGTGTTTCTCAAACTTTTTCAGCCCAAGGACCACTTTATCTTCCTTTTTTTTTTTTTTGAGGACCACCTAACAGAATCCCACTCTAACATGCCCCCAAAAAAACAACAAAATAGGAACGATAAGCTAAATTTAAGTTTAATATGCAACTGTTTCAAGTCAAAAACTATGTTCAAAAAAAATAATATGAATTTTATTTTATTTGAAAAAGTAAATGTGAAATGAGTTGCAGCTTAATATGAACAACAAACTGCACATGTGGGAAAAAAAAGTGCAATTAAACATACTGTAACAGTCTAGGTCCCACTTAATCAGTGCCGGTCCTAGATGCTGGGGGGGCCTAAGCAAAGCTTTGTGAGGGGCCCTCTGTCAGTGCATTCAGACCCTGATAGCACACATACATCTCGGAGATGTCTATTTGATGTCTGCGTTTACATCTGCAAGATGTTTTATTTAGATTGTTTTCTCATCTGCAATACGTCTGTGAGACGTCTCCTAAAAGATGTCATATAGACATATTGAAGATGTCTGCAAGACGTTTTTGATTTAGAATGTATGTAAAGCAGCTTTTTTCCTTTATAAGATGTTTTTACACACAAGATGTATTACAGATCTCCAGATCTTTACCAGACATCTAACAGACGTACCTGTGCTATCTGGGTAAAACCCAGTCAATGTTGCGGTTAGTTAGTTGTTAACTAACCACATCGTGTATTATCTTATAGCTGTATATTATTCCCATATGCACATTACTTTGAAACCCTGACTGATAAACTTGCTGATTATAACATGAAACATGTATTTGCTGTAAAGTTGTTTTGATTTAAAATGTGTTGTGAGAAGCACTAAAAAATTAACCTGATCTAAATGAATGAAATGAATCAAATTAAATTAAATATAAATACATACTGTTAATACACAGGGGTTATATTGGGATTTGTTATGTGGGGGCGGCTCTGCGGGGAGGGGTAACATGTTTAATACTGATGACAGCAAAGCCACTGGTGTGTTTCAATGACGTTCTGGACCTCTGATAGGATTTGATAAGTTTCAGCTTTAAAGGAGCATTTCACCCGTAGAAACATTAATCTTTATTGAAAGTGTGTCATATTTTTAGTCAAAATGTAACATACATTTAGAATTTGGTGCCTATTTGACACAGAAAAGGGGTGTTTGTAGTCTCACTCCCTCAACAAAGACATTGCACTTCCTTCTTTCAATGATGCAAAATGATGATTTTTACATAATTGAAAGAAGGAAGTGCAACACTGAAATCTGTATTTCTCATGTCTCAGCAGCAACTGAGGAAATGATGCATGACCATTCAAAAACATGACTGGGGTTCTAACTATACAAAGCTTAAAGCAAATTGGTGAAGTGTCCCTTTAAAGCTGTCCCAGAGGTTGACCCCAAATATTTTAAAAAGAGTGTCTGATTTTAAATATTGCAAATCTATGAGTTTGACACCCTATATCCATTTGTTGCACATGTCATTATGCACAATTGATCAAACTTTAAAGGAAGTCAAAAGAATCAACCTCCTTGAATAATTCTAAGCATTAGATGCCCAAAAAGACTCAATTAACAAGAAAAGGTACAACACACAGTACTGTATTAGCAAATATTATGTCCTATAAATTAGCCATAGAGATTCCCTATGCTGGTCAGCAGCTAAAACAATCATATAGTTAGGTTTGATTTGTGTTATCAAAATACATTATTTTATTAAACTATACAATGAGTTATATCCAGTGTTATCCATTTAACATACTGTAATTAAACGAGTGGCATATACTTTAATCCTTTACAAATTTCAAGTCTTCTATTAAGTTTTCTCGACGTGGGCACCAGTCTTACACTCTCTCTCTCTCTCTCTCATGTCAAATTATCCTGCGCGAGAGCGCGCTCTTGAAGTTCAAAGGGAAAGCACGTGTTTTCGCGGCAATTGCGTCGCCGAATTCGCGTCATTTGCATCGCCCCATGCTAGGATGCGTCTTTGCATTGACTGTGTATGTAATCTGCCTGCGCAAATCCTTTATCTTGTTCCCTTGCTTCACGTTTTTCCCCAGACGAATAGCTTTGTTTTAAATCAATGGTGGGCATATAATATGCGCATCGTTACCACATCACTCTTCTGCGTCATGCACACAGCCGTTTTTAAATTTGAAGGCTGCAACCTCCGGATGTCGCATATGCGCGCTGCATACGTCATCAAGCCTGATTTATTTAAGTTAAATAAGCATTTCATTTGCAAGTCATAAGCATAATATAACAATTAACCATTAACTAAGAATAATAGTCAACATTATAATTGTTAATATTCTGAAATACGTTTTTATGACGCATATGCAGCCTACATATGTGACCTCAGAAGGCTGCAGCCTTCGGATTGAGAAACTGCCTGCATGTTGTCCGAGTACATATCAGTGATTTAAGAAATCATTAAGTATTTATAAAAAGCTGCATAAATTCGGAAGTTTGCAAATTTAAATTATAGCGTCTTGTTTTCATTAAACATAATAATAATTTTTATTTGGTATAATGGTTTTAAATAATTCTGAGATCAAGGGGGCCCCCTAGTGGTGCGGGGCCCTTTGCAAATTGCGTAATTTGCGTATAGGAAATTCCAAAGAGTCATTGGTTTAAAACTGAGGTGGTGGGTATATGAAGTCAATGAGTTCACAACAGAGGTCTTCTCGGGTCCAAAGAAATGTTCCCGACCCGAAATGACCCGAATCACTTCATACCCGAACCTGACGTGCATAAATTAAAAAAATTTAAAGAAAGACCCGACCCGAGACAAACCCGAGAAAATTAGACCCAAGTCCGACACGTACTAGTGAATTTTTTTTTTAACCCGACTGGAACCGAATGTAAACTGCACTGACGTGTGTGCATTCTGCAGACCCACGCGCAGGAGTCAGACAGAAAGAAACTCAGGTGGCCTTGCAACCAATTTGGCGAGCTGCTCCATTCGTTTTACTTTGTTATCTGACGACGACACCAACGTAACCATTAAAATGTACATTTATAATTGACTGACATGTTTGTCTCAACGAAAATTAACCTTCAGACAACCACACAATGTCGCAAGCGCTCTTGGCAAACAGATGAGAGGTTTGAAAAGGACATTGACGCACACAGGCGAGAGAGTTCGGGTCTTCTCGGGTCCGTTCAGAAAAAACACATTCATTTTTAAATTACCCGAGACCCGATGCCGCTATTATTGTACCCGACCCGTGTCCGAGGCACATGTGAAACTTTTAGACCCGAACCTGATCGGGTCGGACCTCGGGTTTTCGGATCTAAGTGGACCCGTGAAGACCTCTAGTTCACAATAAAATGCTGAAAAAAAATGTTCCCCTTAATGTCCAAAATCACTGAAATTACAGGGATTTTGCACATGAAGCAAAAACTAGTACATTACAAAACTAATAGATCTGTGGATTTTAGCTGCTTTCAGTTGACGCTTGATCTTTTCTTTTGACTCCTCTTTGGTTTAGCCACCGATCCATTTTTATGTTATTAAAACAAAATGGCAAGAACTGATATAACAGTTTTGCAAGTGCATTAAAAATCTACTTAAATAAGTGACTATTGTATAAACACTAGCCTAGTTTAGGTCATCTTTTGGTGGACCACTGGGGGTATTTGGGGACCACACTTTAAGAATTACTGTTGTAGAGTATTTGGAGTGAAGTGGTTTGCTGTTTTTTTTTTTTTAAATAAAAGCTTAACTATATGTATGAATCATTGAGTGAATTAATACCATAATGATTTTCATTGTATTACCTATTGTCTATACACAAGGACCACGCTTCTGAATTATGGTAACCACAAAACTCAAAGAAGAAACAGAAACTCAAAAAAATCTCAAAGATAAATAAACATTAAAAATTAACAAGTATTTATTTTTATTTAAAAGCACATAAAATAGCATTTTATTTCAAATTTTACTCTCCAAATGCAGTCTCATGTAAAGTATGCTGGGAAATACAAGTTAACTGCCTAAGAAGTTATAATTACTAAAATCATTCAAGAGTCAGTTTCCTTCTTACAATTTTAAGTGGATTTTACATGATGACATTAAGTTAAATTTACTCAATAATGTGTTAATTTAGAATTACATAAATTACTCACATTTTTGTGTAATTTTTACTTAATTTTTTTAGTTAAAAACAAGAATTATTTTTTATTTACTAATTTTATTTAGTTAAATTTATTAAGGCACGTAATCATTTTTTACAGTGTAGGCGCATGCTCACTGTGCGTGAATGGTCATGTCTCATGTGTTTATGACCGTAAACATAAAGGGTCTCCAAGCAAATTCACGCGTTTTAGGCCATAAAACATTTTCTGTTTCATACAGTAAACATCTCCTCACTATCTGCTAGCTGACTGTCCTCTGAACACACTGACTGTCTCTGTAGACAGCCCAGGCTTCGCAAAAACTGCATCAAAAACAAAGTGGTCAAACCTACCACCACAAAACATAAAGTGTTCCAGCCAATAAAAGACAAGAAGGATTTGGGAGTGGGGGTTGGGCACGTCCATGAGGGGAAGGGAGAAGTTAGCTAACCCTAACCAAATCATATGAATCTAGATTATTCACATTCCATTTTCACTTAAGTTTCACGCCCCCACTGGCACCATGAGATCTATGTATATAAATACAGTCCTTTCACATGTACAGTAAAGACATTTCAAAATGACCAAGAGATAAAGGCATAAACAAGTTTCTCTGCATCTGGACGGGTTAGAAGGGGACGGATTTTGGAAATGTTACGAAGGTGGTGAAAGGAGGTCTTGCAGATGTATTTTATGTGGTCATTGAAGGTTAGTTGAGAATCAAACCGGACACCTAGGTTAGCCTAGGGCTTCTACCTATCCCTTTTTGAACAGGTGTTTATCATGCAAAATTTGTTTTACTTAATTGTATGTACATTTCATAAGCATTGCTGTCTTTTTCATTGTTAATTGTTCGCAATAAAGATTTCATTCATTCATTCATACGTCACAACATTACTTTCAAAATCAGCTTTTTTCATGAAAGTTCTCGTCATAAAGAAACGGTCAGTTTCAATCCTAAAATACTGGCTAATTTACAGTAAATGGATAATAAAATGTTAGGCTTGGCTCTCACAAAAACTTTAAGCATTCGAAAGCCAGGACCCTGGTTAAGTTAGTACTTTGTTGAACGCTTGAATCATGGCCTGAACAATAGCGTAGTGCCCGGGATTTATACTCAAATCCTTTGAAGTAACCCATCTCAGCTGTTGATCCGTATAAGGGTTTCTGTCGGGAATTGGGGTAAGCTTGATTTTGTTCCTTTGTTAGTACTGGCGGGGTGGATGTTTAATGTGGAACCTCCTTCGTTAGCATGGGTGGGATGGATGTTTAACATGAAAGCAGTCTATCCGATTAAAGTTATACCAGCTTCTAGGATATTCAATCTCACACAATCCGACAGTCTATCATCCTTTGAAATAGATAGGTGTGGATAGTTTTTTTCTGTAAGTAGATATGTGATTGTTAGGATAAACTGACAAAGCAGCATTGCACGGTAGTGTGACGTTGAAACCATTGTCGCCCATTGTAGCTTTTGGTTTAAATGACCTAACGATTCATGGTCAGTGAGTTTTAAGACAGTTTCAAGTCCACCAGGGCTTTTTTGTCAACATAGCGATTAAATTTAGCAGGCAATCCTAACCATTTGACCAAAACAAGTGTATTTCGTCTTTGTTTTTTCTGACCTTAAACGACTCATCTTTGCTCACAATTATTTCTTGTAACTCTTCTTTGGTAAAAACCCTGTTGATGATTTCTCCATCATAATCGAAAAGTCTGTAAACCAGAGCCACAGTGGAAAAATTCTTCTGTGTAGTTCTGCTCGTAACCTTTAGCGAAAGTGCCTCTGACTCTTCTCACAACATTACCTACTTTAATTTTAAATGAGTGTTTTTCATTCTTCATACCGGCTTACAAGTTTTGAAACAGCAGGGGTTTATTTTCCTTGTTGAGATTAATTGGACACATTTTAATACTTCTGTGATAACAGGTGTTGTATCCTTGAGTAATGTTTTTTAAAACATCTACGTATCAGCATGAATTAGTACCTGTTAAAAGTCGCCACATCCTGATTTTTAATATCCTGTTAATTCTCTCTACGACGCTCACTTTCAAATCGGTGGCAAAATGGTAAATGTTGTGCTTTTTGATCAAATCTTGAAAATGTTTGTTAAAAAAATTCCTTCCTTTGGTCAGTCTGCAATTTCTATGGAACTCGCCCCTCTTTAACCACCAGGGGTCCAAAAACGCGGCAACGCGTTTTGACGTGTTTTCTTCTTATCATAGCAGAATCAACTTAAAATACTCCATCATTAATAATCATAGATATACATGTTTGACATAATTTGAAACTGTGAATGGTCTTCTTTAATTTGTGTACATTCACTATAACAACAAATCTTTTTGTTTTTGTCAAATAAAGAAAATAAGCAGGGTGTGAATTCAGACATTTCTTTCTCCGTCTGTCTACTTTTACACATGCTAATTATAATCGAAAATTATAAAATATTGCCTGTTTATATAATCTGCATTGAAGTAAAGAGAGTACTGTTTTTCCCGGCTGACTTCATTATCTCTTATGCGGTCACGCCCACAGGCGGTACTCGCTGTTCACATGGTAATGAATAGATCAAACAATGACAAACAAAGCGTTAAGTTTTATCAAATTTAAAGACTTTACCGCATGTTTGGATGATAAACTTTATACACACATGTGAGGAAGATCTTCATTTATGTCTGGACTTTGAGGAAGAGAAGCATTTATCTTTACCGTTAACGTTACCTAAGAAGAACAACAATGAAAGACGCACTTGGAGGAGGATATATTCCTGAAGTAATTTATCCTCATTTATATTTTCTATCATGTAATAGGCTTATGGCTTGTGCAGTTCAGCCTACAGAAGCGACCTCAGCAGACTGCACGCTTCGGATTGAAAAACGTTTGCATTGTTTACAAACAAGGACGCATGAACTTACGTAATAGCCGATAACTGTTACATGCAGTACAGGCTTAAACACAATAATTCACTTTCGTATCCTTCATGGCAACTTTCAGTAAGGCTGCACTGCAGGATCTTTTAAGTGTGTGCTGTAGTATGATTCCATATGTTTACATGCAACGCAATTCCATACATTGCATTGTTTACACGGAGACGCGAGTACTCATGCACATGGACGCCATATGCGATGTGTTTTTAAAATTCATACGTGCTTACAGAAACGCACTAAAACATTGTTAAAAACAGAAGCTAGACGATCAGTCGATGGGCATCTGAAAACAGTCATCTGAAAACAGCTTTTTATTTAACTAATCACAGCAGATGTTTATCTGAGATGTTCTGTATTTAGTTTATGTACATGATAAGTTTATCTGAATGTAGTGCTATCAGTGATATTTACCCATCAGTTATGTATGTAAGCTCATGTGGTATTTCTGTGGACAATTTCCTCTCATCAGTACAAAACTATGAAGTGGAAAAACATATTCACACGTTTTGGACAAAGTTATATGGTAACATGAGCCACATGAAGTTTACAGCTCTGTTGTGGATTAGTTTATACAAGATCTTGAATATGGTTTGTTTCCAAATAAACTGAAAATGTCCCACTGACCTTCATTTCTATTTTGATTATATTGTTAAATTCTTTATTAACTACAAACAAACATGTATACGTTTCTTTTATCCACACATTCTTTACTGTAGTTCCCTCTCACATTGCTGCTTAAAGGCTCATTATGCAGCTCATTATGCAAGTCTTTTGTTTCTCAGCTGTCAATCAATCCTTCTCGCATACGGCCCCTCTAAACAAAAAGTGTCTTACAATTTCTAAATCAATATATTGTTTAATGTGAATGAGTAGGCAGGATGATTTTCACATCATTTTAAAGAAAAAAACTAGACTACTAGATTCTGTTTGGTAAAGTCTTGTGAAAACATGTTTAGTATGGATTTGTGGGCTTACTGTATATCAGTGACTTAGAAATTTAGCTTTAAAAAAAAAAAAAAAAAAAACACAAACATTTTTCTTTGCAAAATACAAACATGTACATACATGTAGCTCATATAATATCGTAGCCCAGTGTGTGCTGAACGCAGTGTTATGAGACACTTGCCATTAATATGTTTAAAGAAACTAAAAAAACAAACAAATGTAAGAGCATGTCAGAACCTCTGCCAGTGTCCCAAAATGGTTGGACCCCAGAGGGTTAATGTGAGTTTTAGGTACTGTGATTATTGGGGATAGGTTATTGATAAGCCTAGGGCTTCTTCTACCCATCCCTTTTCCAATGAGGTGAGTTTTGTTAATTTGATATTTTTTTGTGTGTTATTTACTTTTCCTTTTTCTCAGTTCGAAACAAACAAATAAATAACTCTGTCCGTCTTATCCGTTGCTTTCAACTAGGCTAACTTGCTTCCTGCCATATTGTACTGTGGCTAACATAACGCATGTGACACATTATAGACAAGAAAATGATAAACCATTGGCAATGGGGTTCATGTTTAAAAATGGTATGCATGACAAGAAATACAGGTTAACTTAAGTAAAGAGTTTGGTTTCAAAATGTAAGTAGAAGAAAGGTACAGATGTTTGTATAAAAATGTAAGAAGTAAAAGTAAAAAGCACATGTGTCTGAGAATGCAAGAATGCAGGAACCAGGGCGGAACTGGGAACCTAGGCAGAGACACAGAACATAGAGTGGCCTCTTTGGCTAGGTTAGACAATTTAAAGAACTGGGATCAGCCATCTTGAGCAAGGCAGGATGGAACATCTCGGCTGTGACAGGAAACAATGATTCAGCCTTCATGTTCATGACAGGTAAAACAGGTTAGCCAGCTTGGTCAAGACAGGAAACTCCAGTCACTCAGATTCCTCCTCTTTGGCCGTGACAAAGGCTCAGGTGACTCAGGCCATCACAGGAAGTACAATAGAGAGGGAACATACCTCTGAGACCACCAGACTTCAGACTTTCTGGATACCAGACATTTGACAAGACACAAATGGAGTGTCCACTAAACTAGACATCAGACTCCGGTGTCTACAAACTGCCATCTTGTTTGCTGACAATGGCGGACCAACTATCTTGTCTAGAGAGGTGGCAATCTTGTGAACTGGCTCAGGTGTGGCAGCCATCTTGGGAACAGGCTCAGATGTTAAATCCGTCATACAGTTAATCTATCCTCATTTATATTTGCTATCATGTAATATGCTTATGGCTTGTGCAGTTCAGCCTACATAAGCGATCTCAGCAGACTGCACGCTTAGGATTGAAAAACGCTCACATCGTTTACAAACGAGGATGCGTAATCTCACGTAATGGCGGATGGCTGTTACATGCTGTACAGTGTTAAACACAGTTATTTACTTTCGTACCCTTCATGGCAACTTTGAGTAAGGCTGCACTGCAAGATTTTTTATGTGTGTGCTGTAATATGATTCCATATATTGTTTATATATGGGTGGTGATGGTGCAGTGGATAAGACACTCGCCTTTGGTGTGAGAGACCCGGGTTCGAATCCACTGTGACATACCATTGTGTCCCTGAGCAAGACACTTAATCCCTAGTTGCTCCAGAGGCGTGCGACCTCTGACATATACAGCAATTGTAAGTCGCTTTGGATAAAAGCATCAGCTAAATGAATAAATGTAAATGTTTACATGCAATACAATTCCAAACATTGCTCTTTACACGCGACGCCGTTTTTATGAGCACCGCATTGTTTACACGGACGCCATATGCGATGTGTATTTAAAGTTCATAGGGGCTTACAGAAACGCATTTAAAACAGAAGCTAGACGATAAGGGAATGGGCATCTGAAAACAGCTTTTTATATAACTAATCACTGCAGATGTTTATCTGAGATGTTCTGAATTTAGTTTATATACATGATAGTTTATCTGAATGTAGTGCTATTAGCGATATTTACCCATCAGTTATGTATGTAAGGGTATTTCTGTGAACAATTTTTGTTTATAACTCTCTTACAGATCTGCATCCCTCTCATCAGTACAAAACTATGAAGTGGAAAAAAATTCACACTTTTTGGACAAAGTTATATGGTAACATGAGCCACATGAAGTTTACAGCTCTGTTGTTTATCAGTTTCTTAGTTTATACAAGTTAAGTTTTTGAATAGGGTTTGTTTCCAAATAAACTGAAAATGTCCTACTGACCTTCATTTCTATTTTGCTAATATTGGTAACTTCTTAATAAACCTCAAACAAACATGTATACATTTATTTGTCCTCACATTCTTTACTGTAGTTCCCTCTCACATTCCTGCCTAAAGGCTCATTATGCAGCTCATTATGCCAGTCTTTTGTTTCTCAGCTGTCAATCAATCCTTCTCACATACGGCCCCTCTAAACCAAAAATGTCTTACAATTTCTAAATTAATATATTGTTTTATGTGAATGAGTAGGCAGAAATTTTAAAGAAAAAACTAGACTATAAGATTCTGATTAGAAGTCTTGTGAAAGCATGTTTAGCATGGGTTTTGTGGACTTATATCAGTGACTTGAGTAGGGATGGGTATCGTTAATGTTTTAACGGTATTACTACTCGTACCGGTACTGCTTAATGGTCCGGTGCTTTAGCGGTATTCTTATCAGTACTTTGGCCAATGTTAACATTTGATCATGAACCTATGTTCACATGATTAAGTTAATTATGTGTCTGCATTTCATTATTACAAATTAATTTCTGGATATCATTTCTAAATATTATACATATATTTGTTAATGCACCAGCATGAAAGCTGCAGAAAAAATACTTTAAATAGAATATTTATATGTAGGCTATTTTGTAAATTAACTTTAAAGTGCTGTGCATTTAGCCAAATAAATGTTTACATACTGATTTTTCTTTATTTGGGATTATACAAAGAAGTATGTTGAATACATAACGTCATTTCTCCCAAAAGAAATCAACAGAATTTCAACGTAAGGTAAGCAAACCAATTAGGGAGATTGTACATTTATTTTAAATGACGTGAAAAATGTTCATTCAACATGATTTTAGCATACATGCCTGACGTAGATGGGGCAACCACCACAGATGAGCTAGCTAGGCAGTCGAAAACTTTGCAGGCTGCGGCCTTCTAATAACGTATTTTAAGACTGATTGCGTCACAGCAGCGCGACTTGAGGCTGTGACTTAGTGAATAGTTTAATCTACATCAACGTGTCATATTTTCTCAAATAAATAAATATTTTTCGGATTCCATATTTATTTGAATAAGTCAGAAACGTTTTTCGCTGTGTCCTACTGACAGGCGCGGTGGGCGCGTGCAGCAGGTGACGCAAATTATAGGTCCTCCGAGACTTAGACAGTCTCATTACAGTTCTCTTCTTTGGGACAAAGCTTCTTTCTGCACGTAATGCACTTTTGAAAGATGCTTTGACAGATTGCTTGTGTTTGCACTTACCTGTATGACAACGAGCATTGTCTGCATCAACTCTAGTATAGTATAACCAAACTTTTAAACGTTTTGCTCTATACGCCATCGTCACTCTTTGTATTAAGCAGGAGTTTTTGTGCTATTATGTGTGTGTGTGCATGCGCCACGCTCGTCGTTGTTGTGTGTATGTGTGTGTGACAGACAGCCTTAGCGGCACGCATTAGAGATCTCGCAGATCTCACAGACAAACGTCTTAATATTATCGCAAATTAGAAATGTTTGGTGAGATAAAATGTGCACAAAAACATTATTAAGCAAGAATACATAGTACATTTATTTTAATTTTTTTCTCCAGTACCGACAGCAGAACCGATAGCATCAGATCTTACTGATACTACGGTCTTTCATAATTTAGCCCCGGGGCCAGTTTAATACCGGGTTTCGGTACCCATCCCTAGACTTGAGACAGCTATAAACTTGACAGAGAAATAACCTGTGCCTCGTCCATTAATTGTATACAGCAGGAAGTTATCAGTCTCTACTAAGTGTGAGAAATACAAGGTGTGGCATGTGACCATGTGAACTGATTGAAATGCATGTCACAGTGAATGAGTGAGACTTGAGAGCCCTGTATATATATTTTTTCCCAATATACTTTATTAAAACATTTGTTCAATTTATAATTACTACGTTATGGATCTGTAAATTTAATAAGTTAATAAAATATGGTTCACATCTCACAAGTTCCTCCAAAAGCTTATTTTTTGTGGCGTCAGTCACACTTTGGCCTATGTTTATTATTGTCATAGCTGTGTATTCAATATGACCACTTAAGTTGCAGTGATAGTTGATAGTGAGAGACTGAGTGCATCTGTTCGTAATGATTTCAACAGCAGGTATCTTATTATAATGTCCATTGGTATCAATCTTAATATTTTTATGACTGCTGCGGCAGGCGTGCCTTATTTTTCTGTATTGAAGGTAGCAACCCTAACTGTAAAATATGTTGTAAAGTGAAATGTATACAGATTTTGTACCACATTAAGGAATTATTTTGCTTTGAAGAGGTGACATCCTTGAGTCTGTTAAACCTAAAGAGATTCTGACAGATGGACAGATAAAGGTAATGACTTACAATCTTCATCCTTCTAATTTGGTATAGCAAATCATATACTGTACAACAACTTAATCAAAGTAGGGGTAATAACCAGAGGTCCAGGCGTATTCCCTCATAGCCTGCTTATAGTAATCACGATTACACACAACTTAGGGTTAAATAATTAGTCTATCCGTGTAACCAGAGAAAATTGTTGAAGCAACTGCCCCATGCTGGCGTGCCCTTATTAAAAATACTTACGCAACCCCAGCCAGCTACCTATATACAACTTAATACAGAACTAAAACTATGACCAGAGGTCCAAGTTAGCACCTTCTAACCAGTGTTCGAATTATGTCAAAGCTTATGGGGGGGTCCCCTAGCTAAGCCCCCCCCCGGCCAAGCCCCCCCATTATGGTGTCGCTGTGATTTCACAAAGTAAGATGTGATCCTGGATTAACAATTATCTGATCCTGGTTTTAATTAAAGACCCGAAAATACCCTTTACTCAAGCCCTAAACATTTTTTATTCCTCAAATTAGTGTGAAACACTGGCAAGGCCAGACATTTTAAACAGAATAGGGGTGAAATAGGGTGGACCTCAATGACTTCTTTCAAATTACATAATTTTACTATATAGTAGTAGTTAAATGAATTACATTGCGTTTTTTGAGTCATAGCTCGAATATTTTTCGGATCAGCATAACTGGAGGTGGGAAAATAAAAGTAAGAAATTATGAGCATAAAAATAGAAAAGAACAAAGTTACAAATAAAGTTAGATCTATTTAGGTACATAAATAGAATCAAATGAATAATAACACCGTCTTCATTATTGTATAAATTAAATATAATTAATCTTTTTAAAGATACAGAAGTGATTTTCCTTTGTTTGCTGTTGTTAAATTAATATGAATGACACAAACATAAGCAGATAAGAACTACTACTTTCAGAAACAAAGATCTGATTTCTTTCTAAACTGTTTGCACTCACTTTAAGACATAACTGAATGTTTTTTATGAGAATATTTGCCAATGAAGCCTGTGGTATTTCGAGATCGTTCTGTGATTGCATGCTTGGAAACGCACATGGTGCGTCTCTGTGTGTTCGCTTATGAGTATGCGTCCATTTGAGTATGTTTGTGTGTCATTGTCTGTGCGCACCCAAAACAGCTCACTTTAACATTTTGCGCTCAAATAGTTTAAAATCGCTTGCATATTAACATTTGCAAGGTTTAAAACCACACATGCAAAAGATAAGCTTTCTATAAATAGTTATTTATTTCTGAATGATGGGTATTTGAGCGATTAACAGACTATCATTTATTATCATTTATGCGTGATTTGTTCTGCTTCCCCAATAAAATATTTTTTGTTTCTTTTGACTGGGGGGACCAGCCTCGCCACTGGTGTGCAATAATATTTTGGAGAAGAATTAAAATAAAAAACCTAATCCTAAAGATTTTTAAAGATACTTACAGTCAATGAGGTGAAAATATTTTACAACGTCTGTCAATTCCTCCAGAAAACAGCGGGAGGCGCACTTGAGAATTTATATTTATTTCAGACAGAAATAAATGAATTAGTTTACTTTGTGGCAGCGCAACTTGAGAATTTTAAATTCATGTAGTATTTAAATTTTAATAAAAACCAGGGGACCCCCTAATTCGAACACTGCTTTTAACCTGGTATAGTGAATCATATGCCATACAACAACTTAAAGTAAGGGCTATGATCAGAGGTCCAGGCTTATCTCCTTATAGCCTGCCTACAGTTATAAAATTGCTGGACATCTTAAATCAGCGGAACAGACTGTTCTGTCCCCACCCCATGGGGTAGCCGTCCTGGGGGTAGATATGAATTCTTTGAGAAAGGTTTCAGATGATAATTCAACAGGAATTGGAAAACGGTTCCCTGTGGATTCAGCCATTTCCTGCTGGTCTTAGAAATTCCTTTTGTCAGGGTTTGGCACCATCTTGCAGATTTCCGCCCTTTTGATCAAGTGAGACGAACACAACAGTCTGAATAAGATCAATATACAGTAGGGTGTTAGCTCTTGGTGGTGTCCATTCTCTGTAGTGTTCATAGTGTTCAAGTTTATTGTGTCAACCAAGGCCTTTGTGCTTTGTTCCATGAATGTCCCATTCTTTCAGAAAAAAACACCTGTTTTTAGATGTTCTGTTTCTTTGAAGAAAGTGGTGAAGCCCGAACCTGATTTTCCTACCTACCCAGGTGAGTGACGTCTTTCCAGCGCACCTTTCAGTTATGGTTTCCCAAAGAGGACATGAAGTTTGATCTTCTCCTTCCCTGTCTACAACTACTGTGGTAAATTTGTTCCTTTACTTTTTAGAAGAGTTGAGGGAAAGCCTTTGCAAATATCAGATCCATACACATTTTTAGAACCGGTCTGTTATACCCATTGTTAGACCCGAGACCGTAGAAATCCGGTGGAAGGAGAATTAGTGGGATAAATAGCTTTTTAGAGACAGAACAATTGCAGTGTAAATCAGGAGATCATGGAAATTCAGGCGTTGCAAATAAAACTTCTCCTTTGTCTATGCGATAAAGGATTAAACCTAAAAAGAAAAAATAACAAAATAATATCCTGGTTTATAGTCAAGGGCAAAATATTGATATCTAAATTGAAAAAGAAGAAATTACCGACTGCCATCGTCTACCTACTACGCAAAAACGACCTCAAAACAATCTCTGAGACAGAACGCACAATTGCAAATATCCGAGAAATAGAAAGAGCGCGCTCAGACGAATTGCAAAAACTACGAACACAAATTGCAGCGTTTACGTAAAAAAAACACAGCTGGACAAGGCCGAGCAAGCTAATGGCGAGAGAAAAAGATGGGCTAAAAAAAGAAACTAAAAACCCGGCAGAAACTATATTTCTGCTCTCAAAGACTGTTGCAGGAATGCAGGCTTCCCAGTGGCTGCAGTTAAACAGGCAGTACTAGATGAAACTTTTGGATCGGAAAGAATTATTGATAGGGATGATAAAGATGATGCAGCAGCATCGGAAAACAAAACACATAGAGATACAAAAACATGAGCAAAATCAGCAAAGTCCTATAAAAACGAGAACAAAATCAAGTAAACACCCGCAAAATCTGTCCGTGTTGCCGTTCTTAAAACCATGACAAACAAGAACAATGAGATAACTATGATTAGCCACCCACTAATATGAGACAAGTGTTCAAAACACAAACAAATCATAGGAGTCATGCCCCCAAAGGGACCATTTCAGCCATATTGGGAAACACTGATGTTACAAGCCACAGTATACAAACTAGAGATGTATGGCAAATTGCGTTGTTAACCATTCCCAAAGAGTTCAGATCAAAGCTAACCCCAGAGATGAAATCTGGACGTATAAGAGCAGTACGTTGACGAAACTGACAAAGTCATTTACCCACAACCTCAGATTGGAGTAGAATTCTGGAAATCAAATAGACAAACAGTGAGTCACAAAGAGCACTCGGGGATGGAAAATGCAAGCCGCGATCACAAGCCATTATTACAAATTATAAAAAACAATGCTGGTATTCCAGTTCAGAAAGCTTTAATAAACGGTGTTGATCCGGTGGAAAACTTGTTTAATGCAGTTGTGGACTGGGGGGTCAAGGATAGAACAGCGATGGAGGTTAATACCCCCTGCTGTTGCATCCGCACACTGGCAGACAGAAGGGAAAGACACACATACATTTGAACCTAGGTTTCACAACAGACCGTATTGTAACTATTGCAGAAAACCCAACCATGCCACAAGAAACTGCCACAAAAAGAAAGAGACTTAAAAAAACAATCGGCTCAAATCGACAATTTCTGAGATCGACGTTCAATTAGAGAGGAAGTTTGAGGCGTTTCAATGATGGAAACAACAGTGTGAGTGGAACTTCTGGCCACCGTTATTCACCATAGGAATCCGTTGCCTCCATTACGATCGGGAGATTAGTCCAAAGCGAAACCGAATCAAAATAAGGGCTAACCTAGAAGGCCAGTTAGCTGACGTACTTATTGATTCTGGTACATCTTGCTCCTGTACTGACATACCATTACCTCTAACAGATGACATTGTAAAACAACTTGAGATCAGAAAAATAGTTTGGCTGTGTAGTTCAACAACAAACTCTCCATGTTTTCCTGTACCGAAACCAAATGGGAAGTAGTGCCTTTGTATTATTTATCAGCATCTCAACAAAGTATTGCCAAAAGCTACAACCATAGTAGCCAACCCATCCACACTACTATCACAGATCTCAACCAATGTGTCGTGGTTTACCACGCTCGAGAAAGAATGGTTTCTGGTCTATTCCAATCAGGCGCGAAGATCAATGGAAATTGGCCTTCACCGTGAACCAAATACAATACACGTTCTGCCGCATGCCGCAAGGATGGCATAACAGTCCCTTAATTTTTCATCGGGCACTCGAAGACACGCTCAGTCCAGTAGCCGAAACAGGAAATGTAATTCATTATGTTGACGACATATTAATTGCGACCGAAGGCTCGCTCGATGAACACTTACAGCCTGTGGATGAAGTACTGCTAACGCTTGGCAAAGCTGGCTTTAAACTGAACAAAGAAAAAGCCCAAATCGCACAAAAATAAGTCCAATATTTGGGTTACACAATCACACAAAGCCACAGGACACTA
Source organism: Misgurnus mizolepis (assembly GCA_025389145.1). Classification (NCBI taxonomy): domain Eukaryota; kingdom Metazoa; phylum Chordata; class Actinopteri; order Cypriniformes; family Cobitidae; genus Misgurnus; species Misgurnus mizolepis. The sequence goes on along the minus strand of JAIFKI010000004.1, from coordinate 43,703,700 downwards.
ACAGATGATAGGCAGAAATGCATCACTGAACTACCCTGTCCTCACACGCTGAATGCACTGCAAAAGTTGTTAGGTACAGCAAACTATCTAAGAGATCTGGCTAATGATGCACACTTTAACCCAAATACTGAGATAAAATTCTCAGAAGGTGACATGGTAATGATACGTGTTTTTGTGAAACAAGATGCTTTCCCACCCCGGTGGCATGGACCATATGAAATTAAAGCTATATGCAACAGCTGTGTGGCCACCACCATTAAAGGGAAACTGAGATCACATGGCACAGTGCAAATTGTTTAAAGAGCACCAATTATGCTTATTAATTAGCACGTTATTGTAATATCCCATAGTACATACATGTTATTAAAATTGAACTAATGCATTGTGAGTGTAATGGCTTCCCTTTAAATCTAGCCATTTCTGGTGGGAAAGTAAAATTGACACTACTCCATAGCTGAAATGAGGATGATTTAATTGAAAGAGTTCAAATACAAGTGAAAAATACATCCAACTCCATATTGTGTATGTAGGTCAAAAAACTGTCTCCCTTCCCACTTACCCTTGCCACATCACTTCCTGTCTAATATGGCTACCCACAGGAAGTGCCAAGGCAGGTACAATTCTTACCATTCACCACAGGGGGAGCACAAAACACCATAAAACAAGTGAACATGAACCTTGAGATATTAAACACTATATTTACAATATTTAAATGTATAGTTAATTTTATGGCTCCTACAGTGAGTCTTATAAATTGCTTACATACCTCACCGATTTTTGCCTGTCTGGGAAACGCTTGGATTTAGTTCCTTCCTTCAGTGTGTGTTTGAAAGGTTACGCCCCTGACTACACGTGGGTTTTCGGGTCCTGACTGAGATTCACAGGCAACGTAAACAAGCGGTTATATTTCTCTATAAAGGATGGTGTCTGTACTGCCTTACCACTTCGAGCTCGATCCGGAGAGTTCAGACGGACGTTACGATATAAACGATGTCCGTCAATGAACGCGATTGGATTTAACTTTTTTGGGTGTCTTTAGCTCTGCCAGAATGCTAAACGAAGACGAAAATGTGTTGCAAAGACATCCGAAAGGTAATTATAATGTACTACATTACTGTGCAAACTATATGGAAACACCAAATGTAGCACATAGAAAGTATTCGTTGAAATGATTAAAAAACTATTTCACTTGTTAATTTCTACATTATTTTACTATAGTAAAATTTATTATAAAAGACTGCTAACATACTTTATTACTGTGCAAACTATATGGAAACACCAAATGTAGCACATAGAAAGTATTCATTGAAATGAATGTTAGTTCTACATTATTTCACTAGGTAAACTTTATGATGCTTACTTATAAGTGCTATGTTATTACTTATTAGGTTTTAAAGAGAATGCAACAGGTTCCAGGGCCTCTTACCTGTGTGATTCATCATCCAGGTTTTGCACAAATTGTCTAAATCCCTACACACAGAACATTTATTATACCGACTATGGGCCTTTGGCTTTGAGGCACAGGACACTAGAGTAAGTGTTTATGTGTTGCATTAAATTTTTAAACTAATAACACTAAAGTAGCATTATAGTAACAAAGTACCCAAAAGAACAAAAGATGTAACCAAGAAAATATAGTACTCAGTCAAAAGTTTGTTTATTTATTACAAATATATATTAAAATGTTAAATAATATACAAATAAACATACTTTGGTAACCATATTGTGCTCAAATAAACATACTTTAGTAACCATATTGTGCTCTTCTTTCAAAAATTGTTCAATTCACTTCTTACAGCTATCTATACAGATAAATGGCATATCAAACTATAGGGTTATCATCCTGTTGTGTGTTGTTCTCCAGATACGCTTGGAGCTTCCTGATCAGACTGGTCAGTATGTTGGCTTCGGACGACCCCTACACTGAAGATGGCATGCAATCACGTCTTCCTTTGAAGGTCTCTCAAACTGTGATGCCAGGGCTATTTGAATCAGGGTTTCCTTCAGCTTATCTTCAAATACCTCATCAAACACAAGCCTGATCACATCATCCACATAACTGTAAAAATATTGCAGTCAATAAATCTTTTGTTTTGCTCATTTATTTCCCTGCTTCATACATTAAGTTTGTATTTATGAATATATTTGAATTAAAAAACATTACTGCTTACAGTATGTCGCTTGTGTTTTTTGGGAACATAACCTTGTACTTTCCCTCTCCTGCTTTTGTTACGGCTTGGTGACATAGTAATGGATGGCTGCAAGGTACAACCTGTAAAAATATAAACAAGCAATAAATTTATTGTAAAAGTAAATACTAATTTATTTAACACAGTTACTAAAATACCTGCACAGCATTCCAATAAATGGGAAAATCAAATTTTTCGATGCAAATCTGAAATCTCAGGCTACGGACGGCAAAGGCATCCACTGATGATGGTGATGGAAACATTGTGAAACGACGCTACTGCCTGGGTTCCTATCTAGTAGACACATGTATCATACAACATTTCTAACATCCTATCTGCTTATGTGAATCACTGTGATAACAATGATTAGACATATGTATGGCTACAGTCACGAATCGATAATTTAATTTCTGACTACAAAAACAGACGCTGAAAATGAGACCTGCTCGGAAACATAGGAGATCCCTTCGGCTCAGTTAATTCCATTGCCAACGACTACAAAATAACCAAACAATCTCAATTCTCAACATGGCTGACAGACCAGGTGGCCACTGGTTTTCAATATCTTACAAATAGTAATGAAAACATTATCAAAGCGGTTCGATCCAAAGTGCAGGTGCTTCTTCAATCATACCCGTACCATCGAACGTGACTTAGCCTGCCGTTTATATGCACAAGACTTGTTTACTGCTGCTAGACAGGAGATCTTAGGTCTCGGTTTACACAAAACACCCAGACATGTTTTAAAAGATCTCAAAGACATTTTGGACTTACACAAATGTTACGAATAAAAAAAAATTAAAAATATAAAGGTACTCTGAAATATTATCTACCATTATGATGTACACTGGAAATGAATGAAATAGATGCATTGGGTTTTTTGTCACCTTTCCTTTACTACACCCAGATCAAGTTTATCTAAATTCAACTACTATTTGTTCAATTGGTACAGTAGTAAAAAAAAAATCAGGTAATAAAATGGGACCACCTCACTGGATAAATGACCTTAAAGGGCTCTGAGACCTTATTTACAAGTCCACTTGCTGCCATGAAATGCAAAGTTATATTGTTTGTACGTGTAATACCTTGCAACCCTTTTCCTCCAATGACAGCAAACTTATAATTGTTGAATCACTAGATGGGTATGCGGACACGGTTCAAGTGTCTCACACACGCAAGATGAATTCCTCCACTTATGGATGGTTAACCTGTCCTGCTAACCATTCATTTTGTCTAGAAGTAACAGAGGACTTCTCAATTGGTCAGATTAATGTCCTTGAAAGGATGCCGTTAGATGCTGAGGTCTCCCCTTGGTGGGATGACACTTTTTATGAACAAGGAACACAGGCCCTGATTGACACATTGGATTAGGTGCAAAGGACAATCTCACAGACTGAGTATCACCTCTCACAAGGCCAGGTGAAAACAAACCTGGCTCAAAAGACTGCAACAATTCTGTCCAGCTCATCCACTCGTCCAGCACTGAATGCCTACACATGGTGGGAGTGGATACTTCTCGTATGCGCTGTTGGTAGCGCACTTATTTTTGTGTACACTGTTTCAATGTTGTTTTAGATATCTCATCACATCGTTAAAGACATCTACAAACATTGCCCTGGCTTTCAGCCTGCTGCTGGTGCCGACACTACAAAGACTTCACTGACTATGCAGGAACCCCTGTAATTAACCCACGCGGCCAAAGGGGGAAATTGTAAGATTTGCGGTCATATCCTGACCAAAAGGCACCCCTCCCTGAGGGACACAGCAGGGCGTTCTACAGGGCCTTGAGACAACAAGGACCTTCAAGGAGATATCTTTACATCACTACAGGTTTCCTCCAGAACTCACAGCAAGGGAGCCGAGAGCCCAAAACACCTCCCTTGAGAACCAGAACATTCCACAGAACTCAGTGGACTCCCACAGTGTCACATTTGGTTTTCAAACACCACATCCTTATGCAGATTGTAACCCTGCAGCCAAAAGGTCTAACCCCCTGGCCCTCCTTTCTCTCCTTTCACTCTTGACATGGGACATTCTAAGGTTCACTAAATGATTATGTGAAAAGTCATATCACACGCAAATTACAATTTGCTATTTGGTTGAATTGACTTTTGAATTATTGGTTGAATTGACTTTTGAATTATTGTGTTGTTTATCTGGTTAATAAATTGATACATTTATATTCATTCTATTTCGCCATGTATTATTGACTCATCTAAGTTACTATAAAGTATTACGATATCTTTGGTCACCATTAACGACGACGGGGTATAAATTCATGCTGATTGTCTATACCGCTAACTAAGATGTCCAGCAATTACATTACTATAGGCCAGTGGCGAACCGTGGGTACTTAAGCTGGGCCTTCAAAATATGCAATGAAGTGCAAATGCCTCTCCATCCATAATACTAGGCTATTCGTATTACGTTAAATCATACAGTGAATGTGTAAAAATTCTGATCACGCAAAGTTGAATTACAGAATGGGCATTGTCTGCCTTTAAATGCAGTTTTAAAGTTTAAAATTACTTTAATCTAACTGATAAACACAAATACAGATTCTGCTGCTCTGTAAATTTGCATTTAACAAGCGTAAATTATGTTCTTTAATTTGTTTTTTTTATTTTTTGGAAATATATATTTAGCTGTAGGATACCTTGTTAATCTTTTTCATAAGGGGAAATATAGCACCCTGCGTTCTCAGTGCACCTCCTTGTGGCTTATAACTGTTGTTATAAGATATCCAGGGCTCGCAAAATCGCTAGCCCGAGCCCCGAGGTCCAGGGGCTATTGTGAATTCTTGTCGGGCTACCAAAATGTATCTCCGCCCTGCCCATCGGTTATAGCGAGGTAAAAAATATTTGAATGTTTTCGCATTCTCTCAGATTTAGTTAGGAAATTATATTGTATGTAATTCGGCATCGTCTGTCAGTCATTACTATCCTCACATAACAAGTGAAACTGTCAGGAAGTAAAAGTATAATTAAACCCATTATTTTTCTCGTGTTCGCGTCATATGCACAGGCTCCTCTGCACGCGCTTCTCCCAGCTGTGCTCTTCACGAGTACGCGCTTAAGTAATTTCGTTTTTACCTCAGCCCTATCAAAATAGCTACAACGTCAATCACGTTTTCCGCCATTTACCTCAACCACTCTCACTCTCACAGAGATTCGGGCCATTAGACTACATTAATATTAACGGTCTATGATCTTCGTCTTTGGTGTTTTACGGCAGCTCGCATCCAGTTTGTTGCATGATTAGGACTTCATGAAGGCTTACAATGTATTGTTTTTTGCCCGCCCACTTGAAATCAAAACGTGATTGGTCGATTTGCCCGTCACTCTCCACACCAAAACACATAGCTTGGCCTTCCCTGGGATTCATGAAGTCCTAACCAATGAATGAGCCAGATAAACGGGCCTTAATAGAGACAGACGATTCTGATTGGATTAGATGTTTTCATGACATGAACCTGACAGTAAACTTAACGTAGATGAGAGAAAATATATTACATGTATTGTATTAAATTTAATTAAATAGAAATTTAAAAATGTAAACACATATTTTTATTGAACATTATTTATTTGTATTATTATAATAAAAAATCTTTTTATTAATTTTTTTAGGCCTTCTCTGAAGGCGTAGAAGGCCCTGAAGGTTCCCCACTGCTATAGGCAGGCTATAAGCCTGGACCTCTGATCATAGTCCTTATTTTGATTAAGTTGTTGTATGGCATATGATTCGCTATACCAGGTTAGACAGTGCTCTGATCATAGTTTGAATTCTATATTAAGTTGTATATAGGTAGTTGGCTGGGGTTGCATAAGTATTTTTAATAAGAGCACGGAACCATGAGGCAGTTGCTTCAACCATTTCCTCTGATTAACAGATAGACTAAATTATTTAACCCTAACTAAGTTGTGTGTACACATTAGACGGCGCTAATTTGGACCTGTTATCATCGGATAAGCGATGATCAAGTTGTACATAGATGATAAAGTTGTACATAGATGATTACAGTGGCCGATGTTGCCAGACCTCTGCTGTGGTCGAGCTTTATTATGTTTAATAATAAACTAAATGTTTCAGAATACGCACAACGGCCTGTTCCCTTCACTGATTCCCTTCACTGAGAGTGAACTTTCCATTTTATATGACTAAAACTGGATGTTCTCCCCATGGTAAAATCATTGTACTTTTTCGTAAGCGCTCAATTATAAATGATGCTCATTTACAAATCAGAAGTAATGGTAGCGCATCTTGCGGTCAAGTGCACGTTATGAAACGGAGCCCGCGCGACCGTCGACTTCACAGGATTAAGCTAATGCATTATTTCATTATTTGCACATCTACCCTGACCAGTTTACCTTAGCGGGTCAGACGTCTTGACTCTCCGTTGAAAAAGATGGTCAGAAACTGCGGGTGGAGGAAGGAGATCACGCTGGATTTTGTGATTCCATCGATAGCAGACTCTTGTTACTGATTGGCCATACGACTTGTCAATCATCCCCACTTTCTATGTGGTGGATGACCCCAGTGCTATGATTGGACATATTTTTCTTTTTTCTGTTGCTTCTTTTGAGTACTTCGCGCGGCAAAGGGCTTCATCAGATTTTTGCGTAGTTTAGAGTGACAAATCGTACCACCGTACTTTGAGGTTGAAATGAGTACATGCTACGCAAAATGCGTACAGGTTGGCAGGTCTGTGTCAGAAATCCTCAAAACATTCTATTTTTTATTGATTCAGTTATAGAAAATATCAAATAAACACAGTATTAAAACAGACAATCAAAATACATGGAAATAAAATATGCTTAACCCTATAAGACAGCAAGTGTTGGTGCCCAGTGTTGGTGTTATATCAACACAAAGGTAAGGAGTCCCATTTATATTTTGCATGTTGTCATCTGGACTTCTGTAACAAAATACTATATTTATGATGCTATAGCCTCTGTATCTCAAAACAGAGACCATACACTGATGCTAAACCCGTAGACCTTTTAAACAATGTATAGTAATGTTAATATTATTCGTAGACAGTAGGCTATATAGATATTGTTAGCAGCATTAAAAAAAACTGATGTCTTTCCGCCCTCGAGCTAGTGCGCGTCGAGAGGATATCACACCAATATGTGTAGTTAGTATTTTATGTAGTTCTATCAGTTTTTTTTTTTTTTGACATAAAATCCACTAATATGGGAATATTAGTATGGTCAGCTGTTGATATGTGCCTTGTTAACATGTTTTACACTTTCTGCAACTGTAAAGCTTTAAAATGCATCACCCTGTGTACAGTAGGTATGTCAGCTTAATGTTTGTGCATGTTTATAATATGTGACCAGTTACGGAAACGGAAACCAGTGACACAAGTCGGCAGCACAAGTTTCGAGATAATGAGAAACAAAGTTTTTTCAAAATTTTTGATTTTCGTTTTATTGCAGAATCTGTTAGTTGAGATCACGAAGAAGCCTCTCCATGTTTGAGATAGCAGTTTTTGTATATTTAAAAGCGTACATTTTGCGTTTGAAATCAGCTTGATTTTCCGGAGATTCTAGCGTGCAGCAGGGGGTGTCATTGTCTGTGTGTATATTTACATACTGTATAAGTGGCTTGTGTTTTCGCCCCCGCCCCCAAAGGGAACAGTGTGGCTACTAAATAAGGATAGTTCACCCAAAAATGAAAATAATGTCATTAATGACTTACCCTTATGTCGTTCTAAACTCGGAAGTCCTCCGTTCATCTTCGGAACACAGTTTAAGAAGTTTTAACGTTAGATTTAGTCCGAGAGCTTTCTGTCCCATTCATTGAAAATCTATGTACAGTTTCCATGTCCAGAAAGGTAATAAAAACATCATCAAAGTTATCCATGTGACATCAGTGGGTCAGTAGGAATGTATTGAAGCATCCAAAATACATTTTGGTCCAAAATTAGCAAGAATTACGACTTTATTCAGCAGTGTCTTCTCTTCCGGCTGACGCGGCTGCCCTGTTCCTCAGACATGTTTGCTAAGGTTTTTTTCCAAACTTATAGCATGCGTCAGATCCGACTCGTGTCCCTACTTTCCGTGACTGGTCACATAAATACAGTTGACTGTGTGCTGTGTATATAACTTGTGCCTGCTTGATTTATAATATACACAAAAAAAAGAGATCACTTAATTATTATCAATCCCTGAACACATTAATATATGGATTTTATTAATAAATTAATTTATTGCATTTAATTTAAAGGGGCTGTGAATTTGTCGATTTTATTGTTTTATACTGTTGTCTGAGGTCTACTTATGTTCGCGTTGTTTTTACATTCAAAAACATCAAAAACAATAGCCGTGTTTGCACTATCGCGCCTCAAGCTTTACATTTCAATGATGGAAAACCGACAGTACTAGTCTGCTGAACACACCAGAGCTCTTTTAACCATATGGGCAGAAGATAATGTGCAACGGCAGTTTGATGGAGTATGCAGAAACGAGGATGTAATGAAATATATCGTCGCCAAACTTGCAAAAATAAACATCCAACGCACCACGAGCCAGGTACGGGAGAAACTGAAAAAACTGCGGGATCAATATAAATCTGTTAAAATACACAACGGACGGAGCGGTGCACAGTGGAAAACCTTTCCATGGTTTGATTTAATGGACGAAGTTCTGGGGCATCGGCCATCTGTTAGTGGAGAGACGACCCGTAATTCGATGCCAAGTACAGTCGGTAAGTTATTTTGGTTTGCAAAGTACCGAACGCTTGCATACAGATGTACTGTTAAGTTTAAAAAAAATCATAACTCAACGTTACATGTGTTTGTTTTTTTAAGATACGACAGAGTTGTCTTCCCAGATTGACTTTTTTGACTCGAAGGTTGAGTCTGGACCGTCAACAACACTACTGCAAACGTCCACGCCTGGTATGTTATTTAGTTTGCACGAAAGGACTGCTTTTGGGTCGTTACTATAGCAAGCATAATAATGTTCCTTGTTTTTTGTTTGTTATAGAGAGAAACGAAGCTGTAGTGGAGGTGTCAGGAATCAGAGGAGGATCACATCATATTCCAGATCTAACCAGACCAGGGGCCCGTTTCAGAAAGGTAGTTAAGTGAAAACTCTGAGTTTGTTAACCCTGAAATAAGGGAAACTCTGAGTTTTCTGTTTCAAAAAGGGAGGTAGGTTAAACTTGAGACAGCGGGGTAAGTCAAGCCTGTTTCAGAAGGAGAGGTAACTTATACCTAACCTGGTCGGGAGCAGGTTTTATCCTGTAAACTCAGAGTTTATGGCAGTCTCCTCCCCATTTTTAAAGGAGAAGCTGTGTTTAATATTGTTAGTTGCTTTAGTACATTCATTCATTGTGCACATTTTTATTATTAAAACAGTAAATTGAAAAGGCTAAATTGTCAAGCTAATATGATATACTTAGGTGCATAGATCGCCTTAGTGACTAAAATGTCATGTACTTTTATAGAGAATCCTGCAGATGATGATGTTGCATTCATTTGTAGAAAGTTAGATTTATGTCGCGAGAGGATTTTGAGATCCCGAATGTTTTTTTTGTCATATCCACTTACGTTTATGTGAGCGAAATTATTTTTTGCAGTCATTTTAGAAATAAATATACTTACGTCACTAATATCAGTCTTTGTGGTGCTCTTACATCTAAATAGTTTCCTTGACATTTCGTGTGTATTCACTCGTCATTATCGCTGGTCTAGTGGGTAGTGCTGTGCGCAGTAGTTAGGGCAGACGTACTATCGGCGATCTGAGTTCGAATCCCGGCTCAGTGAATATCTTTTCAGTTTTATTCATAACAAACATTTGTAAAGTTCGTAGCCTTATATGCCAACGCATTATGCTTAATTTCATTTTTAGCTGAGTTGCTGTCATATTTTGGTCCATGGGATTGGATCTGCATGAAAATGAATATAATAATGTACAGTCCTCAGTTTATTTACTTCTGATATTTTAACTGTGATAAAAAATTAAATGTACGCATTTACTAGAGTAGCAATTTCCATAAACAACTCTTTTCTTTAAAATATATGCTCGTAGTTGCAGTACACTTGCAGTAACACTTTCAGTTTTAGTAGTATAAAGTATTAATACCTCTTTGTCACGTGCTGTTGCCATGGTAAATCGTAATATCTGAGCTCCAACTCAGAGTCAAGCAACTCAGAGTCGATTGAACTAACTCAGATCAGCTGTTCTGTAACCGAAAACTCAGAGTTTCCTATCTCAGAGTAAGTCAACTCAGAGTTGGTTGAACCTCCTTATTGAAACGGGCCCATACAGAAATGTGCTATATTATAGAACCTGCTTTTATTAAATGTAATTGTGTGTGTGTGTGTGTGTGTGTGTGTGTGTGTGTGTGTGTGTGTGTGTGTGTGTGTGTGTGTGTGTGTGTGTGTGTGTGTGTGTGTGTGTGTGTGTGTGTGTTGTGGGATTTGATTTTGTTTTACTAATCGTGCTGTTTATAATCTTAATTCACGTGCATTATTACAACAATGATTTCTGTGCTGAGTACAAGAAAGTTGTGTGTGTGTGTGTGTGTGTGTGTGTGTGTGTGTGTGTGTGTGCGTGTGTGTGTGTGTGTGTGCGTGTGTGTGTGTGTGCAAAAGCTGAGAGGCTGTTTCAGTTGGGGGTAGAAACAAAGCCCTGAAGAGAAAACACACAGAACAGATGGTTTCAATAAACAAGTTGCTTGTGTAGCAGAGCCAGGAGAGGGCATTGGTTTAGGTCACGTGATGTGATGAGAATTATATAAAAGGCAAGTTTTGGGGCTACCTGGTGATGCGTCACCTTTGGCTCCGCCCTCTCGTGGGACCCGATTCATTGTTTCTGCCAAGGTATGTGCGTTTGCATGGTGTGCCGATCTTTTTGGTAACTTTATGGATGCGCTTGCTCATGTTACTCTGTTCGACCATAGGACCATTTGGCTAATTGGTTGTTGGCGTGGGCTGTCTGCTACCTCAGGTATGTGGGTTTTATTTGTTGTTTCATATGAGCTGGTGTACTGAAATTTCCGTGCTGCACCATTTCAGTGTGGTTTGGCGTTCGTTTGAATTGAACGAGCCACTGCGAGGACGTTCTTGTTAGGGGTCATTCCCGCAAGTTTTCGGTACGTATTGTTTTGGTCGCATTATGCGCCAGTTTCTTAATTATTTATTTTATTAATATGCTGCTATGTGCTCGACAGGTTGATCTGGCCTTTCTGATTACCGTCCAGGAACAGAGAGGGTATTTGGCCCAAGTGTGTGACGGCGCTGCTGTTTTGCCTGTGGGGAAATTTAATGAGTGTTTTGCTCACCACCACTTGCCAGTTCGGTCGTCGACGGCAAGCTGTTTACCATGTTGCCAAGGGCGATTTAATTGCCGCTTTGCCTATGGCGGGTTAGCTGCTGTGTACAACTCCTGTCAGTGTGTGTGCTTTTATTAATGAAGACTTTACGCGTTGTTCCTTTACGGACAAAGTTACTGTTACCCGCCTCAGAAGAAAGTCCTTCGGACCACCGGGACTTTGGCTCGAGGTATTGGGCGTCATGTTATTTGCCGGTGTTGGTTTCGGCCAGGGTAATGCTGTTTACTTGAAGTCTTCTTGATTTTGTGTTTTACACTAAGTCTCGTAATAATGGGTTTTATGTGTGTGATGTAATTTTGTGTTTGCTTTATGTCTATGTGTTTGATTTATTCTTTATTTATTCCCTTACTACTGGTGAGTTACTGTTATGCGACCAGTATTAGGTCATCCTAATTACTGTTTGAACCGTACCTCTCGTATAGCCATCTTTACTCCAAAGGTGTGCCTCATTCTGAGTTTACTCACAATCTGAACCGTACCTCTTGTATAGCCCTTGTCTATTGTGAACCACCATTGTACATTCGTTTATGCTGGTGGGCTGACCAACTATAATAATTAATTAATAATAATTAGTTACATTTATATAGCGCTTTTCCAGTGCTCAAAGCGCTTTACATATGAATGGGGGAATCTCCTCAACCACCAACTAAGTAACCACACTTCTGCGTAGTTATTTTTGCTACAAACTAACACTGCTACGAGTGTACGGAGGCAGAGTGTTGGCCTCATAAGACCCTTATTAATGGGGTATTGTGTCCATGAACAGTAGTGAATGTATTGTCTCTTTACGAGAACACAAATACCTGTACTTTCGCTTGAACATTGGGTTCATCCCCGTGGTAACGGGACTTCTTTTGAGTTCTTTTGATTCAAGTGTTTTGTTATTTTTTTCATTTATTTGATGTTTGTCATTTAAGAGTGTAATTTTCTTTAAAGGTTGAGTGTTTGCTGAGTTGTTATTTTGCTTTGGGTTATTTGTGTGGGGTGGGTCATCCTTTTGGAGGGAGGTATCTTCTCATTCTTTTCTTTGTGTGGGTTTTTGACACTGTGTGCCGTGTTTACCTGATGATTTTCACCTGTGTGCCGTGTGCATAACTTTGGGATTATAAATTAAATGGAACGGGAGATAACCCCTAGCTGCGCACACATATAAGTATTGACCCATTTCCAGTAGGTGTGTTTAAATGTTGTGTGTTATTCTAAGAGTGACCTTTTATTATGTGTTGTGCTTAAGATTTTAAATATAAATAAAAGTATATATATTTTGTTATTATTCTGGTGCCTTCGTTCCTTGCTCCCCTCCTGGTAACAAACCTGTGTCCTTTGGATTGTTCCCCTGACAGTCAGGGGTGGCGTAGTCGCAATTTGGCCCTTCGGGGTCTGGTTATTTACATCTTTAACCTTTTGGATAGACGTATTCGCTGCCCACTCGACCGCTGTATTACCCTTTCGGGTCTAGGCCGGCCGCAGTGGAGTGTTTACATTGTGTTTGGCAGCGCACCGCTCCGCTACACTTGCTTTATTACTATGTTACATTTAGAGAAAGTGAAAATTAGTATGTTTAACTAATGAATGCATTTAACCAATTTATGAACAATGGAGTATTGTTGTGTTGTTGAATAATTATGTTTTACATATTTACTGCCTACATTTCATGATGATTGCCAGAAATGTTAAAGTTACAAAGATGTCCAAATAAGGACATAATGCCTCAGGGAACAGAATGGTCTGTGTATGTCTCTCTGTCTGTGTGTGTGTGATATGCAACCCCCACAGGTATGTGGTGATGGAATCAGATAAGGAAAACAGCCATCTGGGGGAGGAGAATTCTGAAGAAAGAACGGCGATAAATACTCATGTTTTTTGTTCTGAGCTGTGAGTTTGTCGAATCCTGCTGTAGGACTTGAGACAATCCAGCATGCTGTAACTTTTTCATATCTGATCAATAAATATTCAATTTAGATATTTGTGTCTTTCTCCATTGATGAACATGCTTTAAACGCCTTAAAGTCCAACAATTGGTGATCCCCGACGTTGTTGGAGGGAAAAGGAGATTAAGAGAAGTTTCGAATTGCCTGAGGGCGAGTGAGGGAAGACTCCTGTTCAACACAAAAGACCGGTCTTCTAAAACAAAGGTAAGCAGAAACGTGTTTTATCACATTCTGCTATTGGACATATATCAAATTAATTGTGTTGATAAGGAGATCCAAACTGAAAGTAATAAATAATTGAATACAAGATCAGATTGAAAAACTTAAAAGAATGGGAGTAATAAGTTTGGGTTAGAGGCCCTTTAATGTACTAGACATTATAAAGTAATAAGTTTGGGTTTGAGGCCCTCGGGTTAAAGTCCCGTAAATGTAATGTATGGTTGGAGTCCATTAATGTATTAGACATTATAAAGTACCAAGTGGGTTAAAGTCCCTCGGATGAAAGTTCCGTAAATTCTTTGTTTATCGTTTACTTTGCCTGGGTTGTGTTGTTCAAATTGTGTTTTTGTGATTAATCGTGTTGGTGAAATTTTTATGTATTGCTTTGACATATTGCTGTGAAGTTGTTATGAAAATCGTATGAAAAATGGCTGAATTTCAGAAAGAATGTGATGAATATGGTTGTTCACCAGTATATGTGCAATGGCAAAAAGTGGTTAAACTTATGATGGCCCAGACAGACCCAAAAGATGTTAAGAAAAGACAAAAAGAGGTTGAATTGGGCTGGAAAATATTGAGAGATGAATTGTTGGGAACCAGAAGAGAAAAAAAAGGGTTCCATTAGCGCAGATTGTTTTTGCTATGGAACACAGAATTGTGCACAAAATCAAATGAAGTGAAGGGTAAAGGTAAATGGTATAGAAAGGAAAAAAGGATTAAAGACTTAGAAAAAGAATTGAGAATGTGGACCAGAATGGCATTGGTAACAGCCGCAGCTCAGGCCATTAGTAAGAAGAAAGGGGAAGTTGACAGTGGTGCTGCTGCCAAGCAACTGGAAATAGAACTAGGAAGTGCTCAGCCAATACCCCCCGTTCCGCCCACAGCTCCGCCTACAACACCTCCTCAAGTAAAACCACTGTACCCCTCCCTTCATACACCTCCTCCTTATGAGAAGGAATCTGTTGTAATTCCCATGCAGCAGCCAATGATGAAAGTGAATGGAGGTGAATTGGACATAGACATGGGGGAATTAAATGGTCTTAGGAATGAGTTAGTACAATTAAGAAACATAATTCTCAAACAAGACATGGCAAACAAAAGGGCCATCAGTGAAACGGAGTGCAAATGAAAGGGCTCTGAGTGAAAATAGTGTAACACAACCAGTTGACCAGAGTAATAATGGAGGGGAAAATAGTAGCAGTCACAGACACAACAATGATGGTAAGGGAGGAAGTGACTCTGAAAGTGAAGATGAAAGTGTAGTTAGTGTTTCTTCATACAGACGACTGGTACCAACACCAGGAAGACCAAACACGTCAACACTAGCTAATAACCCACACGAGACCGAAGCTGAGGTAAGCATGCCAATGGATGTGAAAATAGAGGGCAAAATGATCATAACACAGGGCTCACCTCCAATGGCAAGGGCATCTATACCACAAGGTAGTGGGCCAGGTAGACAGAAAAATGGGTTAAGAAAGCCTGCAGGAGAACCATTTGATGGGCCAGCGAGCAACACCAGATCCAAAGACAAGAGTAGGGTAGACGTAACAGTGGATGAGGTTTTCCAGGCATGGATGTTGGAACAAGAACAGCCAATGAGGTCAGAACAGCCAGCAAGGTCGGGCCCATATTCCCAGTTGGCCAGTAATAACATGCCTCTGATAGCTAAATCGGGTGGTGACAAATACCAAGCTTGGTCTCATAGTGATTTAACTGCCATTATGAGTAAACTCCCACCTATCACCAGTGGTGGCGGCAGATGGTTAAATAAATTAACCACGCTATGTCATGGCACAATGCTGGCTTTGGGTGACATCAGATGCCTGTTAGGTCAGATCCTGACCAATGCACAAGTAAAAGATTTTGAACAAAATGCCAATATAGTATTGCATGACAATGACACGCCATATACCACTGTGAGCACTGCAATAGGCAAGGCTCTGAGGGCTCAGTTTCCTACTCCACCAACCGTATACCAAAATATTAAATTTAAAATCAAACCAGATGAGACAGGTGCAGCATATTATTTCAGATGCACAGCTGAATGGGAACAGCTAACTGAAGAGAACGGTATTAACAACCCGGTCACCAGGGATGTCTTTAGGTCAGCAGTAATGGCAGGGGCCCCACCCAGTGTTAAGCAGATCATGGAAAACAACCCAGACATCCCTGCAGCGACAAATGAGGTATGGGAGAAACATCTCATATATCATACAGATAGAGCCCTTGAAAAATCAAGTAAAGAGCTAGCTGAGGTAGATAAAATAAAAAATGAGCTCCTAAAACTGCAGCTGGAACAGGCCAAACAAGCAAACACAAAGAAGAAGCAAATGCCACACCAGGCCCAACCAGACACCACCACAGGTACACCTAATGCACCACAAACTACCCAATACCCCAATTCATATCCCAATGGCCCACAAGACCCATATACAGGACCACTATATAGAGGAAACCCATGGGGAGGGTATCAACAAAATAGGGGAGGCCCAAGGGGTAGGGGTGGAGCAGGTAGGGGTGGTTATGGTGGAATTGGAAGGAATACATGTTATGTGTGTGGACAGGAGGGTCATTGGGGACGTGATTGTCCCATAACATGGTCACGGGCCCAAAATTCCAGTGCTAGCTCACACAATGGACCATCTGCAGGTGGGTGGGGTCCCCAAAGAGGTGGGGCCGGCCGTAGAGCTGGTGGCTATGGCAGGGGGTCACCTAGACAGCACAACCTCCCACAACCAAATTTTATGGCGCCTATGCACCCAACATGGGGCCAAGGGGTTGGGGCGGAGGAATGACGAGGCACACAGGAAACCACCATGAGGGAATGGCTGAGCCTCTCATGGAAATAGTGGTAAACGCTACACCACTAAAAGCTCTAGTGGACACTGGAGCTACATACTCCACCGTAACTAAAGGCACCATAGAGCCAAAACATCTTAGTAGTAAAACGGTGGATGTGATGGGTTTCTCTGGTGAAATTGAAAAGTGGCCATTAACTAAACATTTACCAACCACAGTAGCTAACCAATTTGTTTCACATGCATTTCTTTATTCCTCCAATGCACCTATTTCTTTACTTGGTAGGGACTTACTAATTAAATTAGGTGCTAGCATACTATGTTCACCGGACGGTGTCATAGTTGGATTTCCGGACGGAAATACCATAAATTGTTCATTGGGTTCAACAGAAACAGGAAACCAATGGATGCTAGTGGGGGGGAAATATAAGGAATTAGTTGACATCTACTGGGCAGAATTAGAAACAGACTGGGAAGATGAAATGTCTAGTAACAGTGTAGTGACCCTGTATAACACATAAGCCGTGGATACAAGACATAGCCCTATTTCTACCACCTATAGACCCATTACATTGTACTATGTCTTATGACAGATTTGATACCATCACCTATGAGGAATTGTTTCAATCTATTGAGGGAACTAAATGGAGATTAGTGGGTAATGGCATTATGATAGGGAATCAGGGCGTGGCAGCTCCAATCATCTTAACAGAAGAACAAAAAGAATGGTACAAAATGGCAGACACAGCTGCACCACACATCTCACTTGCGTTACACCCAAATCATGAGGCTAGGGAGCTAGGCAGCATGATAAAAAGATTGATGGCTGCCTCTGATTGGGTGGAGACAAACATGAAAGGGGTGTGGTTTTCCCAAAGGCAAGATGCTTATTGGATTAGGCAGTACACAGAAGACGTAGGTATTTTGAAGCATGAACAGCTACCTAGAAGCCATGGCAGAGAAAACACAGATGGCGAAGGGACAGAGGAGATGATAGGAAGTATTCCGCATGACGTATGGTCACAGGGCCCAACAGATGTAGGGTTTTGTAATATCACTCCTGTCACATTTAAACTCTCTAACACAGTACCAGTGTGGGTTCCCTAGTACAGAAACAAACCAGATGCAGAAGAGGGAGTTAGGGCCACAGTGGAGGGTTTATTGAGTAAACAAGTTTTAATTCCGGCAAGTTCTGAATGGAACACGCCCATCTTTCCAGTACCTAAACCCGGTACAGACAAGTATAGGTTAGTACATGACCTGAGAGCCATTAACAGTTTGGTGGAGACTGGAACACTGAATGTACCCAACCCATATGTTGCTCTATCAAATTTATCACCTGCACATCAGTGGTTTACGTGCATTGATCTAGCAAATGCATTTTTCTGCATCCCTATAGCTGATGAATGCAAACCATGTTTTGCATTCACCTATAGGGGGCGCCAGTACACCTATAACCGTTTGCCACAGGGTTTTGTTTTATCACCTGGCATTTTCAATCAGGTATTACAAACTGAATTACGTAAATGTGAATTTCCAATGGGATGTGTGCTGATTATGTATGTTGATGACCTTTTGCTAGCAGCCACATCCATGGAAACGTGTATGGAGGCAACAAAACTTGTGTTACAACAGCTACACAGGTCAGGGTTCAAGGTGAGTAGGGAGAAGCTGCAGATATGCAGACCATGCGTCACTTTTATGGGTAGGATGGTAACGGCACAGGGCTCCACACTGACACCACTACAGAGACAAAGCATCATGTCTCACCCAAGACCAGAGACTGTGAAAGACATGTTGTCATTTTTAGGCCTGACTGGCTTCAGCAGACAATATATACCAATGTATGTGTCTGCTACTGCACCTTTAAGAGCATTAGTGAGAGAACAGGGCATGAAAAACCTAAGGGCAGAGTTAATGTGGACCCCAGAGGCAGAATCAGCTTTCATTTCACTAAAAGCACAGTTGTCGCAGGCAGCTCATCTTAATTGTGCAGATTATGCCAAACCATTCATACTGGATGTATCTGAAACTCAAAACAGTGCCCATGGTGTGTTGTATCAGAAAACAACAGGGGGAAGAAAGGTTTTGATGTACAGTAGTGTTTTGTTGGACCCCATTGAGCAGAGACAGCCAGCATGTGCTCGCTACGCGGCAGGGTTAGCCAAATTGATAACAAAAACATCTCATATTGTAATGGGTCACCAGTTGACCATTCTCACTACTCATTCTGTAATGTAATTTGTCAATTCAACTGCTTTCACTTTCTCACCTCTCAGGCAAAGGAAGCTGGCCAAGATTTTGGC
Source organism: Misgurnus mizolepis (assembly GCA_025389145.1). NCBI lineage: Eukaryota > Metazoa > Chordata > Actinopteri > Cypriniformes > Cobitidae > Misgurnus > Misgurnus mizolepis. Next base: position 43,684,909 of record JAIFKI010000004.1, on the reverse strand, counting down.
TAGCCCCAACGTCACCTATGTGCATGAAGGTGTTAACATGGCTGACTTAATCACTGAAGGAGAGCCTCATGATTGCATACCATTAACTGAGAAAGCCAGCAAAATTAGAGACGGCCTCTTTGCAGTACCGCTGCCAACTCCCCCACCAGCAATGACATTGTTCACAGAGGGTTGTTGTTTCAGGGCATCAGATGGTACATTAAAGGCAGGGTTTGCTGTGGTTGAACAGGTTGAGGGTGATTTTGTGACTAGAGTGAGTGGTAAATTGGAGGGTAAGCAGTCAGCACAGAGAGCTGAAATGATAGCTGTAACCAAAGCCTTGCACTATGCTGGTGAAGAGAGGGTTACTATTTATAGTGACTCTGCATATGTGATAGGAGCTGTACATGTAGAGCTGCCTGTGTGGCAGAGATGTGGATTTGTTACAACAACAGGCCGGCCTATAACTCATGCTAGCGAAGCCAGAGACCTATTGCAGGCTCTGATGATACCCGATGAAGTGGCTGTGGTGAAATGCCAGGGACATGCTAAAGCAAACTCAGTTATTGCTCGTGGAAATGACGCTGCTGATTGTGCTGCCAAAAATGCTGCCGGGTACACAGCCACACAATTTGTTGTGACCTCAGACAAAACAAAATCAGACATTACCACGTTTCACTCGTGAATATTTGATAAAGGAACAAGCTGGTTCCTCACCTGATGAAAAGAATGCTTGGAGAGACCATGGTGCTGTCCGTGCCGATGACGGCCTGTGGCAGGCCCCGGATGGGAGACCTGCCATGCCCATGTCACTCTGTGACTCATTGTTTAAACAAGTGCACACAGCGAGTCATGTATCTGACAAACAGATGTTACGTGATCTTCAGTATTGGTGGCATCCATTTTTGACGTCTATGGTGGCCAATTACATCAGATCTTGTGAAGTGTGCTGTGAACATAATGTGAAGCCCACTGTTAAGCCCCAGAGAGGGTATTTTCCAATCACAACAGGACCTGGGGATGACATCATTATTGATTTCACTGACATGATAACTGGAGTAAGAGGGAAAAGATATGTTTTGGTGATCGTCGATTCGTTCACTGCCTGGCCTGAGGCCTATCCGGTAGGCAGAGAAGACAGCACAGCTGTCATCAAATGTTTGATAAATCCTTACATCCCTAACCATGGTTTCCCCAGACGTGTGAGATCTGACAATGGAAGTCACTTCAAAAATAAACATCTCAGACAGGTTGAGCAGGCATTGGGTTTGACCCACAGCTTTGGGGCTGTTTATCACCCACAAAGCCAGGGAAAAGTTGAAAGAATGAATCGGACTCTGAAATTGAAACTTGCCAAAATCTTTGCACAGACAAAAATAACATGGCTAGATGCATTACCAATTGCATTAATGTCTATCCGTTCTTCTGTTAACAGGATTTCTGGTTTCACACCTTTTGAATTGTTTACAGGTCGACAGTTTCCAGGCCCAAGGAATGCCTTGGTGCAGGACCCAATCCTGCCATTAACTCATGCTGCTTATTTTGACAAACTAACTGCTCTGATTAAACATTTTTCCTGCCAGGCTACCAGACAACGGGACTGGGACAACGACCCAGCCCCTAGCCAGGCTGATTGGGTGAGAGTGAAGGTGTTCAGGAGGAAGTGGAACGAACCCAGATGGTCCAAACCGCTCAGAGTGACTGCCAGAACGTCACATTGTGTGCAGCTACAGGGAAAAGGCGAAACCTGGTTCCATCTCTCTTCTTGTGTTCCATGTGATTCTCCTTCTAGGTCTCTGACAGATACAGGGGTGGACCTGAGGACTCAGGTCCAAGAGAGGGAGAGTGTTGAAGGTGAAAGTGCTACAAAGCCAACAGAACAGAGAGAACAGAGAGAAATTGAACCAACAACATTGGTAACACCAACACAACATCAACAACAAAGCCAACAAAAAGTTTGTAAAATTTTGTACAAAACAGGTGACCTTTTTTCCAGTCCAATAACAGAGCCTTTGCACACTGTGTTAGTGCAGATTGTGCATATGGAGCAGGTATAGTCGTACAATTCAAGGCAAAGTACAGAATACAAAAGGTTGTAAGTCAAAACAAACACACAGGTGAATGTGCAGTTACTCATGAGGACGACGGCAGACTGATTTTTCATTTAATAACCAAACAAAACTGTACTGATTTACCAACATATGAGAATTTTACCAACAGCCTCAGATGTATGAGAGAGTGGTGTGAGAAAGAAAACTTATGGGGGATCTGGGGGAGGAGAATTCTGAAGAAAGAACGGCGATAAATACTCATGTTTTTTGTTCTGAGCTGTGAGTTTGTCGAATCCTGCTGTAGGACTTGAGACAATCCAGCATGCTGTAACTTTTTCATATCTGATCAATAAATATTCAATTTAGATATTTGTGTCTTTCTCCATTGATCAACATGCTTTGGACGCCTTAAAGTCCAACAGTGTGTGTGTGTGTGTGTGTGTGTGTGTGTGTGTGTGTGTGTGTGTGTGTGTGTGTGTGTGTGTGTGTGTGTGTGTGTCAAACCTTAAGCATACTGTTTGTAAATGTAGTGATAAATTACTACGTTACACATCCTTGAGATTTTGCTAAGTTTGTGTTTTGTTTGTATTTCAACAGAGACTCGGAAGCGAAAGGCAGCGATGACAGCCTCCAGGGAATTTATCCAAAGTTTGCAGGACATGTCCCAACGCCAGGCGGAGGAAGAGCGAGATCTGAGGCTACAATGTACAAATGAAGAATTAAAGATGCGTAGAGAAGAGATGGAGGTTGATGCACAACTTGTGAGGCGTGAGGAGATGGCACGAAGGCAGAAAGACTCTGAGGCGTTTGCTCTAGTCCTTGCGAATTTGGCTGCAGCACTGCTCCAGAAGTAAAGCAACATATTTCTGGAGTTGGACATTGTTTTAGCAATTACTTTTTTTTTCAAAGCATCTTCATTTTGTGTTGTTAAAGCCCTTTTTTAATGTAAATATTTTGTTTTAATGTAAATATTTTTTTTTCTTTGTAAAGCACCTAACTTATGTTTGTGATTTTGTTTATGGCATCTTGTCAGTTTTCCTTGCACTAAATGATACATTTCATATGTAAATAAATGAGTACTTTTTTATCTGTTTTTACTGTGTGTGTATGTGTTGTGCTTTTATAAATAGTGGGAGTTCATACAGAAACAGGTGCCCATATTTGTAATATACCAGCAAATTAGCAAAATGCAGAGTAAATCAAAAGTGTTAAAGGCAAAAATCATAGATAAAAATAAACATTACAAAAGAAAACAATAGCAGTACTGTAACAATATATGTATAGAATACACATGTATGACACAAATTGTCTAGATTCAGTTTAAAAAAATGGAGCGATCTGTAAATGAAACAGTTATACTGTTATTTTTTTAAAGAAAGAGTACGTGTAAGCATTGCATACTGATGGGCACACTGTACCCATTGTTGTCTGATAATGAGTGTTGTTTATAAAGATAAAATTAAAATCCTATTATATAATCAGGAAGTTTTTGGCCTAGACAAAGATGTTTATTGCTGGTTACATTAGGAAATGGTTGTCTGCAGGTGAGTGTTGGTTTTAAAGATGAAAATAAACTATTCAACAATCAGGAAGTTTTTGGTCTAGACATAGATGTTTATTGATGGGTACATTAGGAAATGGTTGTCTGCAGGTGAGTGTTGTTTTTAAAGATGAAAATAAACTATTCAACAATCAGGAACTTTTTGGTCTAGACATAGATGTTTATTGCTGGGTACATTAGGAAATGGTTGTCTGCAGGTGAGTGTTGGTTTTAAAGATGAAAATAAACTATGGGTACATCAGGAAATTTTAAAATATTACAAGTTTGAATAGTAAAAAAACATAATCACATCAAATTACATGTTCTGCTGCTGCAGGAAAAACTGTTGCAGAGCATTTCTTACATCACAATTTTCATTGGCAACATTAAAAGGTTGTCGTGTATGGTTCTCAGTAACATTACCACCCCACTCTTGCACAAATCTGTCCATGTTTACTTCACATAGGTTATGCAGTGTACAGCATGTCTCCACCATATTTACAACAACATTTACATCACAATCATTTCTCTTGCTGAGACACCTCCATCTTACTTTCAGTCTCCCAAAAGCATGTTCAACAACACAACGGGCACGGCTTGTTCTCATGTTGTACAGTTCTTTGCTTTCTGTAAGCCTGACAGTGTCTGGATATGGTTTTAATTACCATTTCTGCAAGGGGTATGCTGAGTCACCAAGAATGAAGTAGCCAACATCAGTTCCACATATGTATTTTACTCTAGACGAAAAAACATTGCTGGTTATGGCCCAAGTCCAAAGCTGTGACTTTTTGAGGACGCTGGCATCATGTTCCCTCCCTGGCTGTCCAATATTCAAATCCCAGAACATACCTTTGCCATCCACAACAGCTTGCAAAATTATGGAGTGCCATCCTTTTCTGTTATGAAAATCGGATTGAAACTGTGGAGGTTTAAGTATAGGAATATGAGAACCGTCTATCGCTCCCACACACTGAGGAATTCCAAACTGCTCCTCAAAATATTGTGCCATCTCTGCCAATCTGGTCGGATCAGGTGTCTGGACAAATTTTGGCCTAAGTACTGAAATCACGGCTTTGCAGAAGTCGTGCACAATATGACAAACAGATGTCCGGCTGACAGCAAACAGGTTAGCAACTGTCCTGTATTCTGTAGTCGATGCAAGTTTATATAATGCAATGGCTACACGTTTCTCCAGAGGTATGCATAGACGAAATGATGTATCTTGTCGCTGTAGTATAGGTTTCAGTGTTGTACAGATGTATCGAAATGTTTCTCTTGAAACTCTGAAGTCCTCTAGCCACTGGTCATCTGTACATCTCTGAGCAGTTATCTCCCACCAGTCACTTTTCCGAGGATGGACCAACACCTCAGATGTCCGCATCACATTAGTGTAATAATGATGTACCATCTAAACAGAATTTTTTTTTTTTTTTTGAAATAATAAGTTCATAAGTATGTTACAGTTACATATTTGTATTTATAGAGTAATACAGAAAACATTACACACGTCTTCTTTAAAAATATATTGATTTGAATGTGTATTGTATAAACACAAAAATAATTATAATCAGCCTCTATTATGCACCCAGTAAAAGACCAGTAGCATCACAGTATATATATATATATATATATATATGGGATGGGCATTCGATTAAATTTTTTTAGTCGATTGTCGGGAGAATTAACGATCGACTATCGATTAATCATTAATATTTTTATAATAAAAAATAATTATTTAACTTTAATAATTCAAAAATGTTGAATACAAACATACAGCGTGTTTTCCTCCATGAGACCTTTATTACAAGATCAACTTGTGGCAAACAGTTAAACTACATTTAGTTAGACAAACGGAACATATGCGCGCTTGAATATGCGGTGCTTTAAAGCAGCGGAACCTGCAGCTGCGAGCCGCATTCTTAAACAGAGACCTCATTTGTTCCAAAAAATCATGACCTCTTCATGATTATTTTTTTGAAATCAAAACGGAAGGTCACAGATAACGGAGTATGGTGTCAAATATTACACCCAGGTGGTAAAATGGTGAATTGCTGCCACACAGTGAAATTCATTTAATTGCTTCAAGACACATGCTATGCTAGACAACGCAACCTGCATTAGATTAAAAAAGTATTCGATTAATCAATAACAAATTAACGTCTTCGACTAAATTCTTAATGATCAATTATCGATCGTCGATTAATCATGCCCATCATTAATATATATATATATATATATATATATATATATATATATATATATAATATAATATAATATAATATAAGTAGCAAATGTTAGAAACTGGGTTATATTAGTCTATGTATGATTATATCCAAGACAGATGTACAAATGTATCATCGGAAAAAAAAAAAACAATTGCAGTTTGCGTATTTATGTAAAATACACATTATGTCCGTTTCCATTATGTTAATAAGATGAGCATATGTTACAAAGTTCAGCTCAAAGGGACTTGAATATAGTAGTGATGAATATAGTGTTTGGAAATACTTTGTAATAAAACTCTTACCATTATCATCATCTGTCGGCGTTTCTCTCTGCGCTGCAACTCACTAGCTCGTCTCTTTCGTGTCTTGCCGCCAACAAACGCTTCAGTTCTCTCCATCGTGTTTGCTTTGCGATCATGCACATGCAACCTAGTTTATCGCTCTACCAGTCACACCGAAATGGGCAGGGTTATGTGACGTTCAATTCAAGAAGGCGGGTTTAGGGCGCAGCTTCAGTTCTCTCCATCGTGTTTGCTTTGCGATCATGCACATGCAACCTAGCTTATCTCTCTACCAGTCACACCGAAATGGGCAGGGTTATGTGACGTTCAATTCAAGAAGGCGGGTTTAGGGCGGGCATTACGACGACTCTGCGGCGCCATTGGCCTCAAAGTGCAAACGCGTCCTGATTTTGGCCTCACAGCAGGGGGTCAGAGGCTATTGGCTCCGCGAGGCCCGTTTGAAGCCCTGGCTCGCACAGGCCCGATAGTGCAACTGAGGCTAATAAGTAATAGGCTATTTTGTAACATGGATTAGTGGCTCTCTGGAGAAAAGCTTAATTTGAAGCGGCGGGCCGCATTGAAGACCTGGACGTAAACACCCCCTGCTATGATTGGACGGCTTCATTCCCCGTCATTACATGTGGGGAAATGTTATAAAAACATTAATGTGTGAAAATAGCAGCCGAAAACATATATGTTTGAGCCACAAAAGATTCTGGGTGCTAAAGATGATACACATAAATGACAATACGTAAAGTAGAAACAAAACTTTAAACTCAATGGCCCTCATTTATCAAAAGTGCGTACACCAAATTTCCAGCGTACACCTTGCGTACACTCAAAACCACGGTGACTTTGAGATTTATCAATATGGACGTTGGCGTACGGCACGCTCAAATCCTACGCCAGCTCAGGAGGTGGTGTACGCACATTTTGAGTAGGTGCAGAAATGCGCAAAAACTTCCTAACACCACAAAACGTACTGACAAACTAAAATATATGATATACTATGACCCACTGTAAAAAACATAGTAATTATAAACTTCAGTGTTTATTTTTATGCAACAATGTTCAATGTTTAATTTGTGAGACTTTATCAAAGCATTTGATTTGTATGCATATGCATTCCTTCAGTTGAGAGCCTGTGCGCTTTACCTGATGTTTCAGAGCGAGCATGTGAACGGAGCTTAGTGGGAGCGGAGCGTTGAGCGGTGCGGTAATATTACCATCAAAGCGCCTTTCCGAAAATTCCGCTCCCTCAGCACAGCTCGTTGAACCCAGAACGCCCTTTGATAATTTGCTAGTTCGAGAATCTGTAAAAAAGTCTAGCAATAAGTTATGGAATTCAAGCCTTAAGCCCTATTCGGACGGGATTAGTTTTACAGGGGGACCTCTGAGAAAATCGTGCTTCTCAGAGGTCCTCTGTGTTTTTAATCCCGTCCGAATCGGCCATGTCTGTGTTTTTCTCTGACGACCTCCGTAAAAATTCCAGAGCAATTTACCTACTGTTTTTCGCCGAACTCAGAGGTCCTCTGAGAAATTTAATCCCGTCCGGATGCAAATGTCTGTGTTTGCCCGCAATATCTTTTGAAAACGCGGTTCATTTCGTGTTTTGGCCAACTTGATCTGCCGTAAGGTCTTACTAATGCGCGTATATTGTATTTCCTGAGTCCCATTCATTCAGATATGAATGTTTTTTCGCATTCGGCAAAATAAAGTAATTAAATCAAGACGAGCTGAATATCATACACTGTTAAGACTAAACACTGATATATCATTAACATTATAAGAAACTCCGTTCAAAGTTGTTCAACTCCGGAATGGTAATGTTAATTAATAAAGATATTAAATTGTATTAATCATTATTTCTTCATTATTTTGTGTTTGTTATAAGCAGACAGTTATATAAAACACGTAGGCTAATGTTACTTTAGTAGGATTTGTATATTTTATTTTGATTTGTTAAAATTAAATTAATAAATTACATGTTCTGTCATGATTTTGCATTTAAAGCAAAATATTAAACATTACAAACACGCGTATCCAGAGCACGTGCTACTGCAACGCCCAAATGCATGAAACAGACACTCCCATCTCTGGAATAGCCTGCATCATTTTAATCCCGTCCGAATCGGTACATAAAATCACAGACGTCCTGGGGGACACGCTGAAACTCAAACGTCGTTTGGAAAACTAATCCCGTCCGAATAGTGCTTTATACATAAATGTAAAGTAAAAATCAAAGTTAAGATTGAGCAGGAAGAAAAAATTGAAAGGGACTGCGGAGAGACTGTAAAGAGTTAGCAAATATTCTTCCTGGAATCTGAAGCGGCACATTGCAAGAAAGCACAAGGATGTGCTACGAAAACATGGTAATGCATCAAAAGGTAAGCTAGTTACGTACCATTCGATGATAAATAAATACAGATGAGGTAAGGTAAAATGCTTGTGTTGAATGGAGCCGTAAATCCGATCATGATGACATGCGGACAAAATTATGGCCACGAATAATTTTTTATGCTATGGACACTTCTTTTTCTTATTTAGTCTAAAGTATGTCCATAAATTTAGAATTTGTTCCCAATATTCAACAGTTTGTTCCTTGAAATTAATTATTATAATATTTAGAATATTTCGTAATTACTATTACAATTATTATTACTTCAAATTATGAATTAGCTTAGCTAAAACATGTGGATGGTGGAAACAAATTGTTAATTTGAATTATATCCGGAGCTCCGTATCAAACTGGATCTAAGATACAGCTAACAAACAACTGTATGTAAATACAGAACAACACACTACAAAAGTTACTACATCATTTTAAAATATTATATAAAAAAATTAACTGAACCATTAAGCAGACATAGAATTTAGAGGTAGGCAACAGTAAATAATAATAATAATAATAATAATAATAATAAATAATTATTATTCTAAATATCAATTAATAATAATAAGAATATTACAAATTGTCATCCAATTATTAATGTGTCTTTAATCCCACTCTTTAAACTGCCAAATAAAACAATTTTGTTTCTTTTCACTTCCCCGGATTCTCTTCTTTGCCGTCTTTCGTGTGTCAATGGCGTAAAATGAGGGCGTGGGGGAGGCGGAGACTTGAATTTATATGGGCTTGTTATTCTAATGACGCTCGTTTTCGGCCGCGGCATTTATGAAGGGCAGATATTGCGTACACCTGAATATCAACGGTACGCACAGTTTCATAAATCAGGCGGTGAGAGGAGTGTAAGCATAATCTTACGCCAACATATACGCCCGTTTCTACGCAAGAATGATAAATGAGGGCCATTGTGACTAAATTACCGTATACAACACAGTAAGCGCGCATCAGATTATAAACTGTGGCTGATAAGCTCTTATCAATAACTTTGTATATTTCTATTGTGCTTGTGAGGTTGCTCTTAGATACACGTAACGTTACATACCACAGTTATATGATAAAAAGCTTTGTTGAGTGTTTGACCGTTCAAACGCAACTTGCCTAAATTACCGTATACAACACAGTAAGCGGGCATCATAATCTAAATTGCGGCTGATAAGTCCTTCCTTATCACTACCTTTGCATATTTCTACCGTTAAATTACAATCGTATTGTTAAGTGTTGCACCTATTAATCGTTTAATGTTTTTAGTAAATTAAAACAGTCAAACATACGTGTTTAGACACGGATGTTACAAAAGGACATATCAAGCGATCTCTTCTAACAAAGCAATAGTGAAACGCAGTAACTTAAATAAAGTAAAATGTCTTACTTGCCGTGTCATTTTCGTCAGATCCAATATTAGTGGTGCTTTTAATCTGCAAATCCAGCATCGACTTGCTTCTTTACAAGTGAATCCGCACAGTACACAAGGTAATCAAACACTCCCCACGGAGCTGGAACTCTTCAAAAACAACCTTTATCCACGCATTCCTAATGTTATTTTCCGAGCCTCCGAATTAAAGTTTTCATCTTCTGTGTTGTTCCCACGCAGTTCTTCCACAACCCAAGACTTCGTTTCCATGGTTACTCTATCATAACAGATCACCGCGTCAAAATAAAAGTCTATCAGAAAAAATTTATTTAAGTCATTTTGGTAATATTTGGCAATCTTTAAAGACATGTTTACTGATTGAGACACACGTGTGTCACGCGAAGCTGTGGGCGGGGCTACAAAAGTGGTCATTGTATTTGGCTATGGGGAGGTGCTTCAATTCTACTTTGACGTCATATTTCTCAGAATTCCACACTTGGTTGTAAAACTGGCTTGGTGCCAAAAACTGTTATATTTCAGTAGCATGGAAGTTTTCAGTTCTGAAACTTGCAGGATGTTCATTTAGCTATGATGACCTTTAATATAACAAAGTATCAATTTAAAATCGAGTATTTGATTCACCACTCCTTTAATAAACCAGTAGAATCACAGAGCCAAAAACACTCCACCCATACGTTATATGCATAAATATGAACTATACAGCCATCGCATTTATTCGCCTCTCTAATTACACAATAATTGAATGAAAATTAAATTTACCATTAAAATTCAATTCAATTCAATTTTATTTATATAGCGCTTTTCACAATTGGTGATTGTTTCAAAGCAGCTTTATATTAATAGAAGCAGTGGAAAGCACAGAAAATCGACAGATAACACAACATAATACACAATAGCACAAGCAGCTAAATTTGCTGCGACTATGAATCAACATTATAAGCGTATTACTAATGTAACATAAAGAAGAGGATGCTAAGTTAAGCCCAAGAAGGCTGCCTCCCCGGGTTGAAAAACCCCTTAGGAGAAAAAAAACAACAGACTTTTTAGGTGGGAATTAAAAAAGTCCTAAAAAAAAGTCCTAAAAAGTCATCATGCAAAAACCTGATGACACCCTTTGCCGCGCGAAGTACTCAAAAGAAGCAACAGAAAAAATAAAAATATGTCCAATCATAGCCCTGGGCTCATCTACCACATAGAAAGTGGGGATGATTGACAAGTCGTATGGCCAATCAGTAACAAGAGTCTGCTATCGATGGAATCACAAAATCCAGCATGATCTCCTTCCTCCACCCGCAGTTTCTGACCATCTTTATCAACGGAGAGTCAAGACGTCTGACCCGCTAAGGTAAACTGGTCAGGGTGGATGTGCAAACAATGAAATAATGCATTAGCTTAATCCTTTGAAGTCGACGGTCGCACGGGCTCCGTTTCATAACGTGCCCTTGACCGCAAGATGCACTAACATTACTTCTGATTTGTAAATGAGCATCATTTATAATTGAGCGCTTACGAAAAAGTACAATGATTTTACCATGGGGAGAGCATCCAGTTTTAGTCAAATAAAAACGGAAAGTTCACTCTCAGTGAAGGGAATCCACCTGACATCCGAGTGAAGCGGATTAAATGCGTTCTGAAATAACGCGCTCTTGATAATTGTCAATCAAATAAAACGTCATATACAAACCACATCAAATAAACTTTTATAAATGGAGAATATATCATGTCTCGAGTGCCTACGTGATAGGTGCCTATGCCGTACTGTACTGCACTGTAAACAAAGCTACAATAAATTACAGACAGACATACAGTTAACAGCACAACTGTCACAGCTATGGTTGAATTTAAAGCAGTGTTAACTCTAAAATACTGTCTTAAAGGGATAGTTAACTTAAAACATGTAATTCAGTCATAGTTTACATAACAGAACAGACCATCCAAACATTTATGAGTTTCTTTATTGTGTGATACACAAGTTATTTTAAAGAGTGTTGATAACCACAGTGTCTGGTCCCCACTCCATTGTATTTTTTGCTAGTCAGGGAAAAACAAAAAAATTTTTTGTGTGTGTTTCACTCAAGAAAGAAATCATGAAGGTTAGACACAATATGAGGTTGAGTAAATGATAACAGAATGTCATTTGTGGGTTAACCATCTCCCACTATTTAACAGTAATATCACTTTTAACAGTGTTTGTGCAGACATGCTAAACTTTGGAGAATACAGTATTTAACATTAATAATGTTATTAATCACCATGTATGGCAAATATAGTTAAACATGATTTTATTCACATTTATAATTATTTTTAAAGCAGATTATGGCAGGATGGGGAAAAAAGTGAGTGCAATGTGCAGCGTGTTACCTTGAAAGTTACCAAGAGGTGTGTGTGCGTGCATGTGCACGTGCACGTGCATGTGTTAAATTATATGTTAAAAACCCGTGTTCTGTCCTTTCGGCCGATGCTACTGTAGCCTACTCAAAAAAATAATTCCAAGGTTGGCAGGTCTGCACATATGTAAACGAGTAAGGAGAGATTAAACATTTCTTAAGAATATTAATAACATTTTCCATCTTTGATGAAAATGAGAATTTAGTTTATTTATTTATTTATTAGGTTGTACAAACTAGCTATTGTGAGATGAGTACCATTACTAAAACAAATTATGTAAATGCCTTGTTAAAGAGAAAAGTTTTAAGTTTAGATTTAAAGGTATCTACTGTGTCTGGTTCTCGGACAACGGTTTGTAAATCATTCCAGAGCTTAGGGGCTAAGTAGGAAAAGGTTCTTCCACCTTTAGACACTTTTGATATTTTAGGGATAATTAAGAGACCAGAATTTTGAGACCGCAGTGCACGTGATGGATTTTATTCTGATAGTAATTCTCTAAGATATGACGGTGCTAGGCCATTTAATGCTTTGTAGGTGATTAGTGATATTTTAAATTGTATGCAATATTTAACTGGTAGCCAGTGTAAAGATGCCAGAATTGGACTTATGTGGTCATACTTCTTAGATCGAGTAAGCACTCTTGCAGAAGCGTTTTGAACCAGCTGTAGCTTGATTACCTGATTTGCATGGCATCCTCCGAGTAAAGAGTTACAATAGTCTATTCTAGAGGTCATAAAAGCGTGGATAAGCTTCTCTGCATATGATGCAGACAGCATATGGGGTATTTGAGATATTTCTAAGATGGAAGAATGCTGTGCGGCAGACATTGGGGATATGGCTATCGAAGGATAAATTGCTGTCGAACATCACGCCTAAGTTCTTAACCATGGAAGATGGCACCACCGTGCAGCAATCTATGGGCAACTTGTAATCAGTCATATGTTTGTAGCGATTCGGTAATAAGTATCTCTGTCTTATTGGAGTTTAGCATGAGAAAGTTGTGTGCCATTCAGTCACTAACATGGCTAATGCAGTCTGTTAGCTTAGAAAACTTGTGTGTTTCGCTGGGATGTGAGGAGATGTAAAGCTGGGTATCATCCGCATAGCAGTGAAAACTTATGTTATGTTTCCTAATAATGTCTCCTATGGGTAACATATATAACGAGAACACTGCGGTACACCGTATTTAACCAGGGAGTGATATGACTCTTCCTCATTTACATAAAGCGATCCAGTAATGCGCAAAGTGCTAAACTGTTCTTTTTAGAGGCCTGCCCATCAAACACTTTCTGCCGTCACTGATTAGTTGTTCTACAGCATTTAAAATTATGATTTTATTTTGCGGACAACACAACGGAGGTAAGAAATGTAAGACTTGGGTAAATTAAATTTAAAACCTATGATGAAAATCTGGGAGTTTTTAAGACTTTTTATGGCCTTAAATTTAACTTTCTGTATTTTAGACTTTTTAAGACCCGGCGGGAACCCTGGACAGTAACGTGCAAGTATCCTTCTGCCGCACCATTGGCTACCGTCATTGGACCTGTGGGCGGAACCTGCAAAGGGACCTTACAAAGTGTTTTCTAATTCCTATTGAATTATCATCTGAAACATTTCTCAAAGAATTCACATCTTCCCCCCATGGTGTGGGGACCGAAAAGTCACACCCTACCGCACTCTCGCCCCCCTCTCCTCATTTTCTCAAAGCAAACTGTATATGGAATGCTACATTCTGCATACAGAACCAGTGCTTTGCAAATACTATAATACACATTACACCTTATTAAATGTCAAGGAGGTATGTGAAGTGTTCTCTAAGCCTTAATTATACACACAACTGCTCGCTTTTAAAATAATTTTAAACAGTAGATGATAAATATTCTGAAATCCAGACTTTTGAATGGATCATATTCCATATTCCAACTGAAATGTTTATTGAATATCAAATTAAGAAATGAAATAACGACACACTGTAAACAAGGAGGATGTAAATCTCTGCACATAATCTACAGCACAAACTGTATTGTGTATCACACAATTTTGATCCTGCATGTGAAAACCCAGCTGAAGTTATTTTTATGGTTTAATGTTTCCTACATAATGTTTATTAATTGAAAATATGACCTTGATATATTTAATACTGACTGAGTAATCTACAGACTGAGTAGTCTACAAACACCCCCTCAACAAAGATATTGGACTTCCTGCTTTCAATGATGCAAAATGATGATTTTTACAGAATTGAAAGGAGGATGTGTAACACTGAAATCTGTATTTCTCCGGTCTCAGTAAGTGAGGAAATGATGCATGACCATTCAAAAACATGACTGGGGTCCTAACTATACAAAACTTAATGCAAATGGGTGAAGTGTCCCTTAAATGACGTATGCAGCCTGCTTATGCAACCTAAGGAGGCTGCAGCCTTCCAACTCATTTTTTTGTATGTCTATCACATTTTGTCCTTTCTTGTTTCTTGTCACAGCGAACCCAAATTTTTTCCACACATCTGAGACTCACAATTGACAATACTGCAAGAAACGGAGTAGCCTTTGACCACTACAGAATGGAAAGGTGGAACGCACTACACAAAGAATACCCCATGCAGGTTGACCCAGCAATGTTAAGAGGCGAAACAGAGAATCCAACAGCATACATACAGAAACAGCTGAATTCATGGCATGAAAAACTGAAAAAAAAAAGATCCTGACAAATACTTTGTTCTAGCTGCATTGGTCAGAAATGCAAAAGTGGAAGCCATGCCACCAACTATTAATCCTCTGAAGTCTAAGGGGTTTAAAGTGCCCTGGGGAAGTTTTGACTTGCACTGACATTTGTGCTTTTTTCAGTTTCTTAAAAACATAATATGGCAAAAGTCTCAACACTGTTCAGCACAAACTGGGCTACAATATTGTAAAAGCAACGTGTATGTACATGCATGTACGGACGGACGCACAAAGAAATTACTTGCATCTGGAGAGAACTTTGTGACACACATACAGTACGCAAGTAAATAAGGATTGAGATGAATGGAGACACTGGATCGGGGATTGTGTGTCCATTGACTACAGGAGGCGAAAGCTATGCACATGGATCGTTTCTGCCCTTTACTTCAATGGTGCGATGGTGTGGTGATCTCAGCTCATTACAGATAATGAGGTAACAGGAGAAAGACAGTATGTCTCCCTTTTCTTATAAAGTTAACACTGAAATAGAATATTCGTTTTCGATTTCAAAGTAGACATTCCTAGCATTATGTAGACATCAAAATCAGAGTAATCGAAGTCTCTTTGCAGAGTGATTGAAAAATAAAGAATTTGTGGTGCCTGTGCCGCAGGCGACCCCAGAGATTTAAAGCTCAAGGATGTGGTCACATTGAACTCCAAAACACACAAAGAGTTCTGTCATCATGTTGCACATGCAGTCGACGAATACAGAAAGACTGAACTCAAAGCGAAAATACTAGAGAGAGAGAGATGCAGAAGAGGGTGGCACAGTTACATTAGGATGACCTTGTAAGCAAAACTAAGGAAAAAGCACAAGCTGTTCTGAAGAAAAGAGAGGAGAAACAACCAGCCTTAACTGTGCATTAACACCAGACGTGGAAAGCATGAGTGATTTACAAGTCAAGTCAATGCAAAGACACGAAAAGGCATCCTGCAGCGCTGCAAGTGCGAATGGTGCAGCGCAATTGGTGTGGAACATGCGATTGGTTTGGAACATGCACGTTGCGGCAGGAAACACGCAAGTTGAAAAATCTGAACTTTGCTGGATAATCGCGCTGCGTTACCTAATCAGGAGCTTGCTCTAGTAGTGACATGATAACAGAAAGCAAGCGGAGTCGCAGAAGCCCCTCCCATGACGTGAATTTCTAGGTGAATATCCTCCTTTTTTTGTAGGAGTCTAAAAATCTTGGACATAATAATAATAGCAAAAATTCATTGTACATTAGGAAA
The DNA here is from genome assembly GCA_025389145.1 of Misgurnus mizolepis. NCBI lineage: Eukaryota > Metazoa > Chordata > Actinopteri > Cypriniformes > Cobitidae > Misgurnus > Misgurnus mizolepis. Next base: position 43,668,713 of record JAIFKI010000004.1, on the reverse strand, counting down.
ACAGATTGGTTCAAAAGTAGAGGAATTTGAAATCGAAAAAAAGTTCAGATAAGAATGAACAAAAACATGTTTCTGATTCAATACAAACACAAAAAATTCCAATGGAACAGAAGCAACATTAACCACCCTGGATTTGAACCCATGACCAGTGGCTTAGTTGAGTGCACCACCATGTCATCGCACACCCAGCATGCTGCATAAGAGAGATTAAGATGTGAGAAAGAGGTTAAGGTATAAGAATGACATCAGAAGTTCAAAATCTAACAGAACTTCAGATTACAATAATCAAGAACACGAATAATAATAATAATAATAATAATAATAATAATAATAATAATAATAATAATATTTTTTAAAGGCGCCTTTCATGGCACTCAAGGACACTTGCAACAAATAAATATAAGAAACAAATATAGCTGCAAGCAGCAATCACCGGGGTCAAGCCAAAAAGGGCACAGCAGAAAGTAAAGTTGAATTCGGATGAGCAGTTTAAAGAACCTGGGAAAATCTCTTGATTTCAGACTAAATAATATAACAGTTATCAGCTAAAAAGCTGTGTTTTCATTCAGTGTCATCTCTCCCTCTCTTTCGTCGAGCATTGATAACTAGAACACTGACGTAAAAATGAGTGGTGCTTCTAGTGGCAATACTCAGCTCACAAAATGTTACAGTGGTGTTAATGAGTCAAAAGAGCCCACCCCCATGTCTCTGCGATGTTCTGATGCAGAGAAAAAGCTCTTGCAAAAACAGTTGATAACGTATTCTCATTGGTTGCTAGAGAGTAAATGGACATCCACTAGTGATTATAGTCAAAGCCATGAAAGGAATAATCCATGATGACTCATGGTTTTAGATGTGTTGTTGCAGTAGTTTTAGGCAAAAAATGCGTTATTCTATCTCAAAACCAGTAGGTGGCGCAATGACAAAATTGTGCATGCAACCTCAGGTCATAACTGTGTTACATCTAGCTATTTTTATGACTATACACTTTAGTTTAGTGAAGAAACAGTTGTATGACCATAGGGTGGCTTGATTTCAAAGGTTTTGTTAAATTATACGGCCAACTAGTGGTGCAACCATACAATTTTTTTTGTGTAGCCTCAGACTGTGGTCGTACATCAGCGTATCAAATATGGTGAAAAAATCTCTTTGCGTTACGAAGTTATAGCCATTTATGTGTAAAAACACAAAATTTAAAGGTAATTTTTCGTTTTTTGCAATTTTCGGCCATTTCTGATGAAAATTTTAATACAATGCCAATAGAACTTTTTGTTCAGAAGGTAATGCAATATTCTTCCTATGATGTTTTCGAGTCGATCAGAATTACGCTCGCGGAGATATTAGCGCGTGTTTTTTAAGTGCTTTTTTGCCGCGCAGGGTTAACCGTAAGGCCAATTCTGGCATGTTTGGTATCGTTGGACTCGGCAACTATTCAGGACTCCAAGGAAACAAGTCCCATGAACATACGTCGATCACAGCCAAAGTTATAGGTGTGTAAAACATTCGTCTTACCACTAGGTGGCGCTGCGACGAAACTGGGCATGCACTCTCAGTTCCTGACTGGCATCACAAGTACCAAGTGTCGTTTCAATAGGATTAAGTTTGGCGAAGATACAGCCTCAAATCCGTTTTTTTGCACTCTACGTAAAATTTGTTGACGCGGTTTACGCAAACAGATTGGCGAATCGACATGAATTCCATAACTTTTTGCCGTGAGGGTCTGTAGATGCTACATACCGATTTTCGTGGAAATCGGGCAAAAGCTCTAGGACGAGTTCGCAAAAGTAGGTTTTACGAATAATTCAAAATGGCGGAAAAATTTTCATGACGGAAAATGACGTCATAGGGTCCAGTCGAATCGTCTTGAGCCAAGGAATCAGAGGAAACAAGAATTTCGTTTCTAGGACGTACGGGTCAGAAGTTATAAACAAAAACGTAAGTGCAACTTTAGACTGTTGGTGGCGCTAGAGGGTTGGAGTTAGAGACTCCAAATTTGCTGTGGGGACACATTGGACTGTCCTTTATCAGTGTGCCAAATTTCATAACTTTCCTACGTACGGTTCTATGGGCTGCCATAGACCGCAATGGCGGAAGAAGAAGAAGAAGAAGCAGAATAATAATAAATATAGCTGCAAGCAGCAATGCCGGGGTCAAGCCAAAAAGGGCACATAAGAAAGTAAAGTTGAATTCGGATGAGCAGTTTAAAGAACCTGGGAAAATCTCTTGATTTCAGACTAAATAATATCACAGTTTTCAGCAAAAAAGCTGTGTTTTCATTCAGTGTAATCTCTCCCTCTCTTCTCGAGGAGCATTGACAATCAGAACACTGAAGAAAATGTGAGTGGTGCTTGCAGTGGCAATTCTCAGCTCACAAAATGTTACAGTGGTGTTAATGAGTCCAGAGAGACCACCCCCATGTCTCTACGATGTTCTGATGCAGAGATATAGCTCTTGTAAAATGGATTGATAAGGTATCCTAAGTGGTTGCTAAGGAGTTAATTGGCATGCACCAATGATCTCCAAGCCATGAAAGGAATAATACATGATGACCCAAGATTTTAGATGTACTGTTGGAGTAGTTTTAGGCAAAAATACCATATTTCTATCTCAAAACCACTAGGTGGCGCAATGACAAAGTTGTGCATGCAACCTCAGTTCATAACTGTGTTACATCTAGCTAGTTTTATGACTATACACTTTAGTTTAGTGAAGAAACAGTTGTATGACCATAGGGCTTGCTTGATATGAAAGATTTTGTTCAATTATAGGGCCACCTAGTGGTTCAGGCATACCAATTTATTTGTGTGGCCTCAGACTCTGCTCATACATCAGCGTATCAAATCTGGTGAAAAAATCTCTTTTCGTTGCGAAGTTATAACCATTTATGTGTAAAAAACACAAATTTAAAGGAAATTTTTCGTTTTTTGCGATTTTCGGCCATTTCTGATGAAAATTTTAATATAACGCCAATAGAACTTTTTGTTCAGAAGGTAATGCAATGTTCTTCCTATGGTGTTTTCGAGTCGATCGGAATAACGCTCGCGGAGATATTCGCGCGTGTTTTTTAAGTGCTATTTTGATGCACAGGGCTAACCGTAAGGCGAAATCTGGCATGTTTGGTATCGTTGAACTCGGCGACTGCTCAGGACTCCAAAAAATCAAGTCCCGTCAAAATACATTGATCGCAGCCAAAGTTATAGGTGTATAAAACATTTGTCTGGCCACTAGGTGGCGCTGCGACGAAACTGTGCATGCTCCCTCAGTTCCTGACTGGCATCACAAGTACCAAGTGTCGTGTCAATAGGCCTAAGTTTGTCGAAGATACAGCCTAAAATCTGTTTTTTTGTGGTCCACGTAAAATTCGTTAAGGCCGTATACGACAACGGATTGGTGTATCGAAATTCTTTTGATAACTTTTTGCCATGAGTGTCTCTAGATGATACATACCAATTTTTGTGGCAATCGGACAAAAGCTCTAGGACGAGTTCGAAAAAGTAGGTTTTACGAATAATTCAAAATGGCGGAAACATTTTCATGACGGAAAATGACGTCATAGGGTCCAATCGAATCGTCTTGAGCCAAGGAATCATAGGTAACAAGAATTTTGTTTCTAGGGCTTATGGATCAGAAGTTATAAGCAAAAACATAAGTGCAACTTTGGACTGTTGGTGGCGCTAGAGGGTTGGAGATAGGGACTCCAAATTTGCTGTGGGGACACAATGGACTGTCCTTTATCAGTGTGCCAAATTTCATAACTTTCCTACGTACGGTTCTATGGGCTGCCATAGACCGCAATGGCGGAAGAAGAAAAATTTACTAACAGAAACAATTGCCAATATAGCTGCAAGCAGCAATACCGGGGTCAAGCCGAAAAGGGCCCAAAAGGATGTAAAATTGAGATTGGATAAGCAGACTGAAGAACCTAGTTAAACCAAGTTTAATTAGTGAAAAGAGCCCACCCCCGTGTCTCTACGGTGTTCCGATGCAGAGATATAGCTTTTGCAAAAACGGTTGATAAGGTATTCTCATTGGTTGCTAGGGAGTGAATTGGCAACCATCAGTGATTATAGTCAAAGCCATGAAAGGAATAATCCATGATGACTCATGGTTTTAGAAGTGTTGTTGCAATAGTTTTAGGCAAAAAATGCGTTATTCTATCTCAAACCCAGTAGGTGGCGCAATGACAAAATTGTGCATGCAACCTCAGGTCATAACTGTGTTACATCTAGCTAGTTTTATGACTATACACTTTAGTTTAGTGAAGAAACAGTTGTATGACCATAGGGCTGGCTTGATATCAAAGGTTTTGTTCAATTATAGGGCCACCTAGTGGTGCAAGCATACAATATTTTTTGTGTGGCCTCAAAATATGCTCATACATCAGGGTATCAAATATGGTAAAAAAATCTCTTTGCGTTACGAAGTTATAGCCATTTATGTGTAAAAACACAAAATTTAAAGGTAATTTTTCGTTTTTTGCAATTTTCAGCCATTTCTGATGAAAATTTTAATACAATGCCAATGGAACTTTTTGTTCAGAAGGTAATGCAATATTCTTCCTATGATGTTTTCGAGTCGATCAGAATTACGCTCGCGGAGATATTCGCGCGTGTTTTTTAAGTGCTATTTTGCCGCGCAGGGTTAACCGTAAGGCCAATTCTGGCATGTTTGGTATCGTTGGACTCGGCAACTATTCAGGACTCCAAGGAAACAAGTCCCATGAAAATACGTCGATCACAGCCAAAGTTATAGGTGTGTAAAACATTCGTCTTACCACTAGGTGGCGCTGCGACGAAACTGGGCATGCGCTCTCAGTTCCTGACTGGCATCACAAGTACCAAGTGTCGTTTCAATAGGCTTAAGTTTGGCGAAGATACAGCCTCAAATCCGTTTTTTTGCACTCTACGTAAAATTTGTTGACGCGGTTTACGCAAACAGATTGGCGAATCGACATGAATTCCATAACTTTTTGCCGTGAGGGTCTGTAGATGCTACATACCGATTTTCGTGGAAATCGGGCAAAAGCTCTAGGACGAGTTCGCAAAAGTAGGTTTTACGAATAATTCAAAATGGCGGAAAATTTTTCATGACGGAAAATGACGTCATAGGGTCCAGTCGAATCGTCTTGAGCCAAGGAATCAGAGGAAACAAGAATTTTGTTTCTAGGACGTACGGGTCAGAAGTTATAAACAAAAACGTAAGTGCAACTTTAGACTGTTGGTGGCGCTAGAGGGTTGGAGTTAGAGACTCCAAATTTGCTGTGGGGACACATTGGACTGTCCTTTATCAGTGTGCCAAATTTCATAACTTTCCTACGTACGGTTCTATGGGCTGCCATAGACCGCAATGGCGGAAGAAGAAGAAGAAGAAGAAGAATAATAATAAATATAGCTGCAAGCAGCAATGCCGGGGTCAAGCCAAAAAGGGCACATAAGAAAGTAAAGTTGAATTCGGATGAGCAGTTTAAAGAACCTGGGAAAATCTCTTGATTTCAGACTAAATAATATCACAGTTTTCAGCAAAAAAGCTGTGTTTTCATTCAGTGTAATCTCTCCCTCTCTTCTCGAGGAGCATTGACAATCAGAACACTGAAGAAAATGTGAGTGGTGCTTGCAGTGGCAATTCTCAGCTCACAAAATGTTACAGTGGTGTTAATGAGTCCAGAGAGACCACCCCCATGTCTCTACGATGTTCTGATGCAGAGATATAGCTCTTGTAAAATGGATTGATAAGGTATCCTAAGTGGTTGCTAAGGAGTTAATTGGCATGCACCAATGATCTCCAAGCCATGAAAGGAATAATACATGATGACCCAAGATTTTAGATGTACTGTTGGAGTAGTTTTAGGCAAAAATACCATATTTCTATCTCAAAACCACTAGGTGGCGCAATGACAAAGTTGTGCATGCAACCTCAGTTCATAACTGTGTTACATCTAGCTAGTTTTATGACTATACACTTTAGTTTAGTGAAGAAACAGTTGTATGACCATAGGGCTTGCTTGATATGAAAGATTTTGTTCAATTATAGGGCCACCTAGTGGTTCAGGCATACCAATTTATTTGTGTGGCCTCAGACTCTGCTCATACATCAGCGTATCAAATCTGGTGAAAAAATCTCTTTTCGTTGCGAAGTTATAACCATTTATGTGTAAAAAACACAAATTTAAAGGAAATTTTTCGTTTTTTGCGATTTTCGGCCATTTCTGATGAAAATTTTAATATAACGCCAATAGAACTTTTTGTTCAGAAGGTAATGCAATGTTCTTCCTATGGTGTTTTCGAGTCGATCGGAATAACGCTCGCGGAGATATTCGCGCGTGTTTTTTAAGTGCTATTTTGATGCACAGGGCTAACCGTAAGGCGAAATCTGGCATGTTTGGTATCGTTGAACTCGGCGACTGCTCAGGACTCCAAAAAATCAAGTCCCGTCAAAATACATTGATCGCAGCCAAAGTTATAGGTGTATAAAACATTTGTCTGGCCACTAGGTGGCGCTGCGACGAAACTGTGCATGCTCCCTCAGTTCCTGACTGGCATCACAAGTACCAAGTGTCGTGTCAATAGGCCTAAGTTTGTCGAAGATACAGCCTAAAATCTGTTTTTTTGTGGTCCACGTAAAATTCGTTAAGGCCGTATACGACAACGGATTGGTGTATCGAAATTCTTTTGATAACTTTTTGCCATGAGTGTCTCTAGATGATACATACCAATTTTTGTGGCAATCGGACAAAAGCTCTAGGACGAGTTCGAAAAAGTAGGTTTTACGAATAATTCAAAATGGCGGAAACATTTTCATGACGGAAAATGACGTCATAGGGTCCAATCGAATCGTCTTGAGCCAAGGAATCATAGGTAACAAGAATTTTGTTTCTAGGGCTTATGGATCAGAAGTTATAAGCAAAAACATAAGTGCAACTTTGGACTGTTGGTGGCGCTAGAGGGTTGGAGATAGGGACTCCAAATTTGCTGTGGGGACACAATGGACTGTCCTTTATCAGTGTGCCAAATTTCATAACTTTCCTACGTACGGTTCTATGGGCTGCCATAGACCGCAATGGCGGAAGAAGAAAAATTTACTAACAGAAACAATTGCCAATATAGCTGCAAGCAGCAATACCGGGGTCAAGCCGAAAAGGGCCCAAAAGGATGTAAAATTGAGATTGGATAAGCAGACTGAAGAACCTAGTTAAACCAAGTTTAATTAGTGAAAAGAGCCCACCCCCGTGTCTCTACGGTGTTCCGATGCAGAGATATAGCTTTTGCAAAAACGGTTGATAAGGTATTCTCATTGGTTGCTAGGGAGTGAATTGGCAACCATCAGTGATTATAGTCAAAGCCATGAAAGGAATAATCCATGATGACTCATGGTTTTAGAAGTGTTGTTGCAATAGTTTTAGGCAAAAAATGCGTTATTCTATCTCAAACCCAGTAGGTGGCGCAATGACAAAATTGTGCATGCAACCTCAGGTCATAACTGTGTTACATCTAGCTAGTTTTATGACTATACACTTTAGTTTAGTGAAGAAACAGTTGTATGACCATAGGGCTGGCTTGATATCAAAGGTTTTGTTCAATTATAGGGCCACCTAGTGGTGCAAGCATACAATATTTTTTGTGTGGCCTCAAAATATGCTCATACATCAGGGTATCAAATATGGTAAAAAAATCTCTTTGCGTTACGAAGTTATAGCCATTTATGTGTAAAAACACAAAATTTAAAGGTAATTTTTCGTTTTTTTTGCAATTTTCAGCCATTTCTGATGAAAATTTTAATACAATGCCAATGGAACTTTTTGTTCAGAAGGTAATGCAATATTCTTCCTATGATGTTTTCGAGTCGATCAGAATTACGCTCGCGGAGATATTCGCGCGTGTTTTTTAAGTGCTATTTTGCCGCGCAGGGTTAACCGTAAGGCCAATTCTGGCATGTTTGGTATCGTTGGACTCGGCAACTATTCAGGACTCCAAGGAAACAAGTCCCATGAAAATACGTCGATCACAGCCAAAGTTATAGGTGTGTAAAACATTCGTCTTACCACTAGGTGGCGCTGCGACGAAACTGGGCATGCGCTCTCAGTTCCTGACTGGCATCACAAGTACCAAGTGTCGTTTCAATAGGCTTAAGTTTGGCGAAGATACAGCCTCAAATCCGTTTTTTTGCACTCTACGTAAAATTTGTTGACGCGGTTTACGCAAACAGATTGGCGAATCGACATGAATTCCATAACTTTTTGCCGTGAGGGTCTGTAGATGCTACATACCGATTTTCGTGGAAATCGGGCAAAAGCTCTAGGACGAGTTCGCAAAAGTAGGTTTTACGAATAATTCAAAATGGCGGAAAATTTTTCATGACGGAAAATGACGTCATAGGGTCCAGTCGAATCGTCTTGAGCCAAGGAATCAGAGGAAACAAGAATTTTGTTTCTAGGACGTACGGGTCAGAAGTTATAAACAAAAACGTAAGTGCAACTTTAGACTGTTGGTGGCGCTAGAGGGTTGGAGTTAGAGACTCCAAATTTGCTGTGGGGACACATTGGACTGTCCTTTATCAGTGTGCCAAATTTCATAACTTTCCTACGTACGGTTCTATGGGCTGCCATAGACCGCAATGGCGGAAGAAGAAGAAGAAGAAGAAGAATAATAATAAATATAGCTGCAAGCAGCAATACCGGGGTCAAGCCAAAAAGGGCACATAAGAAATTAAAGTTGAATTCGGATGAGCAGTTTAAAGAACCTGGGAAAATCTCTTGATTTCAGACTAAATAATATAACAGTTATCAGCAAAAAAGCTGTGTTTTCATTCAGTGTCATCTCTCCCTCTCTTCTCGAGGAGCATTGACAACTAGAACACTGAAGAAAATTTGATTGGTGCTTGCAGTGGCAATTCTCAGCTCACAAAATGTTACAGTGGTGTTAATGAGTCAAAAGAGACCACCCCCATGTCTCTACGATGTTCTGATGCAGAGATATAGCTCTTGTAAAAAGGATTGATAAGGTATCCTAATTGGTTGCTAAGGAGTTAATTGGCATGCATCAATGATCTCCAAGCCATGAAAGGAATAATACATGATGACCCAAGATTTTAGATGTACTGTTGGAGTAGTTTTAGGCAAAAATACCATATTTCTATCTCAAAACCACTAGGTGGCGCAATGACAAAGTTGTGCATGCAACCTCAGTTCATAACTGTGTTACATCTAGCTAGTTTTATGACTATACACTTTAGTTTAGTGAAGAAATAGTTGTATGACTATAGGGCTTGCTTGATATGAAAGATTTTGTTCAATTATAGGGCCACCTAGTGGTTCAGGCATACCAATTTTTTTGTGTGGCCTCAGACTCTGCTCATACATCAGCGTATCAAATCTGGTGAAAAAATTTCTTTTTGTTGCGAAGTTATAACAATTTATGTATAAAAACACAAATTGTAAAAGGTAATTTTTCGTTTTTTGCAATTTTCGGCCATTTCTGATGAAAATTTTAATATAACGCAAATAGAACTTTTTGTTCAGAAGGTAATGCAATGTTCTTCCTATGGTGTTTTCGAGTCAATCGGAATAACGCTCGCGGAGATATTCGCGCATGTTTTTTACGTGCTGTTTTGCTGCGCAGGGCTAACCGTAAGGCGAAATCTGGCATGTTTGGTATCGTTGGACTCGGCGACTATTCAGGACTCCTAAAAATCAAGTCCCGTCAAAATACGTTGATCACAGCCAAAGTTATAGGTGTAAAAAACATCTGTCTGGCCACTAGGTGACGCTGCGACGAAACTGTGCATGCACACTCAGTTCCTGACTGGCATCACAAGTACCAAGTGTCGTGTCAATAGGCCTAAGTTTGACGAAGATACAGCCTAAAATCTGTTTTTTTGCGCCCTTTGTAAAATTTGTTAATGCGCTATACGACAACGGATTGGTTTATCGAAATTCTTTTGATAACTTTTTGCCGTGAGGGTCTCTAGATGCTACATACCAATTTTCGCGGCAATCGGGTAAAAACTCTAGGACGAGTTCGCAAAAGTAGGTTTTACGAATAATTCAAAATGGCGGAAAAATTTTCATGACGGAAAATGACGTCATAGGGTCCAATCGAATCGTCTTGAGCCAAGGAATCAGAGGAAACAAGAATTTCGTTTCTAGGGCTTATGGATCAGAAGTTATAAGCAAAAACATAAGTGCAACTTTGGTCTGTTGGTGGCGCAAGAGGGTTGGAGATTGAGACTCCAAATTTGCTGTGGGGACACATTGGACTGTCCTTTATCAGTGTGCCAAATTTCATAACTTTCCTACGTACGGTTCTATGGGCTGCCATAGACCGCAATGGCGGAAGAAGAAAAATTTACTAACAGAAACAATTGCCAATATAGCTGCAAGCAGCAATCACCGGGGTCAAGCCAAAAAGGGCCCAAAAGGATGTATAATTGAGATTGGATAAGCAGACTGAAGAACCTAGATAAACCAAGTTTAATTAGTGAAAAGAGCCCACCCCCGTGTCTCTACGGTGTTCCGATGCAGAGATATAGCTTTTGCAAAAACGGTTGATAAGGTATTCTCATTGGTTGCTAGGGAGTGAATTGGCAACCATCAGTGATTATAGTCAAAGCCATGAAAGGAATAATCCATGATGACTCATGGTTTTAGAAGTGTTGTTGCAGTAGTTTTAGGCAAAAAATGCGTTATTCTATCTCAAAACCAGTAGGTGGCGCAATGACAAAATTGTGCATGCAACCTCAGGTCATAACTGTGTTACATCTAGCTAGTTTTATGACTATACACTTTAGTTTAGTGAAGAAACAGTTGTATGACCATAGGGCTGGCTTGATATCAAAGGTTTTGTTCAATTATAGGGCCACCTAGTGGTGCAAGCATACATTTTTTTTTGTGTGGCCTCAAAATATGCTCATACATCAGGGTATCAAATATGGTAAAAAAATCTCTTTGCGTTACGAAGTTATAGCCATTTATGTGTAAAAACACAAAATTTAAAGGTAATTTTTCGTTTTTTGCAATTTTCAGCCATTTCTGATGAAAATTTTAATACAATGCCAATAGAACTTTTTGTTCAGAAGGTAATACAATATTCTTCCTATGATGTTTTCGAGTCGATCAGAATTACGCTCGCGGAGATATTCGCGCGTGTTTTTTAAGTGCTATTTTGCCGCGCAGGGTTAACCGTAAGGCCAATTCTGGCATGTTTGGTATCGTTGGACTCTGCGACTATTCAGGACTCCAAGGAAACAAGTCCCATGAAAATACGTCGATCACAGCCAAAGTTATAGGTGTGTAAAACATTCGTCTTACCACTAGGTGGCGCTGCGACGAAACTGGGCATGCACTCTCAGTTCCTGACTGGCATCACAAGTACCAAGTGTCGTTTCAATAGGATTAAGTTTGGCGAAGATACAGCCTCAAATCCGTTTTTTTGCACTCTACTTAAAATTTGTTGACGCGGTTTACGCAAACAGATTGGCGAATCGACATGAATTCCATAACTTTTTGCCGTGAGAGTCTGTAGATGCTACATACCGATTTTCGTGGAAATCGGGCAAAAGCTCTAGGACGAGTTCGCAAAAGTAGGTTTTACGAATAATTCAAAATGGCGGAAAAATTTTCATGACGGAAAATGACGTCATAGGGTCCAGTCGAATCGTCTTGAGCCAAGGAATCAGAGGAAACAAGAATTTCGTTTCTAGGACATACGGGTCAGAAGTTATAAACAAAAACGTAAGTGCAACTTTAGACTGTTGGTGGCGCTAGAGGGTTGGAGTTAGAGACTCCAAATTTGCTGTGGGGACACATTGGACTGTCCTTTATCTGTGTGCCAAATTTCATAACTTTCCTACGTACGGTTCTATGGGCTGCCATAGACCGCAATGGCGGAAGAAGAAGAAGAAGAAGAAGAATAATAATAATAATAAGAAAACTAACAAATACAATAGGGGTCTTCGCCCCTTCGGGGCTTGACCCCTAATAATAAGAAAACTAACAAATACAATAGGGGTCTTCGCCCCTTCGGGGCTTGACCCCTAATAATAAGAAAACTAACAAATACAATAGGGGTCTTCGCCCCTTCGGGGCTTGACCCCTAATTATAAATATAGCTGCAAGCAGCAATACCGGGGTCAAGCCGAAAAGGGCCCAAAAGGATGTAAAATTGAGATTGGATAAGCAGACTGAAGAACCTAGTTAAACCAAGTTTAATTAGTGAAAAGAGCCCACCCCCGTGTCTCTACGGTGTTCCGATGCAGAGATATAGCTTTTGCAAAAACGGTTGATAAGGTATTCTCATTGGTTGCTAGGGAGTGAATTGGCAACCATCAGTGATTATAGTCAAAGCCATGAAAGGAATAATCCATGATGACTCATGGTTTTAGAAGTGTTGTTGCAGTAGTTTTAGGCAAAAAATGCGTTATTCTATCTCAAAACCAGTAGGTGGCGCAATGACAAAATTGTGCATGCAACCTCAGGTCATAACTGTGTTACATCTAGCTAGTTTTATGACTATACACTTTAGTTTAGTGAAGAAACAGTTGTATGACCATAGGCTGGCTTGATATCAAAGGTTTTGTTCAATTATAGGGCCACCTAGTGGTGCAAGCATACAATTTTTTTTGTGTGGCCTCAAAATATGCTCATACATCAGGGTATCAAATATGGTAAAAAAATCTCTTTGCGTTACGAAGTTATAGCCATTTATGTGTAAAAACACAAAATTTAAAGGTAATTTTTCGTTTTTTGCAAATTTCAGCCATTTCTGATGAAAATTTTAATACAATGCCAATAGAACTTTTTGTTCAGAAGGTAATGCAATATTCTTCCTATGATGTTTTCGAGTCGATCAGAATTACGCTCGCGGAGATATTCGCGCGTGTTTTTTAAGTGCTATTTTGCCGCGCAGGGTTAACCGTAAGGCCAATTCTGGCATGTTTGGTATCGTTGGACTCGGCAACAATTCAGGACTCCAAGGAAACAAGTCCCATGAAAATAGACCGCAATGGCGGAAGAAGAAGAAGAAGAAGAAGAATAATAATAATAATAAGAAAACTAACAAATACAATAGGGGTCTTCGCCCCTTCGGGGCTTGACCCCTAATAATAAGAAAACTAACAAATACAATAGGGGTCTTCGCCCCTTCGGGGCTTGACCCCTAATAATAAGAAAACTAACAAATACAATAGGGGTCTTCGCCCCTTCGGGGCTTGACCCCTAATTATAAATATAGCTGCAAGCAGCAATACCGGGGTCAAGCCGAAAAGGGCCCAAAAGGATGTAAAATTGAGATTGGATAAGCAGACTGAAGAACCTAGTTAAACCAAGTTTAATTAGTGAAAAGAGCCCACCCCCGTGTCTCTACGGTGTTCCGATGCAGAGATATAGCTTTTGCAAAAACGGTTGATAAGGTATTCTCATTGGTTGCTAGGGAGTGAATTGGCAACCATCAGTGATTATAGTCAAAGCCATGAAAGGAATAATCCATGATGACTCATGGTTTTAGAAGTGTTGTTGCAGTAGTTTTAGGCAAAAAATGCGTTATTCTATCTCAAAACCAGTAGGTGGCGCAATGACAAAATTGTGCATGCAACCTCAGGTCATAACTGTGTTACATCTAGCTAGTTTTATGACTATACACTTTAGTTTAGTGAAGAAACAGTTGTATGACCATAGGCTGGCTTGATATCAAAGGTTTTGTTCAATTATAGGGCCACCTAGTGGTGCAAGCATACAATTTTTTTTGTGTGGCCTCAAAATATGCTCATACATCAGGGTATCAAATATGGTAAAAAAATCTCTTTGCGTTACGAAGTTATAGCCATTTATGTGTAAAAACACAAAATTTAAAGGTAATTTTTCGTTTTTTGCAAATTTCAGCCATTTCTGATGAAAATTTTAATACAATGCCAATAGAACTTTTTGTTCAGAAGGTAATGCAATATTCTTCCTATGATGTTTTCGAGTCGATCAGAATTACGCTCGCGGAGATATTCGCGCGTGTTTTTTAAGTGCTATTTTGCCGCGCAGGGTTAACCGTAAGGCCAATTCTGGCATGTTTGGTATCGTTGGACTCGGCAACAATTCAGGACTCCAAGGAAACAAGTCCCATGAAAATACGTCGATCACAGCCAAAGTTATAGGTGTGTAAAACATTCGTCTTACCACTAGGTGGCGCTGCGACGAAACTGGGCATGCGCTCTCAGTTCCTGACTGGCATCACAAGTACCAAGTGTCGTTTCAATAGGCTTAAGTTTGGCGAAGATACAGCCTCAAATCCGTTTTTTTGCACTCTACGTAAAATTTGTTGACGCGGTTTACGCAAACAGATTGGCGAATCGACATGAATTCCATAAATTTTTGCCGTGAGGGTCTGTAGATGCTACATACCGATTTTCGTGGAAATCGGGCAAAAGCTCTAGGACGAGTTCGCAAAAGTAGGTTTTACGAATAATTCAAAATGGCGGAAAAATTTTAATGACGGAAAATGACGTCATAGGGTCCAGTCGAATCGTCTTGAGCCAAGGAATCAGAGGAAACAAGAATTTCGTTTCTAGGACGTACGGGTCAGAAGTTATAAACAAAAACGTAAGTGCAACTTTAGACTGTTGGTGGCGCTAGAGGGTTGGAGTTAGAGACTCCAAATTTGCTGTGGGGACACATTGGACTGTCCTTTATCAGTGTGCCAAATTTCATAACTTTCCTACGTACGGTTCTATGGGCTGCCATAGACCGCAATGGCGGAAGAAGAAGAAGAAGAAGAATAATAATAAATATAGCTGCAAGCAGCAATCACCGGGGTCAAGCCAAAAAAGGGCACAGCAGAAAGTAAAGTTGACTTCGGATGAGCAGTTTAAAGTACCTAGGAAAATCTCTTGATTTCAGAAAAACAATATAACAGTTATCAGCAAAAAAGCTGTTCTCATTTAGTGAAATCTCTCCCTCTCTTTCGTCGAGCATTGATAACTAGAACACTGACGTAAAAATGAGTGGTGCTTCTAGTGGCAATACTCAGCTCACAAAATGTTACAGTGGTGTTAATGAGTCAAAAGAGCCCACCCCAATGTCTCTGCGATGTTCTGATGCAGAGAAAAAGCTCTTGCAAAAACAGTTGATAACGTATTCTCATTGGTTGCTAGAGAGTAAATGGACATCCACTAGTGATTATAGTCAAAGCCATGAAAGGAATAATCCATGATGACTTATGGTTTTAGATGTGTTGTTGCAGTAGTTTTAGGCAAAAAAATGCCATATTCTATCTCAAAACCAGTAGGTGGCGCAATGACAAAATTGTGCATGCAACCTCAGATCATAACTGTGTTACATCTAGCTAGTTTTATGACTATACACTTTAGTTTAGTGAAGAAACAGTTGTATGACCATAGGGTGGCTTGATTTCAAAGGTTTTGTTAAATTATAAGGCCAACTAGTGGTGCAACCATACAATTTTTTTTGTGTAGCCTCAGACTGTGGTCGTACATCAGCGTATCAAATATGGTGAAAAAATCTCTTTGCGTTACGAAGTTATAGCCATTTATGTGTAAAAACACAAAATTTAAAGGTAATTTTTCGTTTTTTTGCAATTTTCAGCCATTTCTGATGAAAATTTTAATACAATGCCAATAGAACTTTTTGTTCAGAAGGTAATGCAATATTCTTCCTATGATGTTTTCGAGTCGATCAGAATTACGCTCGCGGAGATATTCGCGCGTGTTTTTTAAGTGCTATTTTGCCGCGCAGGGTTAACCGTAAGGCCAATTCTGGCATGTTTGGTATCGTTGGACTCGGCGACTATTCAGGACTCCAAGGAAACAAGTCCCATGAAAATACGTCGATCACAGCCAAAGTTATAGGTGTGTAAAACATTCGTCTTACCACTAGGTGGCGCTGCGACGAAACTGGGCATGCACTCTCAGTTCCTGACTGGCATCACAAGTACCAAGTGTCGTTTCAATAGGCTTAAGTTTGGCGAAGATACAGCCTCAAATCCGTTTTTTTGCACTCTACGTAAAATTTGTTGACGCGGTTTACGCAAACAGATTGGCGAATCGACATGAATTCCATAACTTTTTGCCGTGAGGGTCTGTAGATGCTACATACCGATTTTCGTGGAAATCGGGCAAAAGCTCTAGGACGAGTTCGCAAAAGTAGGTTTTACGAATAATTCAAAATGGCGGAAAAATTTTCATGACGGAAAATGACGTCATAGGGTCCAGTCGAATCGTCTTGAGCCAAGGAATCAGAGGAAACAAGAATTTCGTTTCTAGGACGTACGGGTCAGAAGTTATAAACAAAAACGTAAGTGCAACTTTAGACTGTTGGTGGCGCTAGAGGGTTGGAGTTAGAGGCTCCAAATTTGCTGTGGAGACACATTGGACTGTCCTTTATCAGTGTGCCAAATTTCATAACTTTCCTACGTACGGTTCTATGGGCTGCCATAGACCGCAATGGCGGAAGAAGAAGAAGAAGAAGAATAATAATAATAAATATAGCTGCAAGCAGCAATCACCGGGGTCAAGCCAAAAAGGGCACAGCAGAAAGTAAAGTTGACTTCGGATGAGCAGTTTAAAGTACCTAAGAAAATCTCTTGATTTCAGACAAAACAATATAACAGTTATCAGCAAAAAAGCTGTGTTCTCATTTAGTGAAATCTCTCCCTCTCTTTCGACGAGCATTGATAACTAGAACACTGACGTAAAAATGAGTGGTGCTTGCAGTGGCAATACTCAGCTCTCAAAATGTTACAGTGTTGTTAATGAGTCAAAAGAGCCAACCCCCGTGTCTCTACTATGTTCAAGCCGAAAAGGGCACAGAAGGGTGTAAAGTTGAGTTTGGATAAGAATACTAAAGAACCTATGTAAACCTCATGATGTCAAATGAAAAAAACGCAAAAGTAATCAACAAAAATAATCTATGTTATTGTCTACTGCAATCATCCTTCTGTTATTGACAATCATGGAACATTAGAGCACTGAAGGACATGTGAGTGATGTTTGCAGTGGCATAAAACACAACATGTTACAACAAGTTAAATCAGTCAAAAGAGACCATCCCCATGTCTCTACGATGTTCTGATGCAAAGAAAAAGCTCTTTCAAAAACGGTTGATAAGGTATTCTCATTGGTTGCTAGAGAGTAAATTCACATCCACCACTGATTATAGACCAAGCCATGAAATGAAGAATCCATGATGACTTATGATTTTAGATGTGTTGTTGCAGTAGTTTTAGGCAAATATAGCTATTTTCTATCTCCAAACCACTAGGTGGCGCTATGACAGAATCGTGCATGCAACCTCAGGTCATGACTGCGTTACATCTAGCTAGTTTCATGACTAAACACTTTAGTTCAGCAAAGAAATAGTTGTATGACCATAGGGCTTGCTTGATATGAAAGATTTTGTTCAATTATAGGGCCACCTAGTGGTTCAGGCATACCAATTTTTTTGTGTGGCCTCAGACTCTGTTCATACATCAGCGTATCAAATCTGGTGAAAAAATCTCTTTTCGTTGCGAAGTTATAACCATTTATGTGTAAAAAACACAAAATGTAAAGGTAATTTTTCGTTTTTTGCAATTTTCGGCCATTTCTGATGAAAATTTTAATATAACGCCAATAGAGTTTTTTGTTCAGAAGGTAATGCAATGTTCTTCCTATGGCATTTTCGAGTCGATCGGAATAACGCTCGCGGAGATATTCGCGCATGTTTTTTAAGTGCTATTTTGCCGCGCAGGGTTAACCGTAAGGCGAATTCTGGCATGTTTGGTATCGTTGGACTCGGCAACTATTCAGAACTCCAAAGAAACAAGTCCCGTGAAAATATGTCAATCGGAGCCAAAGTTATAGGCGTTTAAAGCATAAGTCTGACCACTAGGTGGCGCTGTGACGAAACTCTGCATGCACCCTAAGTTCCTGACTCGCATCACAAGTACCAAGTATCGTGTCAATAGGCTTAAGTTTGCCGAAGATACAGCCTCAAATCCGTTTTTTTTGCGCTCTACGTAAAATTCGTTGACGCGGTTTACGAAAACAGATTGACGAATTGACATGAATTCCATAACTTTTTGCCGTGAGGGTCTGTAGATGCTACATACCGATTTTTGTTGAAATCGGGCAAAAGCTCTAGGACGAGTTCGCAAAAGTAGGTTTTACGAATAATTCAAAATGGCGGAAAAACTTTCATGACGGAAAATGACGTCATAGGGTCCAATCGAATTGTCTTGAGCCAAGGAATCAGAGGAAGCAAGAATTTTGTTTCTAGGACTTACGGATCAGAAGTTATAAGCAAAAACATAAGTGCAAATTTGGACTGTTGGTGGCGCTAGCGGGTTAGAGATAGAGACTCCAAATTTGCTATGGGGACACATTGGACTGTCCTTTATCAGTGTGCCAAATTTCATAACTTTCCTACGTACGGTTCTATGGGCTGCCATAGACCGCAATGGCGGAAGAAGAAGAAGAATAATAATAATAATAAGAAAACTAACAAATACAATAGGGGTCTTCGCCCCTTCGGGGCTTGACCCCTAATAATAATAAGAAAACTAACAAATACAATAGGGGTCTTCGCCCCTTCGGGGCTTGACCCCTAATAAGAAAACTAACAAATACAATAGGGGTCTTCGCCCCTTCGGGGCTTGACCCCTAATAATAACAAGCAGCGATACCGGGGTCAAGCCAAACATGGCAAAAAATGATTCATACGTGATGACTATCATGATTTAAGATCTAAGTTTGCATTAATTTTATGAAAAAAATAGCAATTTTTTCGTATCTTGAGACCACTAGGTGGTGCTGTGCCGAAACAATAGATGGTGCCTCAGGTCATGACTGTGATGACACATACCAAATTTAGTGTAAATACGATAAAGTGATACGAAGATATAGCCTTAAATGACTTGACCACTAGGGGGCACTGACCAAACAATAAATTGTGACTCAGGTCTTGACTGTGATGACACCCACCAAATTTGGTGTAAATACGATAAAGAAATGCAGAGATATAGCCTTAAATGACTTGACCACTAGGGGGCACTGACCAAACAATAAATTGTGACTCAGGTCTTGATTGTGATGACACCCACCACATTTGGGGTAAATACAATAAAGAGATGCAGAGATATAGCTTCAAATCTCTTGACCACTAGGGGGCGCCAAAAAGTTTACAAGTCCTCTCAGAACATGTTGCTGATGAACCATACCAAGTTTCATAACAATAAGCAATTGCGTTTCTGAAATACTTGAACTTAAAGAAAAAATTCAAAATGGCCGACACACAAAATGGCCGACCAAAAACCATTTGGTATCTTTTGACTCGGCATGCCTCACGAAATCTAACAAGACCACTCTCATAATTTTACATTCAAGTTTGCAGTAGTTATAAGCAAAAATAGACATTTTTTATATCTCGTGACCAGTAGGGGGCAGTGTGACGAAATGGTGCATGCACCTTCAGGTCATCACTGTTATGACATATACCAAGTCTCATATTAATACGCAAAAGTTTTGCGAAAATACAGGCGCAAACACATTTTGGCGTGCTCGCTCTCGCATTCTTTGATGCGTTATACGACAACGGATAGGTCTACCGAAAAGCTTTTGATAACTTTTTGTCTGGAGTGTCTCTAGATGATGCGTACCAAAAATCAAGCCAATCGCACGAGCACTCTAGGAGGAGTTCGAAAAAGTAGGTGTTCAATATAATTCAAAATGGCTGACAGGAAGTAGGTTTGATTCAGACATATTTGGTACGGTCAGACTCAGCATGAGCCAAGGAATCAATAGAGTGAAGTCTTATGTCAGTGTGGCAATTTAATCAAATGATAAAAAGATTATAAACAATTTCTTTACATATCCTGACCACTAGGTGGCGCCATCCTAAAGATTTATAGGTGCGCTCAGAACATGTCACTGATGAACCATGCCAAATTTCGTAGCGATACGTCACTCTGTTTGTGAAATACTGAACTTAATGAGAAAATTCAAAATGGCCGACACCCAAAATGGCCGACCGAAAACCGTTTGGTATCGTTTGACTCGGCATGCCTCAAGGAATCTAACAAGACCACCTTCATTATTTTAGACTCAAGTTTGAAGTAGTTATAAGCGAAAATAGGCATTTTTCGAATCTCGTGACCACTAGGTGGCGCTGTGACGAAACGTTGAAGGCACCCTCAGGTCATGACTGCAATGACATATACCAAGTTTCGTGTCGATACACAAAAGTTTTGCGTAGATACGGCCTCACGTCCGTTTTGGCGTGCTCGCCGCCTTATATGGTGTCACTGTATGCGACAACGCATTGGTCTATCAAAAAGCTTTTGATAACTTTTTGTCTGGGGTGTCTCTAGATGCTACATACCAAAGGACATGCAAATCGGACAAACGCTCTAGGAGGAGTTCGAAAAAGTAGGTTTTACGGAAAATTCAAAATGGCGGAAAGATGTGCATGACACAAATGACATCAATGTGTGCAATTTAATCATCATGAGCCAAGGATTCAGAGGAAATAAGAATTTAGTTTCTAGGACTCACGGGTCAGAAGTTATGAGCATGAACAGAAGTGGATTTTTGGACTGTTGGTGGCGCTAGAGGGTTTGAGTTAGACACACCTATGTTGCTATAGTAACTTCTTAGACTGTCCTCTACATGTGTGCCAAATTTCATAACTTTCCTACGTACGGTTCTATGGGCTGCCATTGACTTCAATGGCGGAAGAACAAGAAGAAGATTAATAATAATAATAATAAGAAAACTAACAATAACAATAGGTGTCTACGCCACTTCGTGGCTTGACCCCTAATAATAAATAGCTGCAAGCAGCGATACCGGGGTCAAGCCAAACATGGCAAAAAATGATTCATACGTGATGACTGCCATGATTTAACATCTAAGTTTGCATTAGTTTTATGAAAAAAACAATTTATTCGTATCTTGAGACCACTAGGTGGCACTGTGCTGAAAGAATAGATGGTGCCTCAGGTCATGACTGTGATGACACAAACCAAATTTAGTGTAAATACAATAAAGCGATACGGAGATATAGCCTTAAATGACTTGACCACTAGGGGGCACTGCCCAAAAATAAATTGTGACTCAGGTCTTGATTGTGATGACACCCACCAAATTTGGTGTGAATACAATAAAGAGATGCAGAGATATAGCCTTAAATGACTTGACCACTAGGGGGCACTGACCAAAAAATAAATTGTGACTCAGGTCTTGTTTGTGATGACACCCACCAAATTTGGTGTAAATACGATAAAGAGATGCAGAGATATAGCTTCAAATCTCTTGACCACTAGGGGGCACCGAAAAGTTTACAAGTCCTCCCAGAACATGTTGCTGATGAACCATACCAAGTTTCATAACAATACGCAATTGCGTTTCTGAAATACTTAAACTTAAAGAAAAATTCAAAATGGCCGACACACAAAATGGCTGACCAAAAACCATTTGGTATCGTTTGACTCGGCATGCCTCATGAAATCTAACAAGACCAGTCTCATAATTTTACATTCAAATTTGCAGTAGTTATAAGCAAAAATAGACATTTTTTTATATATCGTGACCAGTAGGGGGCAGTGTGGCGAAATGGTGCATGCACCCTCAGGGCATCACTGTTATGACATTTACCAAGTCTCATATTAATACGCATAAGTTTTGCGAAGATACAGGCTCAAACACATTTTGACGTGCTCGCTCTCGCATTCTTTGATGCGTTATACGACAACGGATAGGTCTACCGAAAATCTTTTGATAACTTTTTGTATAGAGTGTCTATAGACGATGCATACCAAAAATCAAGCCAATCACACGAGCGCTCTAAAAGGAGTTCGAAAAAGTAGCTGTTCAATATAATTCAAAATGGCCGACAGGAAGTAGGTTTGACTCAGACATATTTGGTACAGTCGGACTCAGCATGAGCCAAGGAATCAATAGAGTGAAGTCTTATGTCATAGTGGCAATTTAATCAAATGATATAAAGATTTAAAAAAATTGTTTTACATATCCTGACCACTAGGTGGCGCCGTCCTAAAGATTTATAGGTGCGCTCAGAACATGTCACTGATGAACCATGCCAAATTTCGTAGCGATACGCCATTCTGTTTGTGAAATACTGAGCTTAATGAGAAAATTCAAAATGGCCGACACCCAAAATGGCCGAGCGAAAACCGTTTGGTATCGTTTGACTCGGCATGCCTCAAGGAATCTAACAAGACCACCTTCATGATTTTAGACTCAAGTTTGAAGTAGTTATAAGCGAAAATAAGCATTTTTCGAATCTCGTAACCACTAGGTGGCGCTGTGACGAAACGTTGCAGGCACCCTCAGGTCATGACTGTTATGACATATACCAATTTTCGTGTCGATACAATAAAGTTTTGCGAAGATAAGGCCTCACGTCCGTTTTGGCGTGCTCGCCGCCATATATTTTGTCAATTTATATGAGAACGCATTGGTCTATCAAAAAGCTTTTGATAACTTTTTGTCTTGGGTGTCTCTAGATGCTACATACCAAAGGACATGCAAATCGGACAAACGGTCTAGGAGGAGTTCGAAAAAGTAGGTTTTTCAAAAAATTCAAAATGGCGGAAAGATGTGCATGACACAAATGACATCAATGTGTGCATTTGAATCACCATGAGTCAAGGATTCAGAGGAAACAAGAATTTTGTTTCTAGGACTCATGGGTCAGAAGTTATGAGCATGAACATAAGTGGATTTTTGGACTGTTGGTGGCGCTAGAGGGTTTGAGTCAGACACACCAATGTTGCTATAGTAACTTCTGAGACTGTCCTCTACATGTGTGCCAAAATTCATAACTTTCCTATGTACGGTTCTATGGGCTGCCATTGACTTTCGGCGGAAGAACGAGGAAGAAAAATAATAATAATAATAATAATAATAATAATAATAATAAGAAGAAAACTAACAATAACAATAGGGTTCTACGCCCCTTCGGGGCTTGACCCCTAATAATAATAAGAAAACTAACAATAACAATAGGTGTCTACGCCACTTCGTGGCTTGACCCCTAAATATAGCTGCAAGCAGCGATACCGGGGTCAAGCCAAACATGGCAAAAAATGATTCATACGTGATGACTGTCATGATTTAACATCTAAGTTTCCATTAGTTTTATGAAAAAAAGCAATTTTTTTGTATCTTGAGACCACTAGTTGGCACTGTGCTGAAAGAATAGATGGTGACTCAGGTCATGACTGTGATGACACATACCAAATTTAGTGTAAATACAATAAAGCGATAAGGAGATATAGCCTTAAATGACTTGACCACTAGGGGGCACTGACCAAAAAATGTATTGTGACTCAGGTCTTGATTGTGATGACACCCACCAAATTTGGTGTGAATACAATAAAGAGATGCAGAGATATAGCCTTAAATGACTTGACCACTAGGGGGCACTGACCAAAAAATAAATTGTGACTCAGGTCTTGATTGTGATGACACCCACCAAATTTGGTGTTAATACGATAAAGAGATGCAGAGATATAGCTTCAAATCTCTTGACCACTAGGGGGCGCCGGGAAGTTTACAAGTCCTCCCAGAACATGTTGCTGATGAACCATACCAAGTTTCATAACAATACGCAATTGCGTTTCTGAAATACTTGAACTTAAAGAAAAATTCAAAATGGCCGACACACAAAATGGCCGACCAAAAAACATTTGGTATCGTTTGACTCGCCATGCCTCACGAAATCTAACAAGACCAGTCTCATAATTTTACATTCAAATTTGCAGTAGTTATAAGCAAAAATAGACATTTTTTATATCTCGTGACCAGCAGGAGGCAGTGTGACGAAATGGTGCATGCACCCTCAGGTCATCACTGTTATGACATATACCAAGTCTCATATTAATACGCAAAAGTTTTGCGAAGATACAGGCTCAAACACATTTTGGCGTGCTCGCCCTCGCATTCTTTGATGCGTTATACGAGAACGGATAAG
Organism: Misgurnus mizolepis; assembly: GCA_025389145.1. Taxonomy (NCBI): domain Eukaryota; kingdom Metazoa; phylum Chordata; class Actinopteri; order Cypriniformes; family Cobitidae; genus Misgurnus; species Misgurnus mizolepis. The sequence goes on along the minus strand of JAIFKI010000004.1, from coordinate 43,644,748 downwards.
TCTAACGAAAATCTTTTGATAACTTTTTGTCTAGAGTGTCTCTAGATGATGCATACCAAAAATCAAGCCAATCACACAAGCGCTCTAGGAGGAGTTCGAAAAAGTAGGTGTTCAATATAATTCAAAATGGCCGACAGGAAGTAGGTTTGACTCAGACATATTTGGTACAGTCGGACTCAGCATGAGCCAAGGAATCAATAGAGTGAAGTCTTATGTCATAGTGGCAATTTAATCAAATGACATAAAGATTTTAAAAAATTTTTTTACATATCCTGACCACTAGGTGGCGCCGTCTTTAAGATTTATAGGTGCGCTCAGAACATGTCACTGATGAACCATGCCAAATTTTGTAGCGATACGCCATTCTGTTTGTGAAATACTGAACTTAATGAGAAAATTCAAAATGGCCGACACCCAAAATGGCCGACCGAAAACCGTTTGGTATCGTTTGACTCGGCATGCCTCAAGGAATCTAACAAGACCACCTTCATGATTTTAGACACAAGTTTGAAGTAGTTATAAGCGAAAATAGGCATTTTTCGAATCTCGTGACCACTAGGTGGCGCTGTGACGAAACGTTGCAGGCACCCTCAGGTCATGACTGTAATGACATATACCAAGTTTCGTGTCGATACACATAAGTTTTGCGAAGATACGGCCTCACATCTGTTTTGGCGTGCTCGCCGCCGTACATGTTGTCACGGTATACGAGAACGCATTGGTCTATCAAAAAGCTTTTGATAACTTTTTGTCATGGGTGTCTCTAGATGCTATATACCAAAGGACATGCAAATCGGACGGACGCTCTAAGAGGAGTTCGAAAAAGTAGGTTTTACGGGAAATTCAAAATGGCGGAAAGATGTGCATGACAGAATTGACATCAATGTGTGCAATTGAATCATCATGAGTAAAGGATTCAGAGGAAACAAGAATTTAGTGTCTATGACTCACGGGTCAGAAGTTATGAGCATGAACATAAGTGGATTTTTGGACTGTTGGTGGCGCTAGAGGGTTTGAGTCAGACACACCAATGTTGCTATAGTAACTTCTTAGACTGTCCTCTACATGTGTGCCAAAATTCACAACTTTCCTACGTACGGTTCTATGGGCTGCCATTGACTTCAATGGCGGAAGAGGAAGAATAATAATAATAAATATAGCTGCAAGCAGCAATACCGGGGTCAAGCCGAAAAGGACACAGAAGGATGTAAAGTTGCGTTTGGATAAGCAGACTGAAGAACCTAGGTAAACCTAATGATTTCAGATGAAAAAATGCAAAGGTAATCAACAAAAATAATCTATATTCTTGTCTACTGCAACTGTCCTTCGGTTATTGACAATCATGGAACATTAGAGCACTGAAGGACATGTATGTGATCACAACATGTTACAACAAGTTAAAAGAGTCAAAAGAGACCATCCCCATGCCTCTGTGATGTTCTGATACAGAGAAAAAGCTCTTGCAAAAACAGTTGATAACGTATTCTCATTGGTTGCTAGAGAGTAAATGGACATCCTCTAGTGATTATAGTCAAAGCCATGAAAGGAATAATCCATGATGACTCATGGTTTTAGATGTGTTGTTGCAGTAGTTTTAGGCAAAAAATGCCATATTCTATCTCAAAACCAGTAGGTGGCGCAATGACAAAATTCGTGCAAGCAACCTCAGGTCATAAATGTGTTACATCTAGCTAGTTTTATGACTATACACTTTAGTTTAGTGAAGAAACAGTTGTATGACCATAGGGTGGCTTGATTTCAAAGGTTTTGTTCAATTATAAGGCCAACTAGTGGTGCAACCATACAAATTTTTTTGTGTAGCCTCAGACTGTGGTCGTACATCAGCGTATCAAATATGGTGAAAAAATCTCTTTGCGTTACAAAGTTATAACCATTTATGTGTAAAAACACAAAATGTAAAGATAATTTTTCGTTTTTTGCAATTTTCGGCCATTTCTGATGAAAATTTTAATATAGTGCCAATAGAACTTTTTGTTCAGAAGGTAATGCAATATTCTTCCTATGATGTTTTCGAGTCGATCAGAATTACGCTTGCGGAGATATTCGCGCGTGTTTTTTAAGTGCTGTTTTGCTGCGCAGGGCTAACCGTAATGCGAAATCTGGCATGTTTTGTATCGTTGGACTTGGCGACTATTCAGGACTCCTAAAAATCAAGTCCCGTCAAAATACGTTGATCACAGCCAAAGTTATAGGTCTATAAATCATCTGTCTGGCCACTAGGTGGCGCTGCGACGAAACTGTGCATGCACACTCAGTTCATGACTGGCATCACAAATACCAAGTGTCGTGTCAATAGGCCTAAGTTTGACGAAGATACAGCCTAAAATCTGTTTTTTTGTGCTCTACGTAAAATTTGTTGACGCGCTATACGACAACGGATTGGTTTATCGAAATTCTTTTAATAACTTTTTGCCGTGAGGGTCTCTAGATGCTACATACCAATTTTCGCGGCAATCGGGTAAAAACTCTAGGACGAGTTCGCAAAAGTAGGTTTTACGAATAATTCAAAATGGCGGAAAAAATTTCATGACGGAAAATGACGTCATAGGGTCCAATCGAATCGTCTTGAGCCAAGGAATCAAAGGAAACAAGAATTTCGTTTCTAGGACCTACGGATCAGAAGTTATAAGCAAAAACATAAGTGCAACTTTGGACTGTTGGTGGCGCTAGCGGGTTAGAGATAGAGACTCCAAATTTGCTGTGGGGACACATTGGACTGTCCTTTATCAGTGTGCCAAATTTCATAACTTTCCTACGTACGGTTCTATGGGCTGCCATAGACCGCAATGGCGGAAGAAGAATAACTAATAATAATAATAATAAAAAGAAAACTAACAAATACAATAGGGGTCTTCGCCCATTCTGGGCTTGACCCCTAATAAGAAAACTAACAAATACAATAGGGGTCTTCGCCCCTTCGGGGCTTGACCCCTAATAATAAAATACAAAACAATCAAATTACATTATTCAGGGCAAACAGGATACAACATTTATAATAGGCCTGCTTAAAAATATGAGTTTTTAACCAAGATTTGAAAATGGGCAGTGTCACTATTTTGAACATCCTGTGGAAGCTTGTTCCAGTACTGCTAGAGACCGAGAAAATTCAGATCTTATTGAAGGAGAGACAGAGTGTATATCTTTAAAAAAGACCAGCAATGTAAGTCGGGCCAGGTTATGAAGTGCCTTAAATGCCAGGAGTAAGATATTAAACTCAATACACTCCTTGACAGGAAGCTAGTGCAGATTTTGAAGAACGGGAAATATGTAGTCGCTTATAGGAGTTCATGTAATAATTCTAGCTGCTGAGTTTTGCAGCCGGTTCGGTGATTTATGCGGGAGATAAAAGAATAAAATAAAAGAGCATTGCAGTAGTCCAAGCGAGAGGTGACAAGAGCGTGGACCAAAATAGCCATCCGAGTGCAAGCCGTCCGAGTGATCTTGTTTATATGGACTTTGATGGATAGTGTGTTATCGAAGATGACCCCCAAGCTCGTAACATGATCTAAAGGGACAATTGTGGAGCCATCAATACACATGGAAAACCACCACCCTTAGTAAAATTGAAAAAAAAAAGATTTCACTACTGTTAAGTTTAAGAAAATTATTTGAAAATCAAGCTTGACATCAGATAAGCAATTAAGTTAACTTAGTGGAGGAAGATTGGCAGCAGGTTTAGAGGATAGATAGAGCTGGGTGTCATCAGCATAACAATGGAAGTTGATTCCGTGTTTCCGAAATAATGCAGAGCTTCAACGGATAAATAATAAAAGGACCCAAAACTGAGCCCTGCGGAACACCAGTAGCAATTTGTGAGGGACTACATTTAAATTTACCTAGCTGAAAAGTAATTATGACGGATGATGGCCATCTCCATGAGCTCTTAGACTTGTCCCAAAATTTCAAAAGATAATACTGACGACCTGTCATCCCAAATTTTAAGTCACGACAATCTAAGAGTTCAAATGATGAACCGTGTAGTTTTAAATGCAGAGTTTGTTTAGGCCAGTGAACATAGCAGTGCCTTTCCTGGTTCAATTAATGCAACCATGGCAAAACCGGTGTCTGATCAAGCAGAATCAAAAGGGCTTGATTTTATTTTCTCAGAGGACCAAGAATTTCGTTAAGTTATCTTGCTGAATTGTGATGTTTGATTTAAGCGTGGTGGTTTTTTTAGTTTTTGCACTAGGCTTTTTAATTTTCTTAGCTAACCCCCCTTAACTTTATTTCTGACATGTGACATGTCCTTTAGGGGGCTTTTAATATTTTTGTGGCCTTGTTTTATTTTTGGATTTCTTTATTATTGAACCTTTGTAGATCAGTGTTATCTATCTATGCTTCAAATACTTGTTTAGTAAAGACTGTTTGAGATCTGGGTTTGACTTCTCATAAGTGAAGCTTGCAACAATCACTTTAACTTGAATTTAGGTTTGACACTTGTGAAAATGTGATTGAAGAGCATCTTTGATCATTGCATTTGACAAATGAAGCAAAAAAGGTACATATATTAATACTTATGCTGTGAGGCATTTAGAGAATCAGGGTCCTTTTTCCATTTTTATTAGGCAAACTAAACTTTGTGGTTTGTCAGCGGAACTCCATGGGTATTGAGTAAATGAAATGTGCCATCCACTTATATACTATGAAAGAAGGGTTTCCAGAGGCAGCAAAGATATACATGGCATCTGAGAACGACCACATCTGAACTAGACAATGAGCATACTTTCAAAAGGCCTTATACTCAGGTTATGCCTTGTTTCCAAAAGCCCAATTTAATGAAATGCAATATGCCTTTCGATGCACGTAAAAGCCACCTGCAAGGCCTGAAAGAGATCAAGCCTCAGCCAAGTAAGAAAAAGTAATGAAAATTTATTTTTTCTTCTCTCTGTTATATATTGTTTGTAAAGCACTTTGAATGACCTCTGTGTATGAAATGTGCTATACAAATAAACTTGCCTGGCCTAATAGAGGCATTACTTTCCATGAAAAGTAACTAAGTAATGCAATTAGGTACCTTTTTGGGGAGTAACTTAATATTTTAATGCATTACTTTTAAAAGTAACTTTCCCCAACACTGTAAATATATAAACATACAATATATCAAATGATTTATCACCTCTTAAATTTGTAGCAAAAAGCTGAGATTTTTTTTCTGAATTCTTCCGGTGTACCTCTGGGACATGGTGTTGAAGAAGCCTACCGATTTTTGGGCAGATATGTCCAATAGTTCAAAAGACATAATAGCAATTTATTTTTTTAAAGTTTCAAAATGGCGGACATTTGGTCAATCCTGCCAAAGACAATAAGATCACCAAGATCATAATTTTCTGACTGATTATTCTTAAGTTATAAGCCAAAATTTACATTTACAAATCACCATATGTGGCACTGTTCCCATCTTTGGCATGGACCCTCAGATTATGGTGTTGATCAAGTATTTCAAGTTTGGTTTTGACTGATCAAAGTTTGGCCGAGATACAGCCTCTGAACAGAATTTTGTCGACCTTGTTTAGTTCACAACTTCATAACTTTTGAACTAAGATCAATAACAAAAATTGTTCAGTCAATTCTGTGCTCAGTCCAGAGATCATCTGAGCCAATTTTGGGAAATATTGGATACATTGTGAAGGAGTAGCGAAAAGTCTGAATACTGTACTTTTTAATGGCCGCTACTGTACTGGGTGGAATCTTAATGTAAGCCATTGAATAATCTCCATGAAGAGAATGATCAGGTGTAAAGGTTTTAGAGAGACAGGCTGAGTCCGAAGCGGGAGGAATTATCATAATGTCGGTCATTTATACGTCAACAAGCCCAGGAGGTAAACTGTTCTACAATCTGCCTATAATCGGTGTTTGTTGTGGTTCAAGAAAATAGATTTATGTGGGAGACGATATCTCGCGTCATTGTTTAGTTTGGGGTATGTACCTTGGCCTTATGTTACATACAAACTGTGCCATTAGTAGGAATGGCTAACGCGGAACAGTCGTTCCGAAGGTTTGCAAGATCCCCAAACGCAGACGCACTAATCCGAAGCGTGATTCAAAACACCCATGTCAGTGACTATAACCAAACGAAGCCTCGAAGTGTTTCACTAAGTGTTTCATCAGGTGTGGTCTGCCGAATCAGTGTTTGATTGGCACGGTCAGGAACATACCACACAATCGCACATCTGTATAAAAGAGAAATAAACGCATATTGACCTCTTGGGTTTTTGTGAGAGGAGTTTTGACTTTGAGATAGCGGATTTTTGGTGATATAGGGACAGTGCGATTTGATTAGTTATAGGCAATTTAGGCTTACATTTTAAATTTACACAACACATTGACTGATAGGCTAGAGACAGACATAGTATACATATAGTGACACATTAATAGATACATAGATATAATCCATCCATGATGCGCCATTTGAGGAGCACTCATCCTGCCATTTTGCAGGGTGCAGAGGATGGCATTCCCACTGTACCTAGGCATGCTATCAACAATGCTGGGCCATCTCAGCAAGGTATATAATTATAAATGAAATATAATTACAACTTTTTGGGACACTGTTAATAAAGTCCATAGCCCTATGCCCTACAACCTAATGTCCCAATCACAACTGCCAATCATGTTAAAAATAGCTTCCATGTGAATATAATATAATATTGTGTGAATATACATTTTATAGGTCTACATATGAGTACCCAATATACTGCCAGTGACGACATCATTTTGGTGGTCCTATTTGTTGTAGTTCTACATTTCATTAAATTTTTCTCTGCACACTGAACATAAACATTCATAACATAACTTTGTTTAGAAAGGTTTCCAAATAATGAACCAGTAGGCTATACTTTAAATAGATGTGCACTAATTGAAGCTGTATGGTATGTTTCCAATGTATTTGTCGGAAAGTATGTTTTATCTTCTCTTTTAAAAGACAGAGGGAATTAGATGAGGCTCTTCTTAACATGGTGGTGAAGGATCTACAGCCCTTCACCATCATGGAGGATGAGGGATTCAGGGCATTTGTGAACAAGCTTGATCCAAGCTATGTCTTCCCATCCCGGAAGGTGCTTAAAATAATGGTCAGCGAAAAGTACGACAAAGCCAAGGAGAAGACAATGGAGGACCTAAGGCCGAATTTGTTAGCCTTACGGCTGACATGTGGTCCTCCATTAATATGGATGGATATCTTGGTGTGACTTGCCATTATATAACACCATAGACAAAAATGGCAACTATTATACTAGGTGTAAGGAGGTTTTACCAAACCCACACAGCCCAGCATTTCATGGAGGCTAAAGCCTTGCTAATGGCTGACTGGGGAATAACCTCCAAAGTTCAGTGCATGGTGACTGACAATGCATCTAACATGATCCTAAGTGCCCAGCTACTCGACCTTCGCCATGTCCCATGTTTTGCTCATACTTTAAATTTGATTGTGAAAAAGGCCCTAGATCAAAGCCCAGTCATCAATGAAATACACCAGAAGGCCAGAAAGATAGTGGGATTGGTCAGATCCAGCTGCAAAGCAAAGGACCAGCTTGTGGAGATGCAGGGCTTGATGGGAAAAACAACTTTGAAGCTTATACAGGGGGTTGACACGAGATGGAACAGCACAACATTTGACATGCTACAGTGCTTCTATGACTAACGTGAACCAGTGGCTGCTGCACTTTCCAACTTAAACAATGATACTGCTCCCCTGACGAGTCTTGATTATGACATTATTCAACAATCATTTTAAGTACTACAACCATTCAAACTCGCAACAACAGAGATGTCAGAGGAAAAGAGTGTCTGCCTCAAAGCTTATACCACTGTACAGGATGTTGCAGCACAAGCTTGCACAGAAAAAAGGAAATGCAAAGCAGGAATCAACTATATAATTTAGTAGGCCACAATGCCCATACTATCCATGTAATTGGCCATAACTGTCATATTATTGTCATATTATAAATATGTGTTTCTCCTGTTTTGGCTCAAAGGCTCACATCTGCAAGAAGGTCTGCACTCCAGATGTGGAGGTTATGAGAGTTTTAGAGCCTTGGCACTGGCTACACTGCTGGACCCAAGGTTAAAAAATGTGGCATTTGGAAATGCTGCCAAAGTCCAGGATGCTGAAAAGCACATCACACTGGAGTGTGCTTCGCTGATGCGTTTAAACACAAATACTGGTGAGCAGTTTCAGTCTGTTTTGTGTTATGTAATCTGAATCATGTAATATATACACTTCATATATGCCATCAGTTTAGGATTTGTGACTAATTGCTGTTTTATTTTTTATTCAGAGCCAGAAATGTCAACATCAGACCCATCATTACCATCAACACCAGTAGAAACACAGGACAGTTTATGGGAACTTTTTGATACTCGTATCCATCAAACCCAGATGATACACACTGCTACAGCTGATGCCACAGTGGAAGTGAAAAAATACATCAACGATGCGCATTTGCCCAGAACTCATGATCCACTAACTTACTGGAAAGAGAGAGCAGTAATCTTTCCTCATTTGTATGTCCTTCCTAAAAAATATCTTTATATGCCAGCAACAAGTGTCCCTTGTGAGAGGATTTTTTCAAAGGCTGGAGAAATTATCTTAAAAAAAAGTAGGCTAAGTCCTTCCACTAGGGGTGGGCGGATCGATCTAAATATCAATAGTATCAATGCCAACGCTGGTATTGGTATCAGATCGATACAATTGTAATTGAATCGATACTTTAATATAAATTTCTTTCCTCTATGTTCATTATATTTGCTCGTGTGTCCTACCTCTACAATCCTAAGCAAACACTGCTTTCACATCCTGGCCCACTTTGCTACTCCTCCCCCTCCTGCTGCTCTGCTGTGATTCGTTGTTGTGTCGTCGTGTGACTCACTGACACAACGCGCCGAGGAGCAGCAAACTAAGTGAGAGATCAGGATGGCCGAGAGGAAGAGAAGCATTTTGTGGAGCTATTTTATGGCACTAAATAATAATACTGCAACTTGTGATACGTGTAAAAAGTAATAATTGTGTGCACTTTTTCACTTTTTTTCATTTGCTTTTAAAATCAGAAAAAAAATGAGATTTTTGTTATTATTATTTTTTTTAAAGAATTCATTCTACAGTTCCTAAAAACTAATAATTTGTGGACTTCAATACATTAATAAAAAAATTTAATGCCTAAAGAATTGATCATTCATTTACCTTAGAAATAATGACATACTACTCTCCCCTACACAGAAGTATATTTTTTTAAGTAAAAAGTATCTTATCGGTATCGGCAATACTGACCATATATGTATTTGGTATCGGATCGATACCAAATTTTGCAGTATTACGCACCACTACCTTCCACAGCAGAGAAAATTAATATTTTTAATACAAATCTCTAAAAAAGTAAGACATTGTAGCTTGAATGAGACAGTGTCGGATTGAGTCAAAGCCTCGAGACAATATGGCCCATTTGGTTCAAATGTTTCATTGCTTCACGAAGCGTCAATCTGCACATCACTAGCCATTAGTTGGTACTACACCACTGCTTGAATGCTTATGAAACCATGAATTAGAGTTTGATGGTTTTGTATTTTTATAAAAAAAAATTATCATGGAGGGAGTCAGATTAAGATTGTATTTTCTCTTTATTATTTCAAGTTTAGTTTTAATCATTAGTCCAGGGTAGGCAGGAAGTTAGATAATTTTTTTTGTATTTTTCATCTTTAATTTCCCACCTTGTGTGGTGACTGTAGGTGTACAGCCCAAACGAAGTAATAAGCAGAGTGTGTGTCATTTAAGAAAGTCCAGCTGTGCTTTGCTACAGCGAACAATAAGGGAACTTTGGTAGGCTTAAAGGTCGAGAAAAGTTACAAGCAGATTGTACGTCATCTTAGATAAAAAGTATCTACTGTTACTGCATAAGAGATGGAGCCAGAACCGAGACAGGTAGAGAGGCTCGGATGATCTTTGAATTCATGTGGTTGTATTTTCTGATTAGCTGAAATAAATTAATTTTTGTTTGGCAACTGGAACCTCTGCTTCTGAACTTTTCTTTAAAGGTGACATAGAATGATTGAACGGGGTATTTATCCTTGTTCTGTGATGTAACATGTAGACACAAATTTTTTTGTTTGGGTCTGTAATGCCTTAGAAGCTTCCTAAAAACCTCTCTCAGATAGCTCTATTAGGGTGGGGGATTTTAAACAAGTGGTTTTGCACCTATTTGGCTCCCCCTACTGGCTTAACTTGCAATCTCATTACTGATTGGCTGACTTTGCTGCCACTCAAAAAATGTAGCCAATTAATTTAAAATGGAGGGGCAGTGAGATGCGTGTGATATCATAAGCATCAGTTTTTCATATTGGGCCGTTTTCTAGGGGACTTTTCTAAAAGTGGAATTTCTATGAGACTGAGATGTTTAGCATGTCTAGCACTTTTTGTATGTTCGTGAATGCGGGTAGACTACCATTATTCAACAAAGACGAGGTAAAAATGTTTTTTCATTCTCTGTCCCCTTTAAGCAAAGACTTTTTGCCGCTACAGTACTCAGCAGAATCTGAAGCTTCCATAATCAACTTTGATGGATTTTTAGCATTAGAGCTTCTTTATTAGAACGTATATTTTGAATACCATGAAGAGCTGCTACAGGGTCAGCACAATAAACCACTCTGTCTGGTTTACTTCCTCCATCTACTGCAACTCTACAATAAATCCAATCATCTCTGCAGTGAAAACTGACAACTGTTCAGGTAATCTTCCAGGTATATTTCTATGCCTACCCTGTTTTCATTATCTTTGGATCAATCTGTATAATTATCTAAATAATGTAGCATTTTATCCTAAAAGGTTTATAAGTAACTATCCATTTTCATTAAATGTGTTTTAGCTCTGACCACAAAGCATCCATAATCTATAGTTGACTTCATAAAAGCCCCAAAAGTGAATAATACAATGACTGGGTTTATATGACCAAGTTAATCAGGATAATGAGAGACAGGTGCTAACAAGACAAAGGTGAATGTAATCAACAGGGAGAAACAAGTCCATGGGGCTATGGGAAATGTAGTGAGGATGCCATGGAATGTCTAAGAGGGAGTGCTCTCTGGTGGAGCCTGTGGGCACTACACCTGACGGATGTTACTCACAGTGTGCCAGAAAAGCACCACAAACCAGCTTATTGGTGAAGAGCAGACAGTGATAAAGTCAGTTAGTAGATGTTGGGGTAAATATGAGGCAGTGATATACTAGTTTAGTTTTTACTCTTTTTAAAGGACATCTTATGGATTTTTCTTTTTTTACGACAGAGAGTCATGCTGGAAATCAGTGCCTATAGAGTTATAATTAGCTTGAACCAGAAGCTCCATATGACTTTACTAGTATTGTGACAGCTCCATCTCTTCCTCGTTGCAAATTGAAGTTGTGTGGGTAAGAATACCCATTAAACTGACTGTACTTTTTAAACAAAAAATGTCAGTGAAAAGGTGTGTATGGTCCGTGTACGTTTTGATAGTTTGTTTTTTCTGAATTCAAAAACGAAAAAAAAAAAAAAAAACGACTAAACCAAATTCAAATAACGGTCCGATTTTGATTTTAAGAAATTCCTTTTTTCATTTCTCCGTTTGAAGATCTACATTAAAAGAAAGACAGGTTGGCCACGTGATGCGCAAGTTATATTAAATAAAGCCTATCAAAATAAAAGCCGGTCATAATAATATCAAAGAGTATTGAAGCACATAATCTTTGATAATATGCAGCACTAACGTTACACCAGAGTAATGTTAGAAGAAAAAAAATCAATAAATAAATAGGCTTATATACACACGAACCGAAAGAAATATGTTAGCAACAGTAGTTTATTACAGTGATTTAAAATCGTGCCTATCCACGTACACATCACTATTCACGTTTAATACAGTTCAATACAGTACTAAGAACTTATTGTGTGTGCAGAGTTGTTACTGTTAGCGCTGTATTATATAATTAAATTAATATTTAATCTGGTTTCCACCGTAATGGACCAAACTGTTCCCCCTTTCTACCAGCAGGTGGCAGTTTTTAAACGACTGACTGTATTGTGTCTTTGGTAACTGTGTTTTAAATCAAGATTACTGATACAGATGTGTTTGTTGTTCATTTCATTTTTTTATTTTATTTTTATTTTATTCACCCCCAGTCCAGAGTTAAACCTGCATGCTGTTCTGTTTTAACCTGATTCTAACACTCCTATCAGCTTCTTAGCAGCTCAGATCAAACTAATGGCGCTTTTCCATTGCATAGTACCCCACGGTTTAGTTTAGTTTGGGTCGGGTCAGCTTACTTTTGGGAGCTTTTCCATTGGGTGCAGTACGTAGTACCCGATACTTTTTTTCGTACCACCTCGGTTGGGGTTCCAAGCGACCCGAGCTGATACCAAACGTGACGCGAAAACACTGTAGATCACTGATTGGTCTGAGAGAATCGTCACGTCATCGCTATAATGTAAATATTAGCTTTAGCTTACTGCTAGCTTGCGCTGTCTCAAGCAAACATGTTGTTATCTGTGTTCTGCTATAAGTTTCCAAACACCCTTTTAGCGATGAAAAACATCCGCAGGTTGAGAATCCGGGACACCATAACAGTTTTTTCCAGACTTGCAGTTTGTGGCGGCACATTCGCGACGTGCACGTCCGCATTATATATGCTTAAATGCAACTTGAATGAGGCTCAGCGGAGCGCCGTCGACTGACGCCACGGGTCGGGTGTTTGAACAGAAACTGTCATGTGAGACAGAGGTAGTTATAAACGCGATGTGCAAACATCTATTTGTGGTGGCCAATTTTAATTTTGTGACAGACTGAGAAATAAATGAATGTATGGGAATGTACAACAACGCTCTCACGTGTATGATGTCACAGCAGTAGGCAGCGTAAATATAACGCCTATAATCCCTCCCACTCCGAAGTGATACTAAACTCGATGGAAAAGCTAACCACGCCAAAGTGAGGTGAGCTGACCCGACCCAAACTAAACTAAACCGTGGGGTACTATGCAATGGAAAAGCGCCATAACATCAGAAATGTCCTAATGTAGGCCATCTGGCAAAAACAATGATTTACCAGTGTGCTATATACTGTGTGAATCTTTCTTCTTTATACACATTCCAGTGTGTATAACATACTACACCCCCATTGTGTCACGCAAGTGAAGATAATCCATACAAGTCTTAAAGGAATAGTCAACTCATTTTCAATATTAAAATATGTTATTACCTTAACTAAGAAGAGTTGATACATCCCTCTATCATCTTAGTGCGTGCACGTAAGCGCTGGGGTGCGCTGCGACACTTCGATAGCATTTAGCTTAGCCACATTCATTCAATGGTACCACTCAGAGATAAAGTTAGAAGTGACCAAACACATCAACGTTTTTCCTTTCTGACTCGACTGGTGGTGACGTCGAGGAAGAGGGAGAAATGGAGGTCTCATCCATAAACGCTCGCTGGCGCAGAGAGCGGCGCTGACTGCGAAGCATCCTCCTGGCTTCGATCCGGAGCGCTAAACCGATAATGGCATCAAGAGTAGGGCTGGGTTTTGAATCAAATTTCAAGAATCGATTCGATTCCGATTCTCAAGATCTTGAATCGATTATCACTATTCGATTCGATCCGATCCGATCTTCGGGATTTAAATAAGTATTTTTGAAAAAGAGGTAAATCAGCAGCAGTAGAACGATTATTTAGACGTGAACCTGATGTATTATTAAAAATGACATTAAGAATTTTACAAAAAGCTCCAACAGTTCAGATGCAAATGCACCTTTATTTTTCATTTTAATGATCAACATTTAGAACACATTTGTTCTAAGCCAGTGCAAAATGTAAACAGATTGTTGGATACTGGCTTCACAGTAAACAGATAGCATTACACAGAATGTAAAAATGCAAATAAAACTTGAACTTACAAAAACCTTTAGAAAACACAAGTGTGTCACAGTTTTTTGTAAAACCTTCAGGTACTCCAGGTATAAGACATTAAATTGCCTTAAAGTGTATTTGTGTAAACTGGTCATTTTAAACTAAAATAGTAGATAAAAATAAATAAAAACTGGAAAGGCCTTGCCTATTAAAGTGCAAATACAAATAAACTGGAAATTAAACTTGTCTTTTAACCCAGAGTGTGAACTGCCATCACTCAGGAATGGAAAGATTCTTCTGCAGGAACAGTAGCTCATTGACATGCCCAGGTGTAAGGCAACTTCTTTTGGCAGTAATGATATCACATGCAGTTGAAAAAACCCTCTCAGATGTGACGCTGGTTCCTGGGACACAGAGATATCGCTTTGCCATGCAAGCCAAAAGAGGATACTCCTTTTCATTCTCCCGCCACCAGATGAGAGGATTGTCCTGCAGTCCCGCAGGTCTCCTTGCCCTGTACCTTTTGATCTCATCTTCTGCCTCTGCCGCTTTAGTTTTCTGTGGTCCTACTTCCTGTTGTGGTCTGTAGGCTTCCCCAAGGAGAGACTCCAAAGCACTGGATTGCTTGAATTGCTTGGGTGCCGGAGGTTGGGGTTCCACCTCTTCATTCACTCCATCAACTTCATCAGCAGCATCATCTTGCTGTGTAAGAAGAGAGAGAATTTTGTATTTTTTGGAGGTGTGTGTGAGTGAAAGAGAGAGTGGACTTTTTTCACTGAGTTTCTTTTTTAAATGATTACTTACATTATATGCATCTTCCTCCATCCCACACACTGCTTCAGTCTGGAGTTTGGAGAAGGTCCTGTCTCGGTCCTCCTCATTCAGAAATGGCAGAGCTTTGAAACGTGGATCAATAGCTGAAGCTACGTACAGCATGTCTTTCTGGTTTACATACCTGGAATTTAAATTTCACACATTTTGATCAATTTATCCCCCCTGAGAAGGACAGTAATGTCTTTAATTAAGTTTATATATATATATATATATATATATATATATATATATATATATATGTGTGTGTTTTGTTGCAAAACGAGATAACTACGATTTGAAAAAATTTCAGAAATCTCGTTTTTTGATTGTGCATTCCAATTAATATATCACTTCAACTGCAGTTGGTTTGTTTTGATTTAAACCTTCATAACTTAAAAAATACAGCTAAGTAGCACCATAAAACAAAAATAATAACATGATAACATAATAATAAACATGTGTTAAAAACGGAGTTATCTCGTATATATTTATTTATATATTTTATTTTTATATATATATCACACACACGCAGTCACACACACTCTCACGTGCACACACACACTTATGCACGCCTACCTTGAGCTTAAGTTTTTTTTTATCTCATCCTTCATGTCCTTAACAACTCTGGAGTCTTCTGGAAGACTGGTCATCTCTTTCAGCAGCAGAGCATGCAGAGGTGCTATCACTGAGAGAGTTGGGCACTTTTCTTCTGACATCACTTGCGTGGCTGTCTTCATTGGCTTTAGAGCTCGGACCACATCTTCTACATCTGTTATATCCTCTTCCTTCAGGCTGCAAAGATCCTTTTCATTTCTCCGCACATCAGGTGAGAGCAGAGCGGCAGAGATCGCGAGTTGCTGCTCTAAAAAGCACTCAAGCATTTCTAGCGCACTGTTCCAACGAGTCACCACATCAATTTTGAGCTTTGAGCGGATGTCCAGGTGTCACTCGTAATGCCAACCCTCTCTGCGGTCTTAAGCTTACACATTACACCATCTTTTACTGTCTGGAACATGTTGGGGATCACTTCTTCAGACAGACGTTTGCGAGACACAATGACATAATTTGGTTCCATTACCTTCATTAGCCGCCTGAATCCCACGTTCTCAACAACAGAATACGGGCGCATATCTTTGCAAATGAAGCCCGCAATCGCCTCAGTTATTTTGACAGAGCGTGCAGAATTAGTTGGCAATGGCAGTTGCAGAGTTTGTTTCAGTGTCATCTGTTGCGGTCCGGTGGCGGGCTTGGATATGATGTCTTGATGATGGCGCATCATGTGGTTCCTGAGATTAGTAGTATTTCCACAATACTTCACCTCCATTTGGCAGGCTTTGCAAATTGCTTTGCTTTTGTCAAGCTCATTCTCTGCATTGCTTCTGAAGCCGAAATGGTGCCAGATCGCAGCTTTGAACGTTTCCGGCGTTTTCAAATTAACCGCTTGTACTTTACTGACCGACATGTTCGTTATTTTAACGTCCTTTAATCTTGCGCGCATGCGTGAATTCAATGACGTGGCAAGTTTAAGTTATTAATTATAAATTGATTCTCTGAACACTATGATTATTTTCAAATGCCCGATGTCCAATTAACACCATACTTTGTTTTGTATAAAACATGTATAATGCTATGCTCTAGTTTTTTATATTCTTCTACTAAAAAAAAAACAAAAAAAACACAGATTCTCTGAGTTACGGATCGATCTTTCGCAATTATTATGAAAATCGATTCAGAATCGATGAATCGATTTTTTTCAACACAGCCCTAATCAAGAGTGGGGGGAAGATCGTTAACAGCGATTTCATCTTGGAGACCGTCTGACAACCCTTCAACAAACTGCGCTCGGAGAGCCGCTTCGTTCCAGTGGCAGGCAGCCGCTAAGGTCTTAAACTCAATGACGTACTCAGTGACTGAGTGTTTTCCCTGAACCAGATGTGCCAGCCGAGCCGCAGGGGCGTCCCCGCGAACTGAACAGTCGAAGAGCTTCTCCATCTCCTCGCGAAACTCATCAAAGGATCGGCAGCAAGGATCGCCGGCATCCCAAATGGCTGTAGCCCACTCACGAGCTTTGCCAATCAACAGGGTAATCACATACGCAACCCGGGTGCGCTCAGATGAATAGCGACGAGGCTGGAGGGCAAAGACCAAGGAGCAGTGCGATAAAAACGCTCGGCAGGAGGCGGGATTGCCATTATACGGTGGTGGAGCTGTGGCATGAGGCTCCGTCTCCAACTGCTGACTGGTTTAAGAGGTGTTCTGCCGAACCTGGTCAAGACGGGAGGAAAGGTCAGACATACGTGAAGATAAATCCTCGACCTCTTGAGATGTTGTGGTGAGACGGGCCGAGTGTTGGCCCAACCATGAACCCTGCTGGGTGAGAGCAGATCGGAGGGCGTCAACCTCCGCGGGATCCATAATGGCAAGTTTGTCCTGTTAGAGATGACAGACACAGGAATCCCAGCGCAGAGGTGTTTATTCAATATGTATAGGAGATGACACTCAATGTAATCAGAAAATGTATACAGAGATAATACAATATGACAGTCAGTATGTATAGAAGATAAACACTCGGTGTCCTTGTGAGAATGACGTGAAGAGTAGATAACACTAGAGAGGCAGGACACAGCGGAATCCTTTTGGGAAAGTCACAGAGTAGGAAACACAGCACAGCCGTAGGACATACACTTACAAATCCGAAATCCACTTTGTAGAAATCCTGGCGGGGCACAGAGAGAGAGAGAAAATACAACTGACAATGCCTTCAGCAGGTGGAGATGCTGGACAGCGCTCTACTGCAGGACAGTGCTCAGATGATGGACAGCGCTCAGTATATTCCACAGACAGGCAGGGCGCAAACTCGGCTGTGCCACTCCAGCCAAGTGAGAGAGCAGAGGAGATGAGCAATACAGCAGTGAGAAGGCGATGAAGGGAAACTAATCCACAGGAGGAAACAACAGAACGGGGAATCTGAAGGGGCAAAGGCAGCAGAGAGCACAGATGATAATTAGATGAACTATAATAGACACGACAAGACAAGAACTAGACAGGGCTAGCGGGCATGAACATACAATGACGAACTTGCAAAGAACAGAGGAAATGAGGGGAATTTAAATCAAACCGGATTGGGCATAAATGAGATCAGGTGCGTGACGCCGGTGAGAAGAGTCAGAGATAATGAGATCACCAGGTGGGAGGCGCGCACGTGTGGAGCTGTCAAAACAAAACACATAAAGAAACGAAGAAAAAGCGGCCGGTAAGACTGAAATTATGACAGTTATAGTCGTGTTGTTTGAAAGGCCTTTGCTGCTTTTGTAATGATACCTTAGTTATTATGTTCAGTTGTACATGCTGTAAATGTGATGTATTTTGTATTTTATGTAAAAAAAAATAATGGAAAAAAATCACTATGATAATGTATAAAGTTGTATTAACATATACATATAAAGATTGTTGCAGCTTATTAAAACAACAAGAAATCTGTACAAAACATGTAGACCATGCTACCACGCACTTTACATGTTTGGAGGTTTATGATGTAAAATGAAAATCATCAGTAAGCATTTTAAAAAGTCAATGCTTTATTTTAAAAGGTAATTTCCAGGCACTCAAAAAACTGCTTGAAGAATTCAGATTAGGCTACTGTTTGTTTGCGCCTAGGACTTGCTGCCTGCACGATCCGTTCTGCGCATGCAGTAAATAACACAATTTTTCTGTTCCACCCATGCATGAAACACACTGACCAAGTGTAGCAGAAGAAGGAAGGTTATCTGCTTATTAGGTCACGTGATGTGTAAATCATTATATAAAGGCATGTATTGGGTTACCTGGTTATGCGTCATCCTTGTCACCGCCCTCTTGTGGGACTTCATTCATGTTTTCTCCAGGTATGTGCGTTAGCAGCGTGTTAACCTTCCAGCAAACTTGGTATGTGCGTTTGTTTATGTTACTTTGTTTAACACTACATGATAATTTGACTACTGTTGTTGGCGTGGGCTGTCTGTTATCCCAGGTATGTGCGCTCTATTTGTTGGGCTATGTGACCTGGTGTACTGAAACTTACGCGCTACTCCATTTCAGCGTGGTTTGGCGTCCCGTCTGTGAACCGTGAACAACGTTCATTCTAGCGAAGACGCTTTCGTTTAGCGAGTTACGACCGCTAATTTTTGGTACGTATTATTTTTGTTTCTATTTGTGCTGGTTTGTTAATTACTAATTTTTTTTTTATAATATCCTGTTATATGCTCGGCAGGTTAATCTGGTCTTCCGACCACTTTCTGGGGAATGAGAGGGTTATGTTCGAGGGTTTGACTGCGCTGCTGTTTTGCCTTTGAAACTGTTCGGGTCATTTTTGAACCCGATTTTAGGCAACGGGTTTCACTCTGTATGCCGGTATTTGTGTCGGCGACTTTGTGTTTATTCACGTGAACTTCTCCTGTCAGTGGTTCAATGTCCAGTCGCTTAATTAGTTAATGTGGGTTTAGTGTTTTACTACACTTATTTGTTTTCTTTTTAATTGCGATTTCCTGTATCATTTGTTTTGTTTTTCTTATTTTGTATGTGGTTTAATACCACGGTTTTTCTTTGGTCCTGTTTGGGAATTTACGTGTGTATCAGTCTGGGCCTAACTATTATAATCTGAGGTTACTGCCCAGTTCCCTTGTAAACCTTTAATGCCTGCATGTGTATCAGTCTGGGCCTAACTATTATAATCTGAGGCTATTGCCCAGTTTCTCTGTAAACCTCTAATGCCTGCATGTGTATCAGTCTGGGCCTAACTATTACTACCCTATAAGGCTTTTGTCTATCTTATTGGTAAACTATAATTTCCACATGTGTATTAGAGTGGGCTTGATGATTATGTAAGTGCTACTAAAGGTGAGTTTACTGTCAGTTTGACCTCAGGGGTTTGTGCCAGCAAGTCCGCTGGTTGTGTTGGACTTACAGCACACGTAAAGGTACTGCCTATTTGTGCAGTAGGTTTCCTGCCTCCTTTGAACGTGGGCTATTTAATTTTCTTTTCCATTTGTACCAGTGTTTAGTAGTTTTTCGTTGTTTTTGTGTGTGATTTATATTGTGATTTATATTTAAGTTAATATTGATTTCTGTTGTGGAACTAATTGTGGGTTTGTTGTTGTATTTTGTTTTGTAGATTTGTTTTTGACAATTGTGTGGGGTGGGTTGTTCTTTTGGGTGGGAGGAGATAATTTGGTATTTTTTGAGTGACTTTTACACTGTGTGCTGTGCTTATACCTTCCACACGTGTGCCGTGTGTGTGCGTGGTGTTGGGGTGATTATTCAGTGTGTCCCTGCTGAAAAAAAAACAGCATCAAACCAGCATGGGAATTATGCTGGTCTATGCTGGTTTTGCTGGTGGTCACAGCATACCAGCACCAAAACACAACGTATGCTGGTATGACCAGCATGGGATGCTGGTGCTAATGCTGGTTTAGCTGGTGCTAATGCTGGTTTGGTGCTGGTTTAGCTGGTGCTAATGCTGGTGCTGATGCTGGTTTGATGTGTCATGACTGCTGGGTGATCGATGGCTGTGTGTGGGGTATGTGTGTGTGTGTTGTTTACCTGTGGTGCCGGTTAATCGTGTGTTCACTAACTCCGCCCCCTTGTTTCGGTAATTGTTCACCGGTGGTGTCTCGTTTACCTTTTCCTTTATATTGCACGTAGTCTTGTCTTTCGTTGCGCGCTCATTTGTTTGATCACAGTCTTGCTGCACTGCCTTGTCTTGTCGGACGCTTTCTGTCTCCTCCTCTAGTTACCCCAGGTTTGGATTTCGGCGTCTGGAGGCTCGTCTTCGCCCGGACCGCTCGCTTGTGGATTACTGGAACTCATTGAATTTATTTGTTTCTCGGAGGTACACCAGCTGTCTCTGTTTCTCATCGGCTTACATCATCACCCGTGAGTGGATTACACCTTTTCACCATTGTGGATTACATTCACTCTAATGACTGTTTGTTTCTCGGAACAGCTGGTTCCCTTCGTTATTAGGCGGTTACCAGTTACTTGTGTGCCGTGTGTGGATCTACCAGTGACTTTGCTCTCCAGATCTCTAATTCTATTTTTCTCAATAAATATTGTTAACTTGCACTTGACTCCGAAGTATTTTCCTGACATGATGCTGGTTTAGCTGGTGTTCACTAGCAAACCAGCACCAAAACACAACATATGCTGGTATGCTGTTTTTTCAGCAGATAACTGGGATTGTTATCTCCTCTTGCTTGAGTTGAGACCCAGCCAATGTTAAGTGTTTTGTAAGTGATGTGCTGATTTTATAAGTGACTGAAGACCAGTGTCTAATACTTTTTTTTTAGCTAAGATAAAATAAAGATATTTTTGATTATTCTCGTGCCCTTGTCTCTTACTCACTCCTAAGGTAACGAACCTGTGTCCTTTTTGGACTGTTCCCCCGGTATATTTGGGGGTGGCGTAGTCGAAAGCTGTGCCCTTTTGGGGCCTTGTTGTTATTTTATAATCTTTCAATAGAGAAATTATATTTCAACCTGACCGCTCTGCTACACAAGCATCACAACTGGCAGCATATTTTTGTAGGCTACACTTTTGTGTAGTTCACAAAGACTCCAGGTCACCAACTGGAGAAAAGTAGACCCGCAAATCTGATCACGGTTTTGTATCATCCCCCTCGGATTATAAACTGTACTCATCGGTTATTAAACTGTTCCCTCAGTTTTACAAATCATGCGCACGAACTTATAAACCATACGAACGAGTAAAAAATCCGTGCTCTCTTTGTAAACCGTACCCCGCATTTCATAAACCGTGCGCACGGTTTTTCAAACGGTACTAACGGATTTGAAGCCCCTCCCTCATTAAGAAATCACTTTATTGCTACCCTTACAAGATTAACAATGGTTTTACTGAGGTAAAAACCAAAAACCATGCTTTCTGTAGTAAAACCGTGGTTTTTACATCTATTTTATTATTTTTTTTAAATATATAAACTCCGGTTGTCGCGCATGCGTAGAACTGATCAGGTATGGTCGTAAAACACGTTGAGCTTCTGCGCATGCGCAGAATTGTGCGCACGTGCAGGCGGCAGAGACCACGGCTGATTTCCCACCTGCAGCATCTCCGTGAATGCAAGATGAATTACCAGCATGAAAAAGCCACCCTCTGGCGTGGACCCAGAACCATACAAATCCGGGAAGTGGACCTCACCCTGGAAAATATTTCGAGAATATTTAAGGTTAGAAAAAAATGGGCCTATCAGAAAAGACGTATACAATATAGGTTAGGCATAATTCGTTTAGCATAAATTTACTCTTGAAAGAAATGGTGTAACGTTAAGTAGCCTGGAATGCCAAAACTCGGCAACAAACTAAGGTTATACAATAAGCTCCATAAGAAAATATGTGTTGTATAAAATATTGATATTTCAATACTCATCGGTAGCGAAATTTTAAAACGATTACAATACTCATGTGCCGCGGAGGTGATAGTTCGAGAAGAGCAGCGTGTTATTTTTTTAACACTTTTTTTGGCCTTCTCGCTTTCTCTTTCAAACGACGAGTGTGCGTGAAGGAAGCAAATATTTACTTAAAGCCAAATATGCTAGCGTTGCTAAAGAGCCGTGTGCTAATGCCGCTAAGCACTTTGTAGGACCGACACGCAGACAAGAGATTGATAATCATCACACAGGGTATGTCTCAATCAGCTCCCTTGTTCAGTAGTCAGGGCACTGATCAGGGAGTCAGTCATTTTAAGGGCTGTCTCAATCGCTAAATCCTTCCAGTGCACTGGAACGTTCGTTCCCTAAAAATTCCCACAATGCAACGCAAAAGCCAGTGAGCATCAATGGTCCCTTTGTTCCCTTACCGGAAATCACGTGACCTTTTTGATCCAACTCAATAAATTTTATGAAATGTGACAAAACTTTTAAAAAGACAAACATTTGTTTTAGTTTTAAATATAAACACACATTGCTACACAGACCACAATCTACTCAATATTTAAAATAATAATATTTATTTAAAATTGTAAAAAATATATATTTAAAATTAAATTAGATTCCCCAATTTTATGCATGGATATGTAAGGGTATAATGACAGCTTTTTCACAATGTACTGTTTTAAATTAAGTCAGAGATATGTTGGTTTTGCTGGTTGTTGATGAGTAACAGCTGTGAATGATCACAACACGCTTAAGCAGCCATGTGACAGAAAAGTGAACAGTGTCCCAATGTCAAGTGAGCTAGGGTCCTTACCAGTGCCCTAGCCTGTGTACAGTACACGACATACTGATTCACGACCTCGGGAGCTAGGGAACTAATTGAGACACAGGGCCAGTATTCATTCTTGACGCCCAAATTGTTGTTGATGTGCGTGTTGTCTTGTTTTTGTTTTTCCGTGATGATCAAAGTTAATAAAATCCTCTCAGAGTTATCAGAAATTCAGACAGCGTTAGCTGACAAGAAAATACTTTGACTGTGGTCAAAAGTAAACAAACCAGACGAGTTACTGTTGTGCTTTAAGTTGTCAAAACAAAAAACAAAAAAAAAACATGTCATTTATTAACCCTCATGTCATTCAGTGAGGTTCAGTAAGATTTTCCCATGTGGTACAGAAAATGGTACAGAATACCGGACGATTCACTAATTTGTCGATTCAAAACTATCCCAATACTTGTGTGCCGGTTCAATACATATTGACAAAACTCATCAGGAGCTCACACGCAAAATGTCATTATCAAAGAGTTTCATTATCACATGAAAGTGCAGAAATAATTATCGAAGAGGTTTGCTCCCCTGTCTCTGTCATGGTTTCGCTTTCTCACTCCAGCTTAAACCTGATACGAAATTATATATTACAGACAACAACATGCGTATTGACCTTCGTTGGAACCCCTTGTTATGAGGTAAACAAATCGATTTCAAAATCGTTTTATAAAAAATTCAGATAGTTTGGTGAATAATTTTTTTTTCTCCCACCCCTAGTATGAAGGCTAATTTATGTTTGTATGATCCACCTCAAGCAAGGGCGTAGGAACCAGGGGGACGTGTCCCCTCCAATATTTTGGGCAGTCGCGAAAAAATTATATTATACCGCAGAGGAGAAAAATATAAGATTTTTGATTAAAGTGGGTTATTTAGCTGTTTTGCCTCAATCTGATATGCCCCAAAAGCATTTCAAAAGCATTGGAGAGCCCCCGGTAAGGGTTGACATGGTCCCTGTTTCTCTTGCTGAAAGCAGTTTGTTATTTACAATGATTTTAAATAATGAGAAACATGGTATAGATAAGTTTTGATGTAGTGAGAATAAAATCTGCAAGTCTTTTTACTCTACCAGTGTGAGTGGGACAGAGAGAGAGAGAGAGAGAGAGAGAGAGAGAGAGAGAGAAAAATATAATCAACTTGTCATATTAGTATTTGCAGCTGATGCCGTCCAGCATCTACTTAATATCAGAGACTGGCGTTGTCCTGCTACCCAGCTCAACAGGGTACATTGGGGAGATTGAGATATCGGGGAGATATGAGGTTTGTGGAGAGGAAGGCCCTACTGCGCCAGTACCAGTGCCAACCCACCCTGACCCAGCACAACCTAATCTTTTCCGATTCGGGACCAGGCCTGTGGCTTCTGCTGTCCGTCCAGGGCCAGCGCCTGCACTACCCACAAGAAGCTTTTCAAGGTTAGTTGTAATGTAAACCAAATAACCATTGTATGGTAAAATGCTGAATGATAAAACAACTCTCTAAATGTATCTCTATCTATCTCTGTTTGTATCTGTCAAAAGGAGCATTTCAATTGGAAGGGTGGAGTCCTTCGGTTGGACGGAGGCACCCTGTATGTTACGTTTATGGAGCGTGAGGCAAATGTGTCCACAATTGCAGAAAAGGTTAAACATGACCTGGGGTCAGAGGAGGAGATTGTCCTCTGTGATGGTCAGGGAAACCGCCTCATCGAAGGCATTGGCACAACAGGTATGTTATTGTAAAAAAAATTATTCCTACTTAATAGTAGTTCATTATTAATAATTGACATCACATATCTTGGATATCTCTTCTTTTTTCAATATTGTCTGATTAGCTTGTTTATTGAATGTATTTCACTTTTAATTTTGTAGTCTTTGTAACGTTTTTTAATAGAAGATCTCAACCTGTTGCACTCCTGGTTGCCAGCAATGGTTTCTCTCTGTGTTCTCTACCAAGATTTCTTACATCATTCATTAGGCAAGGTCAATAGGGAGTTAGTTGTGCCTTTCATCTGAACCACATTAAACTTGCAAAGGAGTCTGTTTAATATCATAAAAGGTACTGGAATTTAAATTGAAAATTAAATTGTATCCCCATCATCTTCTCTTTAGGAATGTCGTTCTGGAAGCAGAATGCTCGCAAGATTGTTGCCCTCTGTGACAGTGCCTACCAGGAGCTGATGAGAAAGAAGAGAAGGAGGACAAGGTAACAAGCATACTGTTTATAGATAAGCCTTCACCTATTACAGAATGCAAGACTAACTTCTTTCAACACAAATGGCACTGCAGAGTAAATGCTCCATAGTCTCCACATGTACATTTAAATTTTGAATTTCAAGTCAATGAGCCCTTTTCAACACAAGCAAATTCACAGAGACCTATAAACAGAGTTGCAAAGAGTAGCTAAAAGCCATACTTGAGAAAAAGTACAGATACCTTACTGTAAAAATTACCCCACTACAAGTTACAAGTCACCAATTTAAATACGACTTGAGGAAAAGTATTAAAGTAACCCAATTTAAAAGTACTTAAGTATTGTACTCGTACTGAATGTTGGCTCAAAGATGCACTAGTCCTCAACACAAAGAGATATTGTACGTCAGTGAAAACCAAGAAAGTTTATTTATGAGGTTTTACTTACTAATATAGAAAAGAAATCAAACACCTCAATATTGCGACATGGAGAACAAACACAGATTAAACATAGTCATAGTCTTTTGACTAAAATTTAATTTAGTTTTAGTCATATTTTAGTCATCTGAATTTATTTGGTTTTAGTCTAGTTTAAGTCAACTAAAATTTAATTTAGTTACTCACTACATACCATGAGATTTACATAAAATTTAATTCAAACCCATTTAATTTTAGTCTAGTGTCATTGTGTACTTGAATGTGCCAAGATGACAAATATGTAGCCTAACTGTTATTCTTATAGGCCCATCCTAAAAAAGTTATAATCTTAATATTTCAAAAATTCCAGTATTACAGTCCAGTAGGTTGTTACAGTTAATATACAGTAACAGAAATATGATAATGCATATAAAAAACGTGAAGTTGTTGATTTCAAAGATTAATTGAAAACACATGTAGTAGTCGTAACACCACTATCTCACATTAAGTGCACTACATTTCTTCAGTCATGCATCCCTCTTTACAGTAAATACATAACAGCATACTTGATTAAATGTGAGGACAGTGAAATTGTACACTTATTATCAATCTTATACTTAAGTTACTCACGCAATCAGTACAGGACATCGCTGGTTTATTTTGGCTTATATAGTAAGTTATATTAAGTTATGTACCAGCTCAGGTTAGCTGATAAAGTAGCATCAGAGTATATAAAACATTTGTGCTTGCCTTTGAGTTGCAGGATGACCCTCCTGCAATTGCGCTTCACGTTTGTTTTGATTGCAGCATCACAAGTTTTACAAAGGGTCCCTTGACTGAATCAAATGTGATATGCATCCATATGCCATATGTCTGCTCTTTATTTCTTCTCTCGGATAAGACGCTAACTTTTCTGTACAGTTTATCACAGGTCGGAGCGGACCACAGATGTTGTAAGTCACGCCCCTCCCTAGTTTCCACCTCGAGGAGGTCCCACAGCCACCCCAATTACCAGACACACAGAGTACAAGTATGATTAAAAAGAAACTTTATTTAAATTATTTAAAATCTGTGGGAGAGTGGAAAGGGGAAGCTAAAAATAATTCTCCTTCTGGCCTCCAGGTGATCTTCCACGGGGGGGACAAGGGAACGGAGCTCCTTTAACTTGGTCTCTTGAACCCGTGGCGCCCTCCTCTTCTCCGCGAGGCAGAATTAAAAATTAGAAAGACACAGTCAGGGTTGGATCCAATACGAAAGGGCTACCTGACACTGAATAATGCAGAGGTCAACGGGGGTGCACTCAATTCTCTGGTGCCCTTCCAGTTACTGACACTCTTCTCTCTCTCGCCTTATAGGCTCCCTGCTTTGAATCGAGATGGATACTTCCCAGCCGATAAGGATGGTTCGACGTGGCGGGTTCCTTGCTCTAAACAGAAGTAAGTATTACACAGGTGAATGGAACTTTTACTTCTCCTCCTCAGGTTTGTGACTGTAAACAGAGGTAAGTATGACACAGGTGACTGAGACTTTTACTTCTCCTCCTCAGGTTCGTGGCTGTAAGCAGAGGTAAGTATTACACAGGTGACTGGGACTTTTACTTCTCTTCCTCAGGTTCGTGGCTGTAAGCAGAGGTAGGTATTACACAGGTGACTGGGACTTTTACTTCTCCTACTCAGGTTCGTGGCTGTAAGCAGAGGTAGGTATTACACAGGTGACTGAGACTTTTACTTCTCCTCAGGTTCGTGACTGTAAACAGAGGTAAGTATTACACAGGTGACTGAGACTTCTACTTCTCCTCCTCAGGTTCGTGACTGTAAACAGAGGTAAGTATTACACAGATGACTGGGACTTTTACTTCTCTTCCCTAAGGTTTTCTACTGTAAACAGGAGTGGGTATAACACAGGTGACGGGGTCTTTTCCTTCTCACTCAACCACAATGTCTATTCCCACAACCTTCACTCTGGGGCAGTGGACGTACAGGGCGATGTACAAATACGGCGTGCAATCAACTTACAGGCCTCCAAAAAGGCAGGGGTAGCACGCGGCCTGCCTGGGGCTCTGGTCGTGCAGAGCCGAACGCTTCCCTTGCTCCTCCTCCACTTACGGTTCCGGAGCAGGGGCGAACCTTTGGAGAGGCTCCACACAAAGATGGTTATTGCACGCTGACGTTATGACAGTAACCCTTCGTCCAAGAACGACAACTACAGAATGATTTACTCACACTGGTTTGCAGGTATACTTCACCACTGCCCTCGTTCAGAGCCAGAAAGGATCCGTCCACTTTTGTACAGGAAGTCCTATTTGCAACTTCTTTTAGCCCACGCTCCTCTAGCCTCAACGTGCTGTAATCTCGTCACGACTCCTCTGACCTCGAAGTGGCTTCTGTCAACACAAGCACAGCACTACACTGCAAGCTTTAAGTGTACACACACACAATGAAGACAAGGACTCACCCACGACACTCCACACACTTTAAGTGAACTAAGGACTGAGCCAAAACTCGACCCGGGCTCGTCGCGTGGCTGGTTGGGCATTGCTCTTAATGGAGCGGGAAAAGCACCTAAAGGGTGGACGCCGGACCTCCTGCGTTTACTCCTGATTGTACTCCTCGACTCACCCACGCTTCTCTCCATAGTGGGGCCACAAATCTGTTTATCCAACTCACAATACACGTCAGGTAATATACCCTCTTCAATACCACATAATACAATGGGTGTTGTTACTCAAATGAAAGGACAGTGCTTCTCAATGCTGGCTTCATACGTTGTCTTCCAGTATTACTCTCCGGCTCACCCACGCTTCTCTCCACAGTGGGGCCGCAACTCTGGGTGCTAGACTCACAACACACGTCAGGTAATGTATCCTCCGTTTCACACTACGTAGTACAATATATGCTGTTACTCACGAGCAATTGGCAATACTTCACAACACTGTTGTCTTCCAGTACTACTCCCCGGCTCGCCCACGCTTCTCTCCACAGTGGGGCCGAACACTGGTTATTAAACTCACAACACACGTCAGGTAATGCGCTCTTCTTAATACTTCATGATAAACGTAACTTGTTACTCACACACCACTGATGACGCTCTGCTGTTCTTGTCATACCCTCTATACATAACTTTTAACACACTGTAACACTAACAAGTGAAATGACACAGATGAGAATTGCTTTAGACAACCGTTGAAATAGTTAAAAAAATATTCTGAATCTTGCAGATGTGATGGAAAACCCAGTGGTGGCACCATGCTGCCGCAGCCTCGTTGGGTGCCAGGTCTGCGTGGAACAGTGGGCAACCAATTCAACTCACTGCCCAAAATGCAGGGATGAAAATTTTCAAGAAAAACATTTTGAACTTACAGGGATGGGGGAGGTTGTTAATCTTTTGAAGGACACCATTAGAAGTTAGGGTGTAGTTCACTTTTAAGAGGGTGGTTGTTGTCGGGCCAGTAATGTTATGTGTTCATCTGTTATGTAATTTTATGCAAATGTAAATAATAAAGTAATACATTTTTCTAATTTTGTATTATGTTCACTTGCATAACAGTTAAGTTTACTTGAAAGCTTTTGTTGTAATCTGTTATTTTAATTATTTGTTATTTTATTATAAATTAACCAATTTATTTTATTAAAATGTTTAGATTATTTTTTTTAGTTATGTTCATCTGTTATGTTATTTTATGCAAATAATAATTAAATCAATTTATTAAATGTTTAGATTGTTCACAGTCTACTGCTTTTTGTCTATTAGTATTATACACACTAGAGCCACAAACCACACTGGACTGTAAGGCCTTTATGTTCTTAATTTAATTTAATGTCTTTTGGGATCGTTTGCGCCAGCAAATGAACGTCTGCTTTTAGCTTGTTAGCCGCTAACGATAAATAATGCTAGCATTAGTACTCATAATCAGAGGTGGATTGTAACTAAGTACTTTTACTTGAGTATATATAGTATATATATATTATACTTTTTTTACTTTTAAGAGTAGATACTGATAATTAAATAATTAAGCGAACAGTAATTATTATATTTGACAAAAAATATACCGATTTGCTTATTTACAATAAAAAAAGGAAAAAGGGCAGCAATTTTGTCTGTAACCCAACATTAAGTCCTTATTTTAAAAAATCATTTTTATTTTTAGTGTTATTATATACTTTAAAATTAAAATACATTTGCTGTAATTGATAATGAAATTGTAATGCCCTATAATGTAAGCATATACAGTATTACAAATACATGGTAATTTATGGAAAATTTACATTAGTTAGATTTTTTATAGTGAACATGCTACATATTTTAAAATTATTTAGATTTTCTTGTCTTTAACTGATAGATGCAATGCTAGGGTTCTTTAAAAGATAATCATATTTATTTTACTTTTTAAAAATTTTAATTATAAAAAATGTAGGGCCTTCAATGCCCATTCATATTCTCTATTCCTAATACCACCTGTAGATGGCGCCGTAGCTTTTTGACATTCTTGGGTTTCTCTGCAGCTAAAGAATGGACTACAACAATTAATTTATTTATTTTTGTGTGTAAATTGATGCAAACCTAGTATGACAATGTTATACATGTTTACACGGAAAAAAAAAAAAAAAAAATTGGAAGATTTATGACGTTGACCGTTGAAACACGTCATCACGTCAGGCCAGACAGTGGCGCTGTGAGCCTGAGGGGAAGTCGAAGCAGCTCGAGAAGGTTGCCGCTTTTATCAGGTGAGTAATAAACATCTCATGATATAAACCATAATTTGGTAACTTTAAAAACTTAGAAGATTGTGTTTTGATTACATATTTGTGACCCGTCACGGAAACCAGGGACACAAGTCGGCAGCACAAGTTTCGAGAAAAAAAAAATTAAAAAATTTTTTTTTTCAAAATTTGTGATTTTCGTTTTATTGCAGAATCTGTTAGTTGAGATCACGAAGAAGCCTCTCCATGTTTGAGATAGCAATTTATGTATATTTAAAAGCGTACATTTTGCGGTTGAAATAGGCTTGTTTTTCCGGAGATTCTAGCGTGCAGCGGGGGGCGTCATTGTCTGTGTGTATATTTACATACTGGATAAGCTTGGGTTTGCGCCTCCGCCCCCAAAGGGAACATCGTGACTACTGAATAAGGATAGTTCGCCCAAAACTGAAAATAATGTAATTAATGACTTACCCTTATGTCGTTCTAAACTCGGAAGACCTCCGTTCATCTTTGGAACACAGTTTAAGATGTTTTAACTTTAGATTTAGTCCGAGTGCTTTCTGTCTACTCCATTGAAAATCTATGTACGGTTTCCATGTCCAGAAAGGTAATAAAAACATCATCAAAGTAGTCCATGTGACATCAGTGGGTCAGCAAGATTGTGTTGGAGCATCGAAAATACAGTTTGGTCCAAAAATAGCAAGAATTACGACTTTATTCAACATTGTCTTCTCTTCCGGCTCGAGCGTGAAGTCACGTGACTGTAGTGACGCGTCACTGACTTTATGGGACGCCGCAGCCGGATGATGTCAAAGTACCGCAAAAGCTCTTCAAGAGATCTTACGGGGTAGTTTAATTTCGACTCGCTCTCGCGGTACTTTGACGTCTTGCAGCGCAGCATGAAGTCAAACTCATAAGTTACACAGAGATTGTTGAATTCTTTATATAATTGGCTACATGTTTTGTCTATCAATATTTTCCATGAAGTCATTGGCTGATGGAGGAACGAGCGAGCGATCGGTAACATCCCTTAATGACTTCACGTTTTCGACTGTGCTGTTTTTGGATTATCTATTATACTACGTCCCTATTTTAAATCCAAAATTTGAAGGCGCGTTCATGTGTTTGACGGAACGTAAATACCGGAGTGTAATCTGATATACCCTTACATGTTACGATGTAAATAGTCCTCAGATTGTATATTATATTGTATTACCAGAAGTTCATGTAAATTTGATGTAAACAATAGACTATCTATATTTCAGGGATTATACGCATTTGTGGACAAAAATCATTGGATGATTCAAACATCTGAAACAGACTGGATTCGACTTGTGATCCCCACAAAGGTAAAAGTCCTGTTTATTTTTGCATGTTGTTACAGGGGGTATGGCTTAGCTAAATGAGATGTAAATGAGCCCTATTGTCTCTCCAGCCAGGGAAAAGGGAAAGTGTTAACTTTTTTCTTTCTCAAATGTGTTACACATCATTAGAAAGCTTAGAAACTTCACTTTCAGAATCTATGAATAACTCAAAATGCCCCAGATTCGACTTGTGTCCCTACTTTCCGTGACTGGTCACATTTGACGTTGCAATGAGTATGTTGTTGTTTTTGTGAATTGAAATTTCCCGCCAGTTAATGTAACGTCACTGTGAAGGATTCTGAGGTAATTTAATAGAGTTAGATCCATTAAGCAGATAACTATTGTACGATGGTTGAAATGTCACGAGTAATGTTAGTTTTACAGTTTTTGTTCGTACTAATAAAAGTTACACAAAAAATTGTCCACTAAAGTTGGATGCGAAATTAATATGACGTAGGCAACATCATTGTTATGTCTATATCAGTGCAGTTGGATCGTTGAATCGGTAAGATTTAGGCTATAATGTAACTGTACACAGCAAGTTCGCCAGTACGATGTTCTTGCACACGAATGACTCATTTGAACCGCTTCATTTAAACTATTGAACTTTTCAGTCATATGTCGTGTTGGTAGTAAAAAATCTTGTGAAGGTGGTAAAAAAGGTAGTAAATTAATCTCTATGATTCCTGAATATACCCTGATTGAATCATTTAAAATGAACCACAGAGAATGCAAGATTTGAACGAGCTTTGATCATTTAGTAAAACTGGTTAATTCAGTTGCCCATTGTGCGCTAAAAAGTTAGTTAAAGGTGTTAAAAAGCGTTATTTTATTAAAAACATTACTGTTTGGTAAAATAAGTAATATTTAAT
This sequence comes from Misgurnus mizolepis, assembly GCA_025389145.1. NCBI lineage: Eukaryota > Metazoa > Chordata > Actinopteri > Cypriniformes > Cobitidae > Misgurnus > Misgurnus mizolepis. Next base: position 43,612,291 of record JAIFKI010000004.1, on the reverse strand, counting down.
ATAACTTTTTACTTAATAATTGTCATTTTCATCAAATTTTATTAGAAATAATAAGTTGAAGTCACTTTGGGTAACCCTCTTAAAAGGTACGGTAGGCCTACGTGTGTGTACAAGTTAAGATCAGGATGACACCACCTCCGCCTCATTTTGTGCCAGGAAAAACCCTGAAAATAAACCTTATGAATGTAAAATGACTCTTCTAAGGTCAGTTTTAGGAGATGTAAGCTGCTGCTCATTCCACCTGATATTTAACACCCTGTCTCTTGTCTTGTCTTTGTCAGATCGTTTGTTTGGAGTCTCTGTTTGTTCCAGCCATTGTGTTCCTTTATGCTCCTCCAGAGACTACTATTCGGGTTGTCCGTGCCAGTGTTGTGACTCTTGCATCTTTCACCATGTGACGTTGTCCGGGCCCGAGGGTCAGTGGGTGCTCTGAATCTCTCCCTGTGATTTGCTTATCCAGGGTTTTTTCCTCTCCTATATGTTAGCCTATATGTGCTGTTTGGTGTAACAATGGACCAAGTTCCACATAGGGCTGTAGCGGTAACCGCAATCCTGTATTACCGCACTGCTGAGAAGCTTAACCGCGACAACCGCGCTTTTTATATAAAATTCATTTATAGCTATGCCCTTCTTGTTTTTCACATCATACATGTATAATAAAGGCCAAATAGATTGTCAAGAGTTAAGAGAGTAACTTGAAATGTAATACTATGCTATTCATATTTCGTTAAATCATACAGTGAATGTGTGAAAGAAGTGAAACTAAAGATGACAGAATAACTGCGTCGTCTGCATCTGCAGTTTTAAAGATTAAAATTACTTTAATTTAACTGATCAACACAGATACAAAGCGCCATAATATAACTGATTGCTTACCAGCATTAAAACCACTTAAAGCTTGCTTGGAAAGTGGCTAAATGTCGCTAGATTACGTCATTTGCATAACAGTGACGTCATCACGTTGCATTTGCATTCTTACTACATTGGCTGTTTTTTACGTTTGTCTGTTCTGAATGTGCTGCTGCTCAGCTCACTCAAATACATTTATTTGTGTACAGTGATTTATTTTATTCAAAGACCATTTAACATTTACATCCCACCATAAATTTAAGCCATTGCTGGCCAGCCAGCTCCGGCTTCCCGCATGCACGATTATGCCGTCTGGACGCGGATAGATTAACCACTTCTCCTGCCCTGACTGCAACTGGAAGAGACTCTGCTCTGCTGCACGAGGACTAGACCACCAGTGCTTTGGGATGGGGGTGGAGCCCACGGAAGCAGCGGTAGCTGCTCGTAGAGAAGAGTGAATGTCACGTTAAAAGTCTCCAAAAGTCTCCAACAAAGCCAGAAAAAGTGGCTAGATTTGTCGCTAGTCGCTTTTTTGAAAATAAGTCGCTAAAGGGGTCTGAAAAGTCACTAAATCTAGCGACAAAGTCGCCAAGTTGGCAACACTGCTAAACATAAAACATAGCATATTGCATTTATATTGTATTTACACATGGTACATCCACAAAACAAACTTTTACCACTTTGTGTTTATGGGATTTTTAAAATAAAATAAAAAAAATTAATAACTTCTAGAATATACTCCACATTATAGTCCACATTGTGTATAAGTATATGTTTATTTAAAAACAGATATGGAATAAATTGAAAATACAAGGAAAATATATTTTTACCTGACTACACTTAGCAAACCCAAAGCTTTGAAATATTGCTTCAGAACCTGTTTTAGATTTGTGAAGACCTCAAACAACAATACATACAACAAAAAAATATTATTTGAAATTGTAAATACTGGTGACAAGCAAAATCGTATTTAAGACATTGATAAGGCATATTAGACTTAGGCTACAGTTTTCCTTTCATTTAAAAAAAAGTAGACAGCCGTTATAACATTGTCTAATTGAGTTTGAATAAAGATTGTTTGCATTTTACTATCAATGGTAAATATTATCACTAGATAAATAATGCCAACTTTGTATATTAGTGCACTCTAATACAAAGGAAAACAAGTTTCTAACTTTTAAGAGTATATGATGTGTCTATATTTTATATTTTTAGTCAAATAAAACAAAGACTGATTCTTAACTTTCTTTTCATATTTTCCTCTCTCCTTATATCACTTTCAGTAATATTCAGTGTTGTATGGTCAACTCTGCTTCTCCGTACACATGTCTTTGAGCAGCACAGTCCAGACTGGCCATCAGTTTAGTAGAGCCAGCCCGCCGGGGGCTGAACGTCTCTGTCCAGGTTATAGAGGTACCTGGAGGAATCAGACTGAGAAGCACACAAAATACACACATGAACATCTGACAGTACACTAAAAGGTTGTCTCCTTTTAGGTCTGATCAATACATGCTTTAAAAAGAGTTTGAGCCCATGTCTGTTAGCTTTGAGACTATCAATATTCTACTGTTCTCTGTTCTCCTAAATCTTAAAGGATCATTTTAAACATATTTTAGTAGTATGTGGTAGACTACTGAAATGCAATGTGAAGTGATTTATCTTGGATTTAGGAGAACAGTAGAATACTGAAGTCCTATTAAAGCAAGACAGTCTGTGCAAAAGCCCCACTTGCAAGATATAAGAGGAAGTTAGAGCACTGCAACGTTTTTGTAGAATAAGGACTTTGTTATGAAAGAGAGCATTAGGCCGAGAACACAAATCACTGGAAGAGAACAAATATTATCCTAAGCAACCAAAAGATAATTCTTTTGGTTCAACCAAAAGATAATTTGGTTGAATTTGGGCCTATTTTACCCCTTACGGCAATCCAATTTGTGGTTCATTATCTTATCAGATTTTCCTTATTATTTTATGGAGATAATGCCTAATTGTACATATTACACGCTGGCTCTCCAATGGCTATCTTTATTTCCATTTATCAATAAATTATTTAAATTACTCCCTGCTTTCTTTGGTGTTCTAACCGACACACCTGTTTTACTGCTATTTACATAAAGCATCCGCCCTTTATAGTTTCTTAACTCATTCCCCACCAGCCATTTTTTGAAAAGTTGCCCGCCAGCATTTTTTGTGATTTCCACAAAGTTTTACAAAATGCCTTCCAGGAAAATGTTCTTCTAAAAAATATATATAAATATAAATATATCAAATGAAAGAACAGACCCTCTGCTTTCCAACAAACAATAAACAAACAAAAAATGGCAATTTTTTATCTGCTTATAAACTCTTAAATATATATTTTTTATTTTTAGCAAAAAGCTGAAATAATTGCATTTTTGTGAAGGAATTTTGTTAGAGAACAGATTCAGAACGATTATCAAAACATACACAGAGTTTAAAATGAGTAAATAACATTTTGGCTTCAGTTTTTTCATAAATTGGATAAGAGATAACTCATCAATGGAAAGAGTTAAGGTAGCTCTTCGCTACACAGTCCACTCTGCTTCTATATGCAGAATGCTTCAGGGCAGCTATTTTTAGTTCATGCATGTGCTGCTTCAATCATAGCCCTTTGTTTACACGTGAACGTAGATTTCGCCTCCGAAAACAATTCTTTCTAAAAACTCCGGCCAAAGTGGATATTTTGAAAACCTTCGTTTGCACGCTTGCATGTAAACTGAGACAAACGGATGTTTAGGCGGCCAACGTCACAGTATGCACCAGAGCTCGCACTTACGTCAAAGGTGCGACCTATGTTTACATGTGACTGTTACTCTGAACGCTTCCATGATCACAATTATGTTCGTGCAAACTCGTTTCATGTGTTTGTATTTGCAAATACAGCTGCTTCATTATGTCAAGGAGCCAAGACGAGTGCTCGGAGGTCAGCAATTTTACGCGTGTTCGACTTCTTGCTGCGCTGAAAGAACCGACAGCACACGTAGATGTCTAATTTCGAATCGCTCTCGCGGTACTTTGACATCTTCGAACACCTACTGCAACAACTCCTCCCTCCAACACGAAAAACTAGTCCGCATTACTAACTGCGTCGCCAGTGATTGGCTTACGTGGGCTTAAGCTTCTCTTGACGGCATATATGCACGGGTACGTGTGAATGAACACTTTTCTGAAAACTGACATGTGTGCAAGATATTATTTTTGAAACCGGAGAGGTTGAAATGTCCCAGGGTTTCCCACAGCACATTTCAGTTCAGGCGCCCCGCCTAAGCTTGAAAACCCTACTGCCTTAACTAGGTCGTCAAAAAAAAAATTTGCTGCACAAAAGGCCGTCAAATGTATCTTGGATAACTAGCCAGTTGATAAAACATCTCGGAGAACAGCACAGGCCACGCGGCAGAAATGAGATAAAGACGTGGTCCGTCATGTCTGGTGGATAAGCCCGTTGATAAAACTCGTGTCCCAGAGAACTGTAAGTGGATTTATGGTTTGGATTATTTAAGCCTGTTATTGTATTCGTCTATAGTTCTTTCAAATTTAAAGTAAGTTAGCTGGTGATTTTGTTGTTTGAGCAACCGGCTAGCTAGGTTTCACGTGCCTGTTGATTAGATATAATTGTTGAGCGCTCTTGCTCACTTTATTTACATGCATTATTTACATGCAACAGTAGTTACAGTCCTTTAAGATAATGTAATTAATACTGGGAAATAATTAGTTTTTACCATTTTTGAGCCATCTATCATTGTTCGCCTGACGTTCTACAACATCTGCTTTAGTTTGTGTTTATTAACCCTTTAGTTTCACTTCATCACGCAGCTATTCCCATAAGAGGTATCTGTTAAAAACATTTAATTCATTAATAATCTAGTATGTGTTTATTTTCTGTCATATTTTCTTCAAAATAAAGTTTTATTCAAGTGTTTTAAATAAAAATATTGTAATTTTCAACATGACGCATAAGCCCCGCCCCTTTGATTTCCACACCCTCTGCCCCGCCCACTCGCCCAACCCTACCACTTTAACTACCAAATTTTCTGCGGGAACCCTGTGTCCGTTTATGAAAATAGCCGCCCACGTGTAAACGTAGCCTCGATCTCTCAAGCCTATTCTTCTACAGTCATGCTTTTTGAGGTTAGAATGCCATTTAATGGCCATACACAGAATTATTTGAATAGACAAAAACTGGCTCTCAAAACCACAGATGCATTTGAAAGTAACTTGTCTTTCTTTTTGGGAGAACATTTTACAAAAAATATCACTTATATGTTATGTTATGTCAGCCCCCCTACTGGCTAGTTATAAAAGGGACTAGCCTTGTTAAAACTTGGCCATACATCTTGTTGGACTAGGAAATATTTCAACACCGGTTGAAATGGAACTCTTTAGACAAGCTCTTTAATGCAATTCTTAAATATGCTAAGAGATGTTTTACACATAAATACCTCAAATAACACACAGTGTTCATGCTAGCTACCCCATAGATTTCACTGAAATCAGTGTCATGATAAATCACACCTGTCTCAGTGACAGTCCATGGTTCTTTTTAAGGTACAAAATGTTTTTAGGTAAAGTAAAACTTTATTTTTTGAAGAGAACGACTTATTTAATTCGGGGGAAAAGGCCTATAATAAGTTTTAAAATGTGGTTGTAAGCATATTTACCTGTAATGTTTGTGTTTGAATGGCAAAATTCCAGGACCCTCCATACGCACATCTACATTCTCCAAATTGAACTTAAATGGGTTTGTGAATTCAACAGTCACATACATCTCCTCACTCACTCTTGGAGAACCTGTCACCTAAAGAGAAAAACCCAGAGCGATAGAGACACGAATAGATTGCATATTGTTTATATAAGCTTATTTTAGATTAATGTATTCAAAGTCCAACAACTAAAACAATCTAATGCAGCTAATATTAGCATTACTTTTTCAGGGTCAACTAGCTTTATTATGTTCTATGACCACTTTTTAAAAATATGTTTTTTCTACTAAGAAATGTAATGGTAATGAATCATGCCAGACCTTCACAATAAGTTTGGGCTTGTGCATGTTGATTAACTTCATTGAGGTGATGATCTGTCCCGTCTCTTTCACCTTCCCAGTGGTGATAATGTGTATGTTTCCCTGTTCCACCAGTTTTTGCATGTAGTCCTCACTACGTACTGCCACCTTCTCTTCCTTGCCTAACACCAAAAGGGAAGAATTTAATCACAAGACAGTCGGACAGACACAGACCTATTCAAACAACCCATTTAACAGCGAAAAGTTCTAAGAATGTTCCAAAAAAACTTCCTGCCAACATGAAAAGTGTCCAGTATTTTAATGTTTTAAAGGGATAGTTCACCCAAAAATGACAATTTTGTCATCATTTACTCACCCTCATGTTGTTACAAACCCGTATCCATTTATTTGTTCTGATGAACACAAAGGAAGATATTTTGAGAAATGTTTGTAACCAAACCATTCGTGGACCCCATTTACATTTACGAATGGTTTGATTACAAACATTTCTCAAAATATCTTTCTTTGTGTTCATCAGAGCGTAGAAATGTATGCAGGTTTGTATCAACATGAGGGTGAGTAAATGATGACAGAATTTTCATTTTTGGGTGAACTATCCCTTTAAGAACGTTTCTGGGTTGTCTAAACACGCTAAATGTTACATTATCATTTTCAAATGTTATGACACTGTCATGTTTTAATGTTCACACAGTGTTTAAAACAACTGGGGCCTCATGTATAAAACTTTGCGTAGATTCCATCCTTAAAATGTACGTACGCACATAATGCAGAATTTGCGTACGCACAAAAGTTTCAGATTTATAAAACCATGCGTACTCCAGAAACTGAGCAAAATTCCATTCATAAATCCCAGTGAGCGGAAGATTGTGCGTATGTGCGTCCCGCCCCATCTCCTCCCCGAAACAACCATATATGGAGCGTACAACCCTTAGTTTTACTGGGCATAATGTGGTCTGCATATCATTTTAATATGGATTGACGTTACAAAACGCAAGGAAAATACCGTCGCTGTCCGACTGAAACCTGCATTTCCAAAAACCGCTACTTACCCATATGGCAAAAAAAGTATATATAATTTTGTATATATATTTAAATGTTTATAAAGCATTTTAAAGCATAATATATATAATAATAATAAATAAAATAATAAAATATATTTAGCCCTTCATTTATTGGAATTCAAGGAAATATATTCACGTCGCATTGGAAGAAAAACTTTATGTTAAGAACCTGTAAACAAAACAGTTTTTAAAAGGTTAACATTAGTTTCAACTTAAAAAATATACTTATTTAGCGTATATTTAAAATATACTTTTGGCCAGAGAAATTATTTTTTTGCCTTATGGGTTTTTATGAAATTATTAAAACACTGTTTAAACACTGGCATTGTCAAAGTTGATACTGGTTTCACATATGGCCAGACAGGTGTCATTATATTCATACAATTTTTAATGGAAAACAAACTCAGAGGGAGATGAAATGTTTTTGACCAGCGGATGGTGGATCGTTTCGGGTCATGTTCATTTTTTATCTCAGGCGGCAAGTGCATCAATTATAGGCTACCATTGAATGCGACTTAATGCATTAAGACTGCAATAAAACACGAGAGTTTAAATACTTGTTAGTGTTTTTCTTATAAAACTACATTGTAAGAACGTCTTTTTATATTAGGCTAAACTTTAAATAGGCTACGTTATTAAATGTCCTAGTACATCACATTATTTTTCATCATCTTACAGGTTATAAAATTTATTGTAGCAGGCACTCTTTACAGTTTTGTCTATGATTAGATGATAAAGGCTAACAAACTTCTTATCATTCCTCAAATATACGAAACATTAGCCTTCAGTGTTTGATGAGTGAAGAAAAGACTTATTCATATAGTTATTTTGCGTTTCAAACACGCAGACGCGCTCGTGACAGAGGTGTGTGGCACTATTCACCGTAGAGGCTTCGTCTTTTTAAACATTTTCATCCATTAAATATTTGCTACTCATATGCAGGTGCGACTCCTAGATGCAATTTGAGTGCTGACCTTCATGAATGAAACATGAATATTAAAACTAAATGTGTATAGAAAGAAGAACAGAGTTTGTGTTCTTTCACTTCGCTCAAAAAGAGTGTGTACGCACAGTGGAGAGCATCCGTACGGACTTATTTACGCCAAATTTATTTTTTTTATAAATCCCGATATGTGCATGGAAAATTGCGTACGCATATTTCTATTCCCATTTTGTGCGTACGCAACGTTTATACATCAGGCCCCTGTTGTCTATACTTACCTTTTTTGCTTGTTATGTAAATGTTAAAGAAACATTGCATATTGTTTTTTAAAAAATGTTATAAAACATTATTTGTGAATGATTCACTTAGATGTTGATGCTTTGTTTAATTTAAAGTAACCATTACGGTGATCAGTGTTTGTTTTAGTTGGACTCTTGATTCTTGAATTATAACTTGCTAGTTTTTCCCTGGCTGCAATAACTTTATGTGTTAAAATCACACTTGTCATGGCAAAAAAGAAGCTGGTAATTTAGGATGGTTGTTGTGGTTAATAACTGATAGTAACATCTAGTGATGCGAGTTATTAATTTATTGCTTACCCTTCTAAAGATTTTTTCCATCAATAATGTGATACTACAGTATCTTAGGGATTTTGAAACACTAAGCACATTAAAAACTGAACAGTTTTAAAATAATAAAAATGTATCTTTATCATTTACATAACAAGTAAAATGTAAATATTGAAAACAGTTGTTTTGAACATTGTGTGAATATTTCAGGTTGTCAGGTATTTGGGAATGCTGGAAATGTTCAAGGAACGTTCTTAGAACTTTTCTCTGTTAGATGGGACTGCAATACATCATCATAATATTTTACACATTCATAAACTGTCCAATACATTTACTCACTCTGCAGTGGCTCTAATTTGACTTTGAGAGTTGTAAACACAACCTCGCCACTTGGGACTCCAGTGTAATACACAACAGTCCCGCTGACATACACATCTGCAGTGCGACGCTGATTACTGCGATTGGTAAACTGCAAAATGAGATCGAATCCGTCCCCCACCCGAACTTCCAGACTTGGGATCTCCACATCCACGTCAGCCTGGGGAATAGAGGCTTTCTCCCTTTGACATCCAAATGTCTCAGCTTTCTCCAGCACCTGGCGCTCCTCTGGGCTTCCTAAAAGAAAGGTGCATGAAAGAATAAAGTTTTGAAGACGTACTGTAACCGGTGTTGTATTTGAGACCAGCTCATTTGAGTCAGAGTCAAGACCGAGTCCACATAAAGTTGGTTCTGAGAAAAGACTTAAGGTCTTATCTTACTTAATTCATGTTTTGTTAAAAATGTCAAAGTCACCCTCAGTTTAATGATTTGAAATCCACTCTATAATATTAGGTCCTACAATATACACAGGTCAACTGTAACACAAACCACAGCATACCAATTTACAAAATACATGTATTTTAATGAAACAAATTAATTATTTAGTTAAATAAAGTTAATTGCTAATAAGCTACAGTACTGTGCAAAAGTCTTAGGCCATCTTAGGCCTAAATTTACAATATTGTTTACTGCAATAGGTTTACTGCTGGAATTATGTGTAATTCATTAAACTTCATGTGTAGTGCCACTCTGTGTTTTAGCGCCACTGTCTTATCATTTTGGGTAACAGCGGCTTTTCTAATGCTTACAGTAAATCTCACTGGACAGGTGCGTTTTATTGCACTGCCATGAGGAGTGCAAAAACCTCCTCAGGTCTGACCTGCGCCAGTCCGATGCGCCCAAAAAATCCCCAATCACTGTTCGTGTCAATCTTACATCAGTTTAATTAAACAGTTATATATATTTTAAAAGGGGACTCATGTGGACTCGAGAATAAGTCAGATTCCAAATGTATTCGAGTACGAGTCGAGACCAAGTCAAAATGCTCACGAGTCCATTTTCTGAAGCTAAACAATAGCTCTGCATTTTAATATATTTTAAATAGATTTACATTGATAATCTACCTCCAACCAAATTAATGTGTTTTGATCTGTTACTGACACAAAGCCACCCTATGGCTACATAATACGTATTGTTTTATTTTTGCTTTTTTTTGTTAGAGCTTGGCAGTACCTCACTATATGTTTTTAATAGGGTGGAAAAAATATGTTCAATTATTTACTTTTTGTGGGTTTTTTTATAGAGAAAGAATTTAGATTTTTCTTTCTTAATTAAGATCAGAACAGTGAAAAGCTTGTTATTTCTGTTCCCTTCACATGAGGACAAACCTGTTTTGTGTTTCTATTCCTTTGCACTTTTTAAAAGTTAAATATTAAAACCACCAGAAAACAATTAATCACAGGTGATAAGCTTACCTACAAATATCTCTCTTACCTTCAGGGAATTTGTACTGATTTGTGATGTCTCTGCGTCCATCATGCAGCACGGCTTTAGTCAACACCATGCGACCTACATGGTTGGGATTAACCCTCACTGGCACCAGGGTGCCATCTTTCTGTCTACGATAGAAGACTACATCACTGTTGACCTGGGGCGATAAATAATAATATTTCAGGATTTCTATAATTTGAAATATATTTAAATAGACATATTTTACACTGTTGCTTTACCTCAGCAAATACAAAAGAGGCATCAAACGGGTAGCAGATCTGTCCGTGTTTAACAGCAGCAACGGATGCAGGTCCACACCTGTACATACCTTACAGAGGACAACCTTCATTAAACACAAAGCAGACACCATGACCACCTTAAGATTTTTTTGTTTTTTGGGCACAAATTACCATCACTTGTCTCCTGTGGGGTAGCATCTACAGCCTGCCATCCTCCAAAGCCGGGAGGCAGGTCAGGCCTGCTCATGTAACACTCATTCCAGCAATGATAATTCCTTTAGATGAAGAAACAGCAAGTTATTATGTAATATACTGTAATACTTAGAAACCATAATCAACTAAGATTTAATAAAGCTTATAATACCTATATTATGAAAATGTATCCACTTTAAAGGAGGAAATTCCCATGAAGGGTCCTTAAATTGTAATCGCAACAGACTAGATCCAGCTCTAAGATGTTATTAGTGTGGATACTGAATATTTGCCAGGGTGAGCAAAGCTCATAACTGGGTAGGCCATGCTTTTTCTGAACTAATTTTAGTTATGTAATGTGATATATTTAACTTTAAAAAGAACTTGAACTTGATTTTATTATTTTGTTAATTAAATGAACCATTAAAAGTGCTCTTTATATGAAAGGTCTCTGGAGCAGTTAACAAAAAAGTATATTTTAAATATTAAAATACCAGGGTACCTCTTTCTTATACTGTACAGTACACAGATACGATTAATACCAGAGATTAACGTGTCTCCTACAATAGAGGCAACTCTCTGATCAAAGAGTGTAAGTTCATCGGCCCGGCCGTCTGCCCAAAGCTTGTAGGTGCATAGCAGTTTTCTGCTTAACTTCCACCTTTATATAAGACCATTTCTTCTTAAGTTCATTTGCAGTACAACTCTTAGATCCCACTGCGTTGATGGCATCAGACAAACTCTCACAATCTTTTTTCTTTTGTCATTTTCAGTCAAACTTTCTTTGTTTCTTGCTTGCTTCAGCCATTTTCTTGCAGTTTTCTTCTACCAAAGTGGACTTATTACAATATTTAAATTAATTTTTAATTTAATTGGTGTTGTGCTCTAGCATGTGCGCTCAATTTCACGTTAACTAGGAGGTACAAAGGGAATATATGTGGGATCCTGCGTATGCAGAGATTTTTACATCAGATTGTTTGGTACCTACACACATTTACAGCTTTTACAGTCTTATTATGAATTTAACGCAAGCCTTTGTACATATGGCCCCAGGTCCTTGAATTTATTACTTTGGTCTTCAGTTATCTCCACAAATTATTAATTGAACTCGGGTCTGAACTCTGGCTTGGCCACTCCAAAATGTTGATATTGTTCTCTGCCAACCATTTCTTGACCACTTTTGCTATGTGCTTTAGATTGTTATCTTGTTGGAAGGTCTACTGCGTGCCCAGGTCAAGTTTTTCTGCATACTGTCTGATGTTTTGCCTCAGAAATCTTAATGTAGTCTTTTTTCATGATGCTATTTACTGTTACAAGGTTGCCTAGCCCATTGACTGAACAACACCCCCAAAGCGTTAATTGTTCCGCCCCTCCTCCACTGTGATTGGAGGGTCAAGTGAGAAGTGAAACTGACGAGCTGAGCGTTTCACCCAAAGTTGAACATTTTTCAACTTTCGGCACTCAGGGCTGAACGCGGTAAAACCTCAAGAGTGCCATGCTTCCATTGAAAATTAAATGGAAAACGGCCACCAGCGTAAATGCTTTGTTGTGCACGCTACCTTATGATTGAATGCTTTTCCCTTTTTTCAAACAAAAGAGCATCCATGTGCAACCAAAGGTCCACACTAAGCTCCTTGATTTGACCCATAACTTGCAAAATGACCAGAAACTGACTAGAACACAGGTGTATCAGCTGTTCTGAATTTATAGTTGTTTTGAATCCTTGAGAAAAATCCTTGAGAATCCTTCTAAAAGTTATCATACTAAAAGTAGACTACATTTAAAGTGATGCCGAAGATTGCTTTTCCTGAGAATTTAGCAATACGATCTAGGGTATAAATAATTTTGGATATGGGACATTTTGTCAAAATGAAAAAAAAAGAAAACAAAGCTAATATTTTTATTAATATCATTAACAAAATGTCTTAACAGTCTTTGTCCACTTTCTTGTGTCATTTTCAGTCAGAAGTTTCTCATATACTAAATAAAAAAAATCACCATAATTAAACATTTGCCCTGGGTATGAATAATTTTGAGCCAAGTAAGTACATATATTGTGAAATAAAGTGCTATCAAACTGACTTATAAATATAGTTCTTGTGTAAACAACCCTTATAATATAGTAAGACATTAGTAAGAGAAGGCACAAACCAGATGGAATCTTTGGTGCGTTCCCGGTCTACTTTTCCATTTTCATCCAGAATAATATCCATCTTCAAGTTGCCGTCATTGTCATGAGCAGAGAAAAAGTTTGTCACAACCCTACTGGGGATCCCAAGACAACGTAAGACTGAGGAGCGAAAAAGAGTAAACGATCATTAACATACATATAATGATCAATTACTTAATTATCAGTTGTTTGAAAAAAGCATGTAAAGAGGCAACAATAAGGTCTTACAAGTGTTAAAGACAGCAGCGTAGACCCAGCACTGAGCGTAGCAGACAGGTGTGCCTCTGCTATTGGCATAATCCAGGAGGATCTCTACACTTCCAGTCCAGGAGGTTGGTGGAACACCATATGTGTATTCTCCACTCCAGTTTCCCACCAACACACCATCATCATCGCGAGAGTTTATCTGGTTCAGAGGAGAGGTGGATTACAGAACAAAAATCATGTATTTATGATGCATAAACAGCATAGATGCTTTCATTTCTAAACCAACCATGTCCTACTCAAGTATGTCAAAACAAGATTTAAGCATCTGTAGTGTGGCTGTTGCTACTGTACGGTTACTAATGCAATACGCATGCTAATAAAATGCACACCTGGACTTGTCTGTTTTATACCCTGCGACCGGCTGGCTGCGATAAAAACTCAAATAAGCATGAAAGACATGTTTGTGTGTTATTGTGTATTCAGTATTTCATTATCTCACCATGGCAGAAGCTACGCGGGTAACTTTGATTACATCTCCACGGTTAGACAGCGGCATTTCTGCTTTATCCATAATGAACAAACAGGCATCCAGTACCCCAAATTCAAACTGAAAGTGACAAAAATAGTTTGTTAAAGTATGAAATAGCTTTTTATTCATAAACATAAGAATTTGCTATATCTGTTTAAATAGTATATAGGTATATTTGTTTATTGTTTTTTTAAATGTACAAGACCAATGACTGTCAGGGAGTTATGCCATCACGTTAATTCTATTAAACATTTTCATTTAGTAAAACTGCTGTAGACAATAGGTTGGTTTCACGTGACGTCACATTGCTGCTTCGCGAAAGCGCGAAACTCAGATGGAGGGCAGGAAGTGAAGTAGCTGGATCTGCCGTATGTTAAAATGCCTATGTTTTGTGTAATTTACGGCTGTTCCAATCGTTTTAACCGAGAAAAAGGAAAGGGGGTTTATGGAGTTCCAAAGATTTTCGTTCAAAAATGAAAAATGTAAAAATCTCACAAAACAACGACGGAAAAAGTGGATTTTAAGGGTATGTCTGCCGTCGGGAGGAGCAAACTCTGCTAATGCCATCAGCGATCACTTCGTCGGAGGTATGTTGAAATATAACTTGGTTTTTGTGGCTGTGTTTATATAACATTAGGTTGACGTTAAATGCTCATTTACGTAGTAATGATTATTAAGTAACCGGTAGTCTAATGGACTTCATTTCTACTTTTTAGGCTGCCCTAGTGCTTTGTGTGACGCTAAGTCAGAATGGGCTCCGACATTTAACCTCGGTTAACTTACCAAAAACTAAACTTAAATCATAGGCATCTCTGCCACGAGAGCAGATGACGAAGTTTAAGGAACGCCAACAAAGACGGTCAGAATGTACAGATGCTATTGGATCTCCAATAGACAGCTGAGAGCTCCGGTTCTGACGCAGACAGCCGAGAGCTCCGAACCGAAGCAGCCAGCTGACAACTACTCACAATCAGAGGGAATCAGTGGGAATGGGACATTAAATGATCAAGGTAAATTATTGTACTAAGATGTGTAACTAGCATTATTCTTAAATGTTACAAATGTGATTGTCAGAAAATCACCCTGTGTAATTGAACCAGAGAACTTGAATGTTTGTAAAAAGGTTGTCAACCAACTCCACAACAATTCACATAATTCATATTCATGAATTTCAGGTGAAACTCGAAAAATTTGAATATTGTGCAAAAGTTTATTTCAGTAATTCAACTTAAAAGGTGAAACTAATATATTATATAGACTCATTACATGCAAAGTCAGATTTTCAAGCCTTTATTTGTTATAATTTTGATGATTATGGCTTACAGCTTATGAAACCCAGAATGAAAAATTAGAATATTGTAAAAAGGTTTCACCTATAAGTTGAATTACTGAAATAAATGAAGTTTTG
This sequence comes from Misgurnus mizolepis, assembly GCA_025389145.1. Taxonomy (NCBI): domain Eukaryota; kingdom Metazoa; phylum Chordata; class Actinopteri; order Cypriniformes; family Cobitidae; genus Misgurnus; species Misgurnus mizolepis. The sequence goes on along the minus strand of JAIFKI010000004.1, from coordinate 43,597,274 downwards.
CACAATATTCTAATTTCTCAAGTTTCAACTGTAACTAATTATGCTCTTCACTGCTATATTGCAGGCTATGCGCAGATGCCGGATGCCAGACTGAGCTGATGATGGATGACATTGAGAAGATGGAGGATGTTCTGAGACATAACACAACAGGGCTGGGAGATCTTTGGACCAAACCACGAAGATGACAAAGTTCTACACAGGGCTCCCCAACTTCTTAGTTTCAGATTTTTTAGCTGTGCGAACCCTACATCACATGTGGTCCTATGTCTGTGCTGTCTAAATTTGAACAGTTCATTTTAGTTTGCTAAATAAATGTAAGAGCTGTCCAAATTGAAAACGACTTTCACTGACATCTTAAAACACATCACTGCCCTTTGTTTTTCTTCAAAATGCACACAAGTAATGTTTTTAGTAAGGCATGTTTGTTAAAACTAGTTATATTTCATAATTAAACTAAGGCCCAGTCCTGGGTGAAAGATTTAGCTTGAAGATTTATAAATGCCTGTTTTTTGCTGTGTCTTGTCTAATCTTTGGGAGTCTGTCATCCCATTAGAGTAAAGAGGAGGGAGGGTCATCAGTCACATCATGTGTTTTCAAATGTAACTAATCTAATTGTACTGTAACAGTCACTAATCTAATTGTACTGACAATATGTATTATATGAAATGAAATGGATTCCAATGTATTATTGCACACCATGTTCTTGTAGTTATTATAACAATCGTTTTAAAAATCCTGTAAATAAACCAATGGCATTTAATCACAACAATATTCAAAATGTCATCTTGTCTCATACGACACTATTGATATAACAGAAATATATCACACAGCCTACTTTCAAGAGTGCTTGGAGTTCATATCCTTTCATCACATTACACATGTAAGTTTGTAACTTGCTGTCGCAGTATTTCTGGAAGTATACAGTTTCTAAAAAAAACATTCAACTTTAGGAATCACACCATCCCAAAGTTCAAGATCAGGCAAAAAAATCCTTTCAACTAAAATTCCATTACAGTAGTAGTCAAGACTGTCGGTAAATCTTTCAGTTCTACCGAAAACACACTCATCTTCATGAGGTACGGGTCACGTCTAACATATGTTAATAAACTCCTTGTATCTATGTCTTGAAACTGGATCTAAATCTGCACAATCAGATTGTCTGCAACGGTTCCCTCCATAGACCTATTCAGATTTTTACTTCCTGCCCGCCATCTGCCCTTAGTCCCGCCCTCGATTCATCAAAATCACGTGACTGAAACCCTGCTATTAATCCACAATTTAAGATGTATGTATTTACATAATGTGTGTGCGTGCGTGTTTGTCTGTGCATTTGTGTGTGTCTATGCATATTCTGTGTGCTTAGTTCTGTACCTAGAATCATGTTTATTAGTCTTTTAAATTATGTTATGTTATTATTTAATGTAATGCTGTACAGAGCCTGTATGTGTAATTGTGCAGGGTAAAAACCAAGTAAACTGGCAACAAATTCCTTGTATGCTCAGGCATAGTTCCCAAAAAATGCTGTCTGTTCTATATAACAAATTGTTATAAGAAATTTCAATTTATTTCACAGAAAGACAGAAGCATTTTTCAGTTAAAACCTAAATTACACACATAATTGCAAGTTTTTTTCAGGGTGATTTTATATCCATTTTATAACCCACAAAATCATACGCAGTGGATGAAGTTATAAATAATTACAATAATGTTGTGAGTCGGGGTAAGGTAAGGAGACAATACAAATCACTTTATAGGTACTTAACTGATGTTTTTTTTTTTATTGATTGCAGGTTTAAATAAAATATTATGGGTCAGATTTACTTACAGCTTGTGTCAGCGCAAACCATAATTTTGGCGTTAAACAACTGTCAGGATTTACTAAAGACGTGCAGTGTATAATTATCGCTGAAAATGTGTGTTCTAGTTCTTTTTGCGAATGACCATATGCATTTCTAGGAGTTTACTTTTCAGACACAAAATTTATGAGAGGAGATTATTCAAATGATTCACCTAATGCGATTTACTAATGTTTGCACATGTGTTATGACTGATATTTATGCCATAATTTAACGCAGATAAAAGCATGTCTTAAATTATTTTGCGCTTGAAATGGCTGCCATTGTAGTTGATAAGAGGAGGCTTGGCAGATACAGTACAAGGGAGAGGATTTTTTCCACAGGCAAGATATGAATTGTTTCGCCGCCATTGACAAAATAACTCGTCAATTAAGAGAAAGCCCTTCCCTGCCAATGACGAGAATTAGAATTTCCATTCTCATGAAAAATGCTAGCACTGGCTGGCAACTTTTTTTAAGGTAATTACTGAATAACATATTAATGAAATATATTGTTTGCCAAGCCATGTTATTTTTATTTGCTGGAGGAATACATATTTTATTATTTGTTGGGATAACACCACAAATTTTCATCTGCCATGTCCGTAGTGCTGAACTCAAACACGTGTGGCCTTAGTAGATCATCCACCTAAGGATCAGCTCTGATTTTTTGCGATCCTCTTAGTAGATTGGGTTGGTCATTATGGAAATCTGCTGTTGTACCTGTGTCATTTAATTTTAAAAATGCATTTTTAGTAAACAACGTGCAGATATTATCACTCCCATCAACGCTTTTTGGAATTTACAATAATGACGTACCCTATAATCAAATACTAGGCTATAAATATAATGTTTATAATAATTTTATATTGGTTTTTTTTTTAATTGAATTTTTGCTTACATTTAGAAGAAATTTTGATATGAAAGTTTTTTGTTGAATCACGATTTCTTTGTGAAAACATCCGTACACACATATCATGCACAAATTTGTGTGTACGCATGCTTAATGAATGAGACCCAATTTCTAGCTTCATTATTCAGTTGGCCCTTGCCAAAATGTATGCCAGTGTGGATTAATTCTTACAATCATTTAAACTGATTATGTAAAAATTTTAGTTTTAGGATATAAAATTCTAGAAATAATCAAAAGATTTTGAACGCATACAAAAGATTTTGAACGCATACAAAACCATATTAAACCTTTGACTGGAAAGGTTATTTAGTTATAGGTGTCACATGTTCATTGAACTTTTAGTTTGTACTTTGGGTTCCTCTTTCCAGTTTTGATGTACTTTGTAGTTCATCTGTTCATTGGTTCCCTATTGATTCTCTCCCTAAGTGTATCTTGTTATCCATGTATATACAGTATATTGCCCTAATGTTTGAGTTGTCTTTTGTTAGTCTACGTTTGGATCCATTGCCACGGCCTGCCTGTTTTCCAACACGTTACAGTAGCCCTTGCTACATCTTCCCCCATTTTTCCCAAACTGCCTGATATGCCGTGAGTAATAATGTACATAATAAACATGTTTGATGTGAAAAGTATATGAAAGAAAACTGTAATACAAGGAAACAACTTTACAGGTTAACAAGCGTGTCTATGGGTCATTGTCTAAATGTATGTTGTTTTTGTTCTTTGACCAAAAAGCAGTCTGGATCTTCATACCTGTCCGAAGTTCCAAGCACGTTCAGATATATCATCATATGCTCCATGGTAGATGATCCCCAGCTCATTTATAACACACTCCTCCCGCTCCTCCTCATCATCCAAGAACACGGGATCAGCTTTGACAGAAATATAAATTTGGCATTAAATCAAATAGTTTCTCGCATGCACACAATTTGCATAGGTCAACTAGTCTTCTCTATCTTCACAAACTGAATAACTGAGCTTTGATAGTTTGATTACAGCAAAGGAGGTCATATACTTTACATATAAAGCCACTATTAGCTTAAAAATATTGAATTTCAGACCTGGTGACCATGGGTTAAAGAGAATATAGACATCTGTGCTGGTGTCCCTCCTGGTTCTGCGGATACCATAGGGGGTAACCACTCCGATGAATATCATGTACTTTCCCACAATGCACTCTGGTGAGGATGTGATGCCCATGGTGACGATGTTGTCATTGCTCTCCACAATCCGACCTTGCCAAACACTCTTTTGTTCAGCAGTGGGGAAGACAGGAATATAGGTACCCTTGCTGTATTGAGGGCTGGGCCCTAGTGGACAAAATAAAAAAGTTTAACATGTAACATTAAAAGCTTAGGGTGTACACCTAGCGTGCATAGCGGTAGAGTTGCTGGAATGACTGTGTGAAATTTAAACAATTTAATTTTCCAGTTCACTGGAATGTTCATTCCCTAAAAATTCACACAATACAAAGCAAAAACCAGTGACCTTCGATAGACCCTATGTTCCCTTACCGGAAATCACGTGACCTTTTCTAATGCTCTCCAACTGAAATCGCATGAGCCAACCCAATAAACATCATGAAATGCGATAGAACTTTTAAAAAGAAAAACATTAGTTTTAATATAAACACACATTGCAAGACAGGAAGGGACCAGCTACTTAATATTTAAATGTAACATTTCTCCAAATTTATGCATGTATATGTGAGAAACTAATGAAAGTGTTTTTCATAATATATGGACTTTAATAGTGCATCCACATCACACGCATACAATACATACATACAATGCAAAGACGCGAATGGGCATCTTGCGACGCGGTAATCGCGAGTTGAAAAATCTAAACTTTGGAGGATTTTCGCACCGCGTTAACCAATCAGGAGCTTGCTCTAGCAGTAACGTGATAACACAAAGCGAGCGGAGGCAGAAAAACAAAACAACATTTGAGGACAATTATCATCGCTATACAAGACATCTTTTACTTTTACGGGAATTAAAAGGATCTTGTTTGGAAGAAAGTGAGTAAGGAGGGCGAACAATCTGGTAAGTTTCCTCAATTTGAGCTATATAAGCGTCCAACTACGTGTGAATAGTACGTTTGGTGCCTCTTTCATGTCTGGTGTGAACGCACAGTAACAAGGGTTTATAAAATTAAGTCGGAGGGATGTTTGTTCTGCTGATTGTTCTTTAATAATGGAATAGTGGAATTATCACAACGCGCTTAAGCAGTCACGTCATTGAAATAAGTGAACAGTGTCCCAATGTGTGCCTGAACCTGTGTACACGATATACTGATTCACGACATCGGGAGCTGATTGAGAAGTTTTGGCAATAAAGGGAAGTATGTCAAAGAGAAGGGAAAGTGATGATGGTGCCATTCTATTGCATAAGACTAGCTTCTCTTGTGAAATTGTAGTGTCAAGTATACACTAAAATGCACACTGAATTACTTTTATTGCTGTGCTAGGCAATTTATCTCCAAAATTATTCTCGTATATTCCAAAAAAGGGTAGTTGAGTATTTAAATAGAACAAAGCTTCCCACAAACATTCTTTGAAAACATTAAGGCAGAGTCTTTTCGACATATTGGAAAAAACCTGACGTAATTCAAGACCAAGAGGTCTAAATTGAAGATTTATAACTAACCAAATAAAATGAAACTGACTCTTCTTTAACTAGAGTTCAACAACTAGTGTTTCATCAAGTTTTACTTGATATTTAATGAGTTAGAAGTGTGTGTTTGTCTATAGAAGCAGATCACATTGTTGTACCAGACAAAAAAAAAATTCAGTTTCAATCTTGCTTACCGATGGCAAACTCAACAGCAAACTTGTCGTCGGCTGGTCTGTAGGGCCGATCAAAGGTGATCTTTATCTGAAACTCCTGAGCCCGACGTACAATGAGGAAGTCACTGCCATACAAGTGGGTGTGATGTCCCTGTTTGTTTATCTCTTGAGGATGTTTGAGCATATCAACATCCCAGATATCAAGAAAGTCTAAGGAACAAAACATTTTTTGTCAAAATGGTAATTCACTTGAAATATTATAGCATCCGTTTTACAAGATGTGATCTTAACTAGATGGAGCAGTGTGTTAGCTGGATAAAGGTCATGGGTTTCACATATAAAATGTTCACCTTGAATGTGTTAAACAGTAAATTGCTTTAGATCAAAGTGTCTGCATTTTTGGAAATAAACCCCTTGCTAGTAAAACAACTCTCACAGCTAAATAATCTACAAAAACTGTGCCCTTCTGTATCATCCGGTTATCTCTGAAGGTTTGAAAAAGAAGGCTAATTTAAGAAGTAGTGTCACTACAAGAGAAAATGCAGTTTTCCTGCAATAAATGCTATCACTCTTTCAGAATGGAGGTCTTGGCCATCTGGTGGAAACTGCTAATTCAAAGGAAATTGTCTTTTGTAATTTTTCTGCTTTTTCAGGTTTGTTATGATGTTGCCTTAACACTTTGGTTTGTATTAACTCTCCCACTCTTTATTTTATAATAATTCTTCATATAAAATTAAATATCTGTTTGCGTGAGGTGCATGGTGGTCCAGTGGGTAACAAGTTAGTAGGAGTTAGTAGATTACCTTTAGGTGTATGCATGTTTGTAAATTGAGCTTTGTAATTGACTCGCCATCTGTCTAGAGTGTTTCTTTTCTATCTATTATTTAATCACACACAATCCTATACACAAACAAACATTTAACCTTTGAGTGGAGGGGGTCCTCTGGGAAGAAACATGAAGGGCTCGAATTCTTGTACTTCCCCCTCTTCTTTATTTGAGGTGGCTTTGGGTCCTGCACTGCGTCCACGGTGGGAGACCCTCTTAGGACGTCCTGCTGGTGTGGCAGCAGGGGTAGGGTTATCGTGAGCCTCTTGATCTGCCATGGCAGGTACTGATCACTTCAGCTTCTAGATAAACAAGTCAAAATACAGAAAAAAGTGGCACATTGGAGGCTTGTGTAAACATTTAAAGTATTCTTAGCTTATCATGACAATGATTTCATAGGGTCCACCTTTCCATCTTAATGAAATAATGGTAAATAAATGTTAATCTTAACAAAGAAAATAATATTAATAATCCTCAAACTAATTTGGCTTGTTGTTTTAGGAGAAACTTGACCCCAAATGTTGTCTTGAGCTAGTCTGCTGGTCTAAAATGGATAAAACATTTATTTGGATCATGGAGCAGTCAGGATGGTAGAGGGATGCTGGAAGAACTGTCATAAGAATGGTGAACAGCTGGTTGGCAGCTGCTTAAATATGCTTGGAAAATGATTGACATGATCATACTCCTACCCAACCTTTATTCAGAACTTCAGAACAATTCAGAACAAAGAGTTGTCTTATGTTATCTCTTCATTTGTTTGAAAACAGTGGTACTTTATTGCACACTGTTTTCATTGTTAATATAATGTAATACGGAAATTATATTTCATGCATAGCTTAAATTTTTTTTACATTTCTCTCTCTCTCTCTTTGTACAGTAACTTGTACACCTATATTTGGTCTCTCTCCACTGGAGCACACCCAAGAGCTAACCTGGAAAATGTATACTGTGCATAACTCTGCATAAATTTAAATATAAGTCAACAAATCCAAAGAAAAACAAGAGGGTTGTTTTTATTATAGACTACATAAACATGAAACTTAATGACATTTAAGCAAAACTTGTTCCCTCTTTAATGCATTTTAAATCACAACCAGTTTCATATTCCTGTTTCTTGGCATTTAAATTTGGAAAATATGTCACCACAGTTACATCAACATCTAATTGATGGATTACATAACAGCCATCTACCAAAATAAGGTTAATATTTGGGGACATGTAAACCACACTGGACTTGTGAGTAATTATACTAACACAATGAAGCTTCTGTTTTCCTTTAGACCAGGCTTCTCTAACTGCAGTTCGCAAACCTCTAGTGGTTGGCAGGGGGTTCGTGAGTTAATGAAAAAATATATAATTAAATCATAAAATGTAAATAATTAATTGTAAAATACAAATAAAACACGTACTAAGAAAACTATATATTTTATTTGTTTAATTTGCATGTCATGTTATCATTACAATATGTCAAAAACTGGGAACTCATGCAAAAAAGATACTTTTTATGTACCATTAAAAAAATTGCCAGATGAAGGTCCAATAAGTAAGGGATAATGTAGAGGCAGCCGGTAGTAATTGGGAAATAAGCCCCGACAGTGTGATCAGGACCCGACGCGAAGCGGAGGGTCTTGTATCACACTGAAGGGGCTTATTTCCCAATTACTACCGGCTGCCTCTACATTATCCCGCTTATTACACGGCTACTTGCCACATAAGAAAAAAAACTGGACATGAATATGAATTTGAAACATTTTATTGGCATATTTGTTTTAAATTAACATTTTTATCCTTCCGCGAAACTTTGCACAGATGCATAAAATGATCGTAATACCTTATTAAGATCCTCTGCTTCATACTTGTCTGTCTCCATTTTTTTCTGTTTAACCAGTCTTTGAGAAGTTTTAATGCCCATTCTGTATTTTTTTGTGTGTTGGCTTCGTAGCTGTCATGCTCTCTTTTGTCAAGTTCAGTCTCAGTAAGCTGTCTGTGTCTTGTCGTGGTTGTCGAGTGTTTGTCACAAGATGGCGCCAAACAGACAGTAATCTTTATTGATCTTTATTGGCGCGGAGCGATTTTACTCGTGCAAGTAGTCCGGCTATGCGTTATTATTTTGGAGCGGTTATTATTTGAAAAGAACGAACCTGCAAATGTCTCAACTGACCAATCAGAATCAAGCATTCCAGAGAGCCGTGTAATAATAGGTAATAATAACTGTAACTATGTAAAATACTGCAGATAAAAAATATAAAACCGATTAAAAAATAAATGTTTTTGAGGTTAAACATGCACTTTTATTTAAAATCTCAGGGGGTACTTGAAATAAATAATTTTGGTGAAGGGGTTCGGCACCTACCCACCAATGTTTATACATTTTTCACACATAACCCTGGTAATGTGAGCATACACTAGATGGAAACAATTTAATGCAGATGTTTTTTCTTAAAGACGTTTGTTGGGGGATTGTGGACGTAGAGAAAAACAAGACTTGTCACATAATACAAAATTGATTTTGCATGCAAAACAATCACAGACTTTCTTCTTAAACATATACACGCACACACAATTGCATTTGCTAAAACAAACTAATCTTCAATAAAACCCACTAAAGACTTCACAATATCTTAATAATAAGTAAACAGAAAGACTAATAAAGAGCAACATTATACGTACTGAACATGAAAACTAACAATGAAATGCATTGCAAAGAGACAATGTTTAGCATTTAATGTTTTTCAAATACGTTTTTATAATCATAATAATATATTGCTTTATGAATGCGTTTTATTTATAAATGTTTTATATTTATGTCATGGTGTACTAACCTTATTTGCAGTTAGAAAGACTCGTCACACGCCTGCAGAGGCAGAAACTGGAATGTGGTGTTTGAAAGCACTTCAGGACTACTGCCTACTGGGTTTACATATATATGGGGAAAGAAAACCTGGTGTGTGTGTGTGTGTGTGTGTGTGTAACATCACACATGTGAAGCCTAATGGTTGGAGTGTCTGTGTATGCAAATTACAAAGACATTGTAAAAGTTGGTAGGCGTGTCCACCAAAAGCATCTGTCATCAGTTTACACTTAGGCGTGTATGTGTGAGATTAGAGTGGAAGTGCCAAATACTCATGTGTTTGTGCAAAGATAGTATGTGTCTTAAATAAAACCGGAGGCTTAAAGGTTTTAAAAATCTGATAATCTGGTTAAAAAAAGAGACAAGTGTGGAATGTACCATGTCCATCTTTTCTGTCTGAATAAGCAAGTGCTAAAAAGACCGAAAAGGCCAGTGTTAATATTCATGTTAGTCCATGCTGATTTGTGGTGGTTTGAGTTGTTTTGGTGCCGGTTTACCCACTATTGTCTATGCAAGTATTGTTAGTTATGCTACTTTAGATGCCAGGTGAGAAAACCAGTAAACATTTATCTAAAACTATTCATCAGCTATGAGCTTACAGCTTAACAATGCATTCACTAAAAAGAAAAAATTGCAATTACTAAAAACCTTGGTAACACTTTACTTAAAGGGGTGTTCATAAGACACATCTTAATCATGACATGAAAAACATCAAGAACATGTAGGAGATTTTATGCACGTTTATGACAACTGTCATTAAGTGGCATTTGTTCAGTTTTGTAATTTGTAATGCAATGATGACATTGTTTGAGATGTCTTTGTTATGACAACTTGACATAAACCAATAAAGCATAACTTGTCATAAATCTGTCATAAACATGACATAACAGAATAGTTATCAAACTTAAGAAACTACCTAGTTTTAGGGGTTAACATTACATTCATTTGGTATTTAAATGTCATTAAGTGACATGTCATGATTATCAAGGTGTCATGTCAGTCTTATGAACACCCCTTCAAGTAAAGTGTTACTAAAACGATATACTCACTCAAAACAAACATGTTTAAAATTATTGGCAAAGTTTGTGTGTTTCTTTATATAAAACCTGCAACCTTTTGACCCCCATCATTGCAAACACATCCCATTCTTCATAAGTCTCTGTGTATTGCACTAAACGTTTATACGTTTACATTTATGGATTTGGCAGACAAAATTATGCAGAGTGACTTCAAGGTAGACATTTTTTCATTAAGTGTCTTCCCTGGGATTGAATTCACAACCCCATTGAAACAAAATAAATCAGCATGAGATGCAAACCTGCCATGATATTGTATCTGACATGTATATTGGCTTGTTGAATTGGTACATTTTTAAGCAAGTAATCTTTAAGTATAAACTTCATTAAATGGATTATTTGGTAGCTGTGATATTTTTTGTACTTTGGTATGGGTCTTCTGGGCAGTTTAAGTCATCGCTAAATAGATCCTATATAGGATTTTTTTAAAGAGGAAAATGCTGTTCAGAGCCTTAGGTGCTTTGGGAGAATGTGAGTCACAGTCATGAGCTCACCTTTAGATTGCACAGCAGCTCTGGAAAACATAGGAGACTTTCTGTCACCATGAATTTTGATGCAGAACATGTAATGCCATGGTATAAAACAAGTTCTTGTCACACTGCATTTTTTTTTAAGAAAAGAGGGTGTATGCAGTCCACAACTCATAAATGGGCTTTTTATGAAACATCTGTGGTCATCAGGAAACTTGACATAAATGTGTGACAAGTTTGCCAAAACATGGTTTGCTGTGCCAGAACACCAAAATATTTACACTGCAATTTAACAAAAAGTGAACAAATGTTGGCAGCTTCTTTTAGCCAAAGTGGCTGTATTAGTTTTATTAATGCCTGTTTTTGGATTTTTGTGCACATTATTATCATCAGTGTTGTCAATGCATGTTATTGCGTAGGAATATCTTTCTCAACCTTTGAATAACTTTCCTTTTATCACTGACATCACGTGAGAAAAGTGGCTTAGCACATCGTTTTGGGCTTAGCCCATCATCAGTGTCACAACTTTGAGGGTTCAAAGTTGTGACACTGAAGATGGGCTAAGCCCGAAACGTTTGTCTTATGTTTGTTTTGGCCTGTTAGTATTATTCGGTACTTTAATACAGTTTTTGTACTTTATTCAGTCTTTAAGTGCGGTCTCTTTTCTACTATCACTGACATCACCACATACAGTATGGAAACAAATTATCACCACATAAGGTTTTGATTAATGCTAACCAATAGCAAAGAGCTGCTTTGTTATCATTTTGAACTGTTATAGTGAAAGCTTTTCTAATCCTATTCCAATTTTCTAAATATGGATTTATTTTCATGAAAATGGTCTAAAGGGTTATTTGGACCTTGAACCTCAATGTCTGGCCACAGACTCCCTAATAGTAAAAGGTGCCATTGAATGTACTGTAAAACTGTATTTACCTAGGCATAGATAAATACTAAGAGTTCTGTGCATGCTAATGACATACCATGAGCCTTAATCATGATTGTTTCTACTTATGTAAACCGTATGAATGCAAAAGACCGCTGGAAACAGGTCAATCTCAACATTACACCAACTTTGAGGTAACAGTCGAGATGTACGCCCGCAACATTAAGTACAATGTTGTTACAATGCTTAAAACAAAGCTTTGACTGCTACACTATATTGCCAAAACACCTTTTTTTGGACACCTGCCTTTATATGCACATGAATCTGAATTACGACAAAGCGATGCCTGATCGGTATGTAGGCACTTGGTGCCAACTTCATTTATGGTTGAATTGGGGTTAATTATTTTTTTGTTATAAATAACAGAGACCGGGCTGGTTCAACTGGAGACTGACTTCAGCTGCAGAGCATTCATTCACTAGCTGCTGTTTTGCCTGGATTATTGTTCGTGTAACGTGCGTACGTTGATTGTTATAATAACGCTAGCTGTTTTATTCGATGGTTGTACGTCTGTCCTGAATGACTGGTTGTCAACGTGCATCCTTTGGTCATTTTACTAGCCACTTTATTCGGTTGCTGTACGCTGATTTTGGATAATCGTGCGTGCTGTGAACATTTTATCAACCACTTTATGTGACTGCCGCACGCTCGCCCTGGATTGCTGCTTGTGCACGCGTGTGCTTTGAACATTGATACTAGACCCTTATTTAGTGTATGCTCGCCCTGTGTTTCATGTGATGTTACAGCTACGTTTTGCAGGTCAATACTATAATAAAAAACACAAACTTGCCACATAGAAATGTCCATTAACAATCTCCAAACAATTGATTATTCTTCAAATTCCCTATCTTCGCCTGATACAGGCTCAAACATAACATTTGTTTGCACACACACAGAGCTACTGAAATTAACTGCTCTGAGAAACAGCCAAACATTTCAGAGCTCATCATTATTATTCATGACCCTTTCAAATAAGGTAATAGTAGACAATTTCATCCTAAAGGGCAATTCTAGAGTTGTAAATGGACATGTAAAACCATCTCTGAATAAATTTTGCACTTAATAGAGCCACATACCTCCTATGTAGATATCAGGGAACAATTTAACATAGTATTTCAATGTATTCTTTGGCACCTTTAAAGGGGGTCGCCCACCGGAAGCGCAGCGTCGAGTCACGTCTAGGACAACTCGGAGGTATCGTAAAACCGGAAGTGCACATTAAATAGCCCGAGCTTAGTCAGATAGCGCCTACTTCAAAATGCGAAATATACGTTAGCAGCCAATGTTAATCGTTAATGATTTGGGACATATATGATGTTATTTAATGTTAAACTATGTGAGTGGCGCTCTGTGGCGTGACAACGATTAGAGCAACTTCCTGAGTCGTAGCTGGGTGGCGCGGACAGGTGCCACCTGTCGGCGCCGGTGTACGCATACTCATAGAAAACAATGTGTTTCATTCTTTTAGAATGGCGCGGCGCTGAGCTGGGTTTCCGGTGTACGACCCCCTTAAGGGCGATATATAGTCGTGCGTAGGTCCTACGGCGTAGCAGCGACGGCGTAGGTTCCGCGTCGGTTTTCATTTATACTTGTGCTTCGCCGTCCGCGTCGACGTGCAAAGACACGCGAAACCGCTGGTTGGCAGTAATCACGCGTGTAACCACAGTAGCAGCAGAAGTCGTCACAGAAGAAGAAGCTAAGCAAGTAAACCCACAAACGAAGAAAAAATAGCAACTTGTTGTGTATAATTTGAGAAGACCAGCAATGATGTAAGTAAATAAACAGCGACTTATGTTGCAGTTTGAGTTAAATCACTCCTCAACTTGGCTCATCTTTGTTTTCACCGTCTCAAACGGAAATACCTATGACGCGGTTTTTTTACCTGACGGGAGGGGTTTTGGTGGACCAATCACAGCGCTTACGGTCCGCGTAGAGCCGACGCGCTGTTAGGAATTTTGTGAGGTGCGCGTCAGGCTACGCAGAGCTACGCACAGGCTACGGATAGCCTACGCCGTAGCTACGCCGTAGGACCTACGCACGACTATAAATCGCCCTTAAAGGAGTCCTGCTTTAAAAGGTTGTTCCATGATCAACTACAAACTCACATAAAGGTGTGAATGTATTCTGCCAAGACCCTTTAATGATGCTTTATACCTTTTATAAAATGAAGAATGTTATTTTTACAATGAATTATTTATGTTCTGAACTACATGGCATTATGAAAGTGAATTAGAATGTAAATTACAGGCCATGTTGAAGCAGGAATGAAATTAACAAGTCATCAATTTGACTAAGATCAAGACATTTAATCTGACAGAAAGAAAAGTTTTTGTTTAACAACTGAACTGTAATTATAAAATGTGAAACAATATGATGGTACGTATGTTGGTGCCTATTTAAAATGAACAACATTTTGACCACAGAGCTTCCTTCTAAATTTCCGCTATACCCATGCACAAGAGTACATGGTGTTTCCTGTGTGAGTTACAGAAAACCACAGGTTAGTCACGTGACCAAACTTCCACCTTCAGAATTGCTTTCTGCTCTGCCGTTGTTCCGTGCAATAGGAGGAAGTGAACAGATACATGTGGAAGTTACTGTGGGGTTAAATTATGTTTATAAAATATAACGAAAGGATAAAGTAGTACCGAAAATTAAGTGGCAAAGATGGAAACACAAAGAGGAAGTCCTTTCTTCTCCGGTAAGCAAACATCATTATAAATCTTAAAGCAGATTGATGATAGCAAACTTGGAGTGACCACTTAAAAATGTATGCATTTAAATGCATTTGTTAACAAAAGTGGCAATAGTGTATGATATGGCTTTTCTAAGAACAAACTTCATTTTTCTGAGCCTCATGACGAGTCTTTGCCAACTGATGCAAAAAGTGTTTATGTAAAAGATAATCAGTCAATAATACAAAATACCCAGCTTATTACATTGCTAACAAATTAAAAAAAAATTAATGCATGGACATGAAATGGAGTGAATATGATTGGATATGAAAAAAATGTGAACAGCTGGTGTGTGTGATACACATATTTCCCAGATGTGTGCAGCTATGCATCATGCTGTTGACAATGTTCATATTCATACTATTTGAAAACTGAATTCACAATCACAAAACAGGGAACAACCCAGCAAGCAATTTTGCATTTTAAAGACATCTAATAGTCATCCAAACACAGTCCAGACGTCTTTCATTGAAAATTTAAGACGTTTAGCCATAAGGCAGAAATTAGTTAAATAAATAAATGAACCTTGTAATCACTGTTGACATTGTTTACATGATGGAATATCATACAATATCTGTCTTGAGTCTATAGTTAACCTAGATGATGAAATGACAGCTATTGCTTGCTGAGAAGGAAGTAAGATAAGGATTTTTTTTATATTATTATCATTTTAAACCAAACAGCAATTTTTCTTTTATATTTTATACACAATTCAATCACATTTATACATTTGTAAGTGTGGCATAGGTTTCCAAATAATTTTGAGCGTCACTGTATTATACTTTTTTTTATTAAAACAACATCAGGAAATGTCTCACTAGAGAGTATTTGTTACTCCGCCTGTGAAATGCCTTCTAAAGTCCTTTTTTATTACTTATAGTTTTCTAAAAAAAAGTCATCCTACATATTATAAAGAAGATTCAGTGAAAATCGAACCTTGATATCTTTAATGTTAAATCAAACTTTGATTCTCCAAATCTCATAGTTAGATTAAAATTTCACATATGATGAATGCTGCATGCAAACCCAACAAATTGTCCTTTTCTCTCATGAAATATTTTAACGTATGTTTGGGGATGATAAAACGATAAAGACAACTTTTTTCTATTTTATGTAAATAGACATTATACATTAAAACAAGTTTCTGTTACAGATGGAAGACAGCAGATGGTTGTAGCCACTGGACAAAGTCTTAGTCCCCAGCCTGCATTTCTTCCTGAACTACGATTGGTTTTGCTAGGCCGCAAAGGTGCTGGAAAGAGCTCTGCAGGCAATACTATTTTAGGCCTGCCAGGAGGGTTTGAGACAGGAAAACCAACTGAGGAGTGTGTAAAGAGACGTGCCGAAGTAGCTGGAAAACGTGTTACAGTTGTGGACACGCCTGGCTGGGAATGGTATTATCCAGTGAACGGTACTCCTGGATGGGTAAGAAGAGAAACAATGCGAAGTATATCTTTGTGTCCACCTGGACCTCACGCAATCCTTTTAGTGGTCCGATCTTGTACCTCAGTGACAGCGGACTATCATAAACAAATTGAAGAGTACCTGGAACTTTTGGGCAAGACAGTGTGGGATCACACATTGGTGTTGTTCACACGAGGGGATGAACTGGGCTCAGTTCCCATTGAAGAGAGAATTAAAAATGGAGGCAAGGCCTTCCAAACTCTACTGCAAAGGTGTGGAAACAGATTCCATGTTCTGGAAAATAAAAGGCGTATTGATGATGGAACTCAGGTGAAGGAACTAATGAGGAAAATGGACAAACTAGTTGAAGAGAGAGGTGGGAGATATTTTGAGATAGACCTTCTTCATCTGGAACTGGAGGGTGATAGCAAAAGGAGGGCACGAGAGAGAAGGAAGAAACAGAGAATGATGGAGGCGCAGACTCAGAGAGGAACCATCAGATCAGTGTTGACCAGTAGGTTTTTTTATTGTCCTGTACATCACAGCTTTAAGTTCCTTTCCAGGTTTTATTATAGGGTATTTTCAGTAATTTTAGTTTTAATATGTAAAAACACTCAATGCACCATAAAAAAGTTTGAACAAAGCACAAATATGTATTTTTTAACTAAAAGGTTGTTGTCTGTCCGAATTGTTAAACATACTTCCTTTACTGCATGTCTCTCCTGTGGTGTTCCACAGGGATCCATCTTGGCTCCAACATTGTTCTCCCTATATTTGCTGCCACTGGGCCCCATTTTTTCTAGATATGGAATATCATTTCATTTAAATGGCGACCACAACCAACTATATCTCCCCTTTAAACACAGTGATTCTAGCTCCTTGAAGGCCCTGTTATCGTGTTTTCATGAAGTAAAAATTTGGCTTTCCAACAATTTTTTATCAAAAATTACTCCCAAAAGTGCTATTACGCCATAAAATATAGTTCCTCTTTTAAATACGCTTAGAAAAGCGCTACGTTTTATTTTGTACCACCAAATAAATCGTATAACTACTCGTCTTAAATAGGAAAAACGTTGATGTGTTTGGTCACTTCTAACTTTATCTCTGTTTGATACCATTGAATGAATGGGGCTAAGCTAAATGCTATCGAAGTGTCGCAGCACGCTCCAGCGCTTACGTGCACGCACACAGATGATAGAGGGATGTATCAACAATTCTTAGTTAAGGTAATAACATAGATTAAAGGAATAGTCTACTCCTTTTCAATATTAAACTATTATCTTTTTGCTCTATCTGTAATGTTTGTAATGTGTATTTTTTATTTGATCATTTTAGTTTGTATAGCACTTTGGTCAACCCTGAGTTCTTTTTAAAAGTGCTTATAAAATAAATGAATGAATGAATATGTTTGTTGACTAATTTGCATATTTATGCTTTGTCCTAAACATTAGGGTTTAGCACCTTGTTGCATATCTTTGTCCAATGACTGTTTTAAACCGGACAAAACATGCAAATGTTGAATGCCTTCTCTGATGATGTTAGCCATTCAAAATATTTTTTTAGATTTTTTGTGTTCAGTAGTGTTCAGCGGCCTCATTTATAAAACTGTGCAAAGGATCCTTACTAAAAGTCTACGTACACACAAAAGCCAAAAATAGCGTACGGCAAAAAATATTCAGATTTATAAAACCATTCGTACGCAGACCAGCAAGCAATGCTCCTTTTATTAAATCACAGATCACCTAAAATTGTGCGTATGTGAAACTGCCTCCTATCCCGCCCTGTACATGCCCATTTTTAACCATAAATAGTCAATGCAAATCACCTCCTGAATGCTTATCTTCATATTAATGAGACTGGCATCGAATTGTTTGTTCGTAAGCTAAATGCGCCCAGCCAAAATTACAGCTTTGCTCCTAAAGAGTTTATATTTGCTCCTAAAGATTATATTATTATGGGCATAGATTACTTGGGGGCATGTCCTCTGCACTTTTCAACTCCCCACCACCATTCCCGCCCATGTATTTTTATTTGTTACTTAGATTTGCAAGTGACTGCAAAAAGACTCAATCTATACTTAATTTAAACTATACAGACTAAGACTATACATGCAGTATTATTTTTAATTTGATTACGTTTCTACAGACCAACCTGAAAAACATAAAAAGCACTGTTTATTTGTATGCTTGTTATATTATAATTATTTGGAGAATTGCTCATAATTTTTTGTATCATTTATTATTGGTTTTCTGTTACTGACCATTTTCTTGTCTTTACAAAAAATGGACATACATACATAAGAAAAAACACTTAAGCAAAACATGGTCATTCAGAGTGTCTGAATAATTTGTGGTCCTAAATTTTTATCAATTTTACTGGTAGACCATTGTATGATGAATTTGTTGGGTCTTATATGTACATATTGGTACCAAATGTATACATACCTGCGCCTAAATGGTACATATTAGGGACCTTTTAAAGGGTAGAGCCCTACTGACAGCTGGAGTACATATTTTGAAAAATGTTTCTAAAAGTGTAAAAAAGTTTTTTGTTACAAAAGCATTATCATAAACAGTTTCTTTATTAATACAAATAAAGCAAGTTAGTTGCATTACTTAACTGACCTGGGCTGCGTTCCCCTAAAACCTTCTTCGCTCTACGTCGTTCTTAAGTTGTACCTTAAGCTGTACCTTATCGTTAATACGTGTTTCCCGAAACGTTCTTAGTTACGTATCACTTCTGTAAGTCGTTCATTCGGAAGGTTGGTCTGGAGCACTCTTAGCTATACCTTATCCCACTTGACTCCCCTAGGGGCCATGAGTGTGATAAAAGCTTGTGTAGATTGCAGTCTATATAACTAAATATCTGTAAAAAAAAGTTGGCATAAATTAGGCATTTTTTTATTGGAAGAATAAAACATTCACATAATAAGACATCATTACACTGATGGTTATTAGATTTTTTATATTTTTTTCCAAAGGAACATTAGCTTAGAACTATAATTACAGGCTTAAGAAACTATAAAAAAATAAACGAGTTTGGGTGGAGGAGTTGGTGAAACTATGGCAGGCAGCTAGCTATACAGCGAATCTTACTATTTCATTTGTGCATTTTAAATCCGTTAAATCTTTAGTTTACCGGCTATTTTATCTGCAATAAAAAAAATCAAGTAAAAATTGCATGCCACAGGAGCACATTCATCACGAAATCATAATTGTTGATTTTCCTAAATATTATTATTGATGTTAAGTCGACTTTGCATCGAAGTTTTTTAATGTTTTCTAACTTTGAGGCAGCTGCATGCCATATTCTTTATAAACACTTAAAAGAAACTGCTCCACTTGATTACTGCTTGTATAAGGTCAACAAATTTTCCACAATTAAACTAATCAAAGCTAAAATCTAAAGAAATCATAATATATATTTATATATCATAAATATAACATAAAATATATATTATAAGGTAAACAGACAGGCGTGGCTCCAGAAATGCGTCCATTAAGCGTTATCCGCATTGTAAACGCGCTTGTGTCACGACTGGGATGCAGGAGTGAGGAAGTTAGGATGCAAGTGCAGAGTTCACAATGAAATAAATAACATTTATTAACAGAACGAGAAACAAAACACGAGAATAAAACAACGGGCAGGTAACACAGGAACATCCAATACAAGAAACAGGAACAGACATGAAAGTAGCGACAATGACAATGATCCAGCGGTGAGCAAACAGAAAACAGGAGTATATATACACACAGAGAAAATGACAAACAGGTGTGATGAGGCAGGTAATTAATCAATGAATGTCCAGGTGACAACAATCAGAACAGAGACAAGACATGACACGGATTAACCGTGACAGCTTGCGCATCCAGTGTCCAAGCACAATAAACGGGTGAACTAATGAACAACAATTTGTTTTTATATATTTTAAGTGTAATGCACAGCCAAGCCAGGTGACCTGCACGACCCACCTTATTCCCCTGTGCAACGCATTTATTGGGAACCCCTAATATAAATTATCCTTTAAAGTGAAGGAATAATGGATGCATTGGAGCAGTTTATGCATGATACTTTTGGACATTAAGTTGCGGGTTTTGCATGGGTTTGATATAAAATAAAATATACAAGGTTTATATTTATTTTAGTTTGCAATTTGAAATATTTTTACCAGATATTCCTAAACTAATAACTTATTTCTGAAATGTTTCTTTAATAAATAACACCGCTCTCTCATAACGCAGCGAGGTACCTGTTACATAAAGTGAACAATTGATTGTTGAGCAATCGATATCAACCTATTCAGCACCATCGCCATGGACAGCACCTGGTAACGTCGTACGTAAGAAAGTATACCTTAAGAAACCCGCTAAGGTAAAATTCGGGAAACACGACTAGAAAAGGTATACCTGTAGTTAAGGTTTAACTTAAGAGTCTTCGTAGCGCGCTAAGAGACAACGTTATCGGGAAACGCAGCCCTGATTTGTTTGTTGGTTTCAATACATACTGTTGTTTGTTGGTTTTAAAGGTGGGGTGAACGATCTCTGAAAGCCAGTGTTGACATTTGAAAGCACCCCGTCCTATACATACGCAACCCAGGCAACGATGTCGGCACTCCGCCTTTATTACATATTGCCCAAGTATAACAATTATTTTTAAAGATTTTAATATAAATAATAATCTAACAATGATAATCCTGAATCTGTAGGATCTGTATTTATAAATAACACCTTAATATAGCTTTGCATTGTTTCTTTGTTAGATGACAGTCCTCAAGTTGAAGATCTGGATGAGAAGAATCTTTTCTCCAGGGGTTCACGGCGTTTTCCTGAGCTGAGACTGATTTTGGTGGGAGAGAGGGAGACAGGAAAAAGCTCGGCTGGGAATGCCATCCTCGGTGGTCCGAGATACTTTCAAAGTGGAGAAGCCACAGAGGAATGCTCAAGACAGCAGGCAGAGGTCTCTCATAGACTGGTTACTGTGGTGGATGTGCCTGGATGGGAGGGCGGACCAGAGGGAACAACTCCAGAGAGAGTAAAGCGTGAGATTGGATTGAGTGTGACGCTTTGTCCTCCAGGACCTCATGCCTTTCTTCTGGCATTGAGAGTGGATGCTATCGTCCAAGCTCCAGCAGTCCGGGAGCACCTTGAGCTTCTGGGAGAGACTGTTTGGAGACATACAATTCTTCTTTTCACAAGAGGTGACCAACTACGTCAGGGAGTAACTATTGAGCAGCACATCCAAGGAGGAGGCAAGGATCTTCACTGGTTGATGGAAAGATGTTCAAACAGGTTCCATGTCATCAGCAGCACTTCTTGTTTGCAAAGTCAAAATCCCACAACACAGATAACTGGACTTCTTGAGAAGATTGAAAAAATGGTAGCAGGGAATCGGTGCGAGGCCTTCTTGCCACTAGTACATGAGATTCAAGAGTTAGGAAGACAAAAGAATGAGAAATTCCAGCTGAAGGTTAAAGAGTTTACAGAGAAGCTTCAACGGCAGGAGGAAGAACTGAAAAAGATGAAGGAGAGAGAAGTCAGAAGTATTCGCTGGTTTTTCGATAGACGCAAAAAAGACAAAGTACAGTCCCCTGGAAAGACAGAGAGGGAAGAGATGCCATATAGGGGCGAGGATGACAAAAAAAGCATAATGGGTGAACTTGAGGAGAAGATGGCATGGTTAACAGAAGACAGGGAGAGAGAGATACAAGAGCTCACCACAGAAATAAGCAGAGTCATGGCGGCTCTCAATCAAAAACATAAAGAAAAAGAGAGACTAGAAATGAGTTTAGAAGAAAGAGATTTAGAGAGGGAAGAACTTAAAGAGAAGGTGGATGATCTTCAAATGAAACTGCTAGAACTAGAGCGCATGTGTGTTGTGAAAGAGCAAGAAAGAAAGGAGAAGGAGTCAGAATTTCAACGTGTTTACCAGACTGAGGTAAATGAATTAAGAAATAAACTGGTAGATGCAGAAAACAGGAACGATATGTTGAGGAGAAAAGCTGAAGAGACTCAAAAGGAAATAGATGCCTACCATAGGTATGAGGAAGAGTCCACACAAAAACAGCAAGAGATTGAGAGCAAACTGAAAGAAAAGGACAAAAAAATAGAAAGTATTCTCATAGAAATTCAGGAGGTGACATTAAAGACCGAGAGCAGGGAAAGAGAACAAAGTGAAATATGGAGGGAAACAGATAAAAAAAGAGAGAAAAACATGGACAAACTAAGAGAAGTGATAAAGACGATGACAAAAGAGATGGAACAGCTACAGACGTCATGCCAAGAGCAAATAAAAATGACAGAAGCAGAGAGAGAAATGCACGAAAACGTCATTGAGAAATACAACACACTGAAAAATAAACTTATAGGAAAAGACGAAGAAATAGCTGCCATACGGCAGGCGCAAGAGCAAATTAAAAAAGAAAAAGAAGAGGAGCTGCACCGAAATGTTGCAACACAAGAGAAACTACACAAAAAAGAAGAGGAAATAAACACACTGAAACAAAGACATCTGGAAAAAGACAAAGAAATAGAGACATTGAGGCAAAACATTGATGAGAAACAAAAAGACATAGAAAAACTTAAAGAAATTGTCCAGGATAATAATGAAGAATATGCATCTAAACTCAAACATTTACATGAAGAATTTAGGGCTAAAGAAGCTGAAATACACAAATTAATTCAAAGTCAAATGGAAAAGGACAGAGAAATTGATACACTTAGGCAAAACATGTTCGACAAACAGAGTGACATAGAAAACTTGAAAGACATAATTCAGAAAAATATTGAAAAAAGTGCAAGTCAACTTAAGCATTTAGAAGAACAGTTGATAACAAAAGAACAGGAAATTACCAAATTAGGACAAACAGATCTGGAGAAAAAGAAGGAAGTTGACAAAATGAGACAAAACATCAATGAAAAACAAAGAGACATAGAAGCAGTAAAAGACATTCTCAGGGCAAATACGGAAGAAAGTGCTGCTAAATTAAAACATCTACAGAATGAAATTAAAGTAAGAGATGATGAAATAGACAAATTAAGACACAGAGATATGGAGATGGACAAAGAGATGAACACACTGAATGAAAATATTCAAGAAAAACAGAAAGCTATTGACAAGTTAAAAGTGAATGCCGAAAAGTATGCTGCTAAATTACAACATTTAGAGGAAGAGTCTGAAGTAAAGACTGAGGCCTACAAATTGATGGAAGAGGAACTGGAAAGAATCAAGAATCAGATTGAGGAAAATGACAGACTGGCAACTGAGAAGACCGAGAACATCATCAACCAGTTAAAACAACAAAACACCGACACTGAAAGAAATATGGAGGAGCTAAAACATCAGAACAAAGAAGACAAAGAAAGAAACAACATTCTACAAAACACCATCACTGAACTGGAGAAAAAATGTCAAGAGCTGACGTTTAAGTGTGAGAGCTATGAGAACGCTTTGCAAGTTCAGAGAGAGGCAGAAAATAGAAGAGAAGATAAGATCAAAGAGATGCTTAGTCAGTATGAGACACAGAAGACAAAAGATGACCTGTCTCTCAAACAAATGAAAGATCTTGAACAAGAAATGGATCAGTTAAAACAGGTGCTGGAAGAACTTCATAAGAAGGAAAAGCAGAAAGAGGAGGAAATAAATGAGATGAAAGTATATTATGAGAATAAATCGATGGAACAAAAAGAACAAGACATTCAAACACTGGGGAGAGAAGAGGAACTTCACAGAAGAGAGCAGGAGGTCAAAAAAAGAGAAGACAATTTGGAGGACCATTTGAAGGAACTAGAACAAAACAAACAAGAGTTGGTCAAAAGAAAGGATGCAATTAATAGGAAAGAAAATGAACTTATGGACGAAAAGCAGGAGTTGGACAAAAGAATGTACATAATTACGGACAAGGAGGAAAAACTGGAAAACGAGTGTCAGAGCTACAAACATATGGCAGCAGATCTGGAAGAAATTAAAAGGGAGGTTGAAAAAAGACACTATGAGCTTACAGACAGGGAGGAAAAGTTAAAAGTAAAAGAGCAAAAGATAAAATGTGAAAAAGAAGAGCTAGAAACAGCCTGGAAAAAAATAGAGACCAAGCAAAAGGAAATAAAAGATCAAACTGAAAAACACGAGAAACATTTGGAAAACCTGAGGCAACAGCTGGAAATGAGAGAATGTGAACTGATGGAAACCGAGAGGATTTTTATAAAAGAACAAAAAAGGCTTAAAGAAGAAGAAAAGTCTTTGGGGTTGCTCAAAGTAAATTTGGAAATGAAAGAAAATGAACTTAAAAAACAAGAGCGTCAGCTAATCGATGCAAACCAGCTGTGGGAAGTAAAGATCCAGGATTTCTCAAACAGCTCACAGGAAGTTGAAAACAACAAACATGACATTGAGAAATTGCAAGCTGAGCTGACTAATAGGGAACACGAGCTGCTGCAAAAAATTTATGGATTGCAAAAAAAAGAGCAAGAGCTTGTTCAAAGAGAGCAGGACGTTGCACTAAAACACAAAATGCTTACAGAGCAAAATCAAGATGTGGAACAGCGAGAGAAGTTACTTAAGAGCATTAATGAGGAATTAGGAAGTAGGGAGCAAGAGCTGATAAAAGGTGAAGAAGCACTTTGCCAAAGAGAGCACAAACTGAAAACTAAAGAAATCCATTTGGACAAAATACAGGAAGTTGTGCAAAACAAGGAAGAACAGCTGCAAAGCGAGAGACAACAGAATAAAAACATGATACAGAGTCTCAAGGAAATGCAGGATGGTTTAAAAGACACACAACACTTTCTGGATACCAAAGAAACAAAATTACGCCACCTGGAAACTGAGCTCACTATCAGACATGATCAAATAACTGAAAAAGAGCAATTCCTGCAGAACCGAGAATTAGATCTAAAGGAAAATGCAAGTGATTTTGAAAGAAAAACACAAACGCTAGAACTCCTACAAAAAACACTAGAGCTAAAAGAAAAAGAAGTAGAGGAAAGTAAAAACCAACTGGAGCTCAAAACAAGGGACTTAAGTAATGAGGCAGACCATCTGAAAAAGCAGCGAGAGGAACTTGAAAAGTGGGAGAAATATTTATACAACACAGAGCTCAAACTGATGCACAAAAAGCCTTTCTCTGGGAATCAAAGATGGACAAACTGCACTGAATTTAATGGGAAACAGGAAAAGGAAGATCATATTTATAGATTACACCAGGATGTTGATGGAGATGCAAAAGACACAAGTAGAGAAGCCATTAGAACACAAGGAGAGGGCGAACGGCAAATCCACTTGGAAAATGCTAACAACATATTGGTTAAGAGCTGGAATGGCAATGGAACACTGAAGGACAAGCAAAAAAATAAAGTGAAAGAGCTTGGTGACAGTTCTGGTGAAGACGACTTTGAATCTTCAAGCACCAT
Organism: Misgurnus mizolepis; assembly: GCA_025389145.1. Lineage (NCBI taxonomy): Eukaryota > Metazoa > Chordata > Actinopteri > Cypriniformes > Cobitidae > Misgurnus > Misgurnus mizolepis. Next base: position 43,572,027 of record JAIFKI010000004.1, on the reverse strand, counting down.
GTATCAACTAACCAAAGGCATTAAATGTCCTGTGTCTGAGCTAAGACTAATGCTCTTAGGAGACACATGGTCTTCACATCACACAGCGATACACATCTTACTTGGGCCTGAAACAGATAGAGGTGACTCTTGGAGAGGAGAGATATCCGGCAGGAAAACTACTATGGTGGCTCCACAAGGACTGAAATGGCGATCTGGAACTGATCGTCAAGGCACGTTTCAAAAACATATCTCTGAAAGTGTGCCCCTGTGTCAGCCAGGACCACATGCCTTTATCTTGTTAATACCTGCTTATGTATCCTTTACTGGTCAGTACAGGCGTGCAGTGGAACGTACCATGTCAGTATTAGGAGAGGGGGCATGGGGACATACTATTGTTCTGTTCACTTGGGGCGAGACATTAGGTGAAAGTTGTCAGCAGCATGTAAAGAGAAATGGGGACCTGGAGTGGCTGGTAAGAAAGTGTGGTAACAGATGCCACCTGCTTGATAACAGACACCAAGAGTCTCACATTGTAAAGTTGCTGAAGAAAGTTGAGGAGATGTTGGCAGGAAAAAATGGACAATACTACAAAATGGACTAAAAGAGTTTGAAGAATTTTATCTGAGCCGATCTGTCTGTGAATATTTAATTTCTGATATGGTCTTATTGCAGGGAAGCTCAGACCTATGATATTTTTAAAGCTTATAAATGCTTTTTAAAACAAGCATGTTTTGTAAATGTTTGTTTTTGTTTGAATTTTTTGTATTACCTATATTGTGTAGAAGCTGCTTTTAAAGGCGCTTTATAAAATAAAGTTTACTATAATTTTTTTATTGTATGGTAGATCTTGAAAGTGGCTTTATAGTTTAGCCTCATTTTAGTTCAAATTGTCCAGATATTTCCATGTGTTACAACAAATAAATAATACCATGAACTGGTTGATAACAGTGGTGCTACACAAAGTAGACCTAGAATATAAAATAATAATAGTCTGATATCAGCTAAAGTGGGCCATTGGGTAAAAGGGCTGTTTAAGTTTACAACCTGATTGCTCTGCAATGTTTGCCCCTGAAAATATATATAGTTGCAATCTGTTGCCACAACTATGATTAATCTGTGATTTAAAGTGATTTCATTGATATACAGTACGTCTGCTAAGGTGGGTGCAGCAGGACTTCAAAGGTCTCAAACTTTTTTGTGAGCAATGGCTACCACAATGGATAAAACAATCTGGAGGGCTATTTTTTGATATAGTCTACTTTTTATTTTTTTATTTTACTTGTTGATATGTTTTAACACTGTTTAAAAAGATAACAAACATAAAAGAAGCCAAACTAATACAAAAACTTTTTTTTAATAAATATTACAATTGAGGCTATTAATAGAATGTGCTTTGGGCGTCCCACGGGCACCATGTTGGAGACCACTGCAATAGATCATAGATAATACTCATGGTCATAACTTTATGTGTGAGTCATTTTATGTGTCTAGTATCTTTTATTAAATATAATGTTTAATTTACATAAATTAAACTTTATTTAATGCATAAGTAAAGTAGATTTTTTTGTGGGGGCCCATTTTACTCAGAAAGGGACAAGGGTAGGGGCAGTTCCCTTTCGAAATGCCTTAAAAATTTTTGTTGAATCAACTCGGATTTACAAGTTATTTCAACTTACTATTATTAATCTTGACTAGAGATGAGTTGTTCAAACTACAGGTGAGTTGTTATAATCAAGTTGACTTTTCTCAACTATATTTTATAAGTTGTGCTAACTCATCTCTGTTGACATTACTTGTAAATCTGAGTTGATTTAACAAAAAATTTTAAGGCAGCAAAGAAGTTTTTTACAGTGTACAACTTAAAGAGAGTGCCTAAATGGTGCATTTTATGAACTTTTTTAAAGGCACTGTCCCAGTGACAGTTTTGTATATATTTTTTAAGAGTATAGATGGGCCACTTTTCAATATTACTTATAATGTATTTTGTTACGGCTCATCTTGTAAACAATATTTTATACTATGCGTTAACAAAAAAGAAAACAAAAATCTATACATGCAAAATCTATACGTTACAAAAGGGTTTTTATGTAAAACAAGTTGATTAATGGTGTCATGACATTCATTACAGTAACTTTAATGGTTACAGAAAATTTATGAATTGTGGTGTAATGCAGACACTTACCACACGGTGGTGCCCTTGTACTAGATGTTTGCTTAATATTTAAAAAATATTTAAAAATAATATTTAAAAAACTAAAGAGATGGTAATTTATTTTAGAGAGAAAGATCAAACGATATACACCCTATATTAATTAATGGAGAACAGATACAATTGGTAACAAATAGATAGTAAACTTAAGTTGGACGTATGCACTGACCAAGTAAGCAAGCAGCTCCAACATAGAACTTATTTCTTTCAATCATTATTTGAGACTTATAAAGAACAGTGGAAATTGGAGATGTTACAGAAGCCTAAATTAAGAAGTTATGTGCAGTTTAAGGAAAATTTCTTTACTGAATCTTATGTCAAATATAATTTGAAAAGAAGACAGAGGTACTTATGTGCTCAGCTTAGAGCTGGAGTGCTGCCCTAGAGGTGGAAGTGGGGCGCTTTAAAGGAGTCCCAGAGGAGGACAGGTTATGTTCTGTATGTGATTTATGTTCGGTAGAGGATGAATTTCATTTTATGTTTTATTGTCCACTGTATAGTAATTTAAGAGTTGATTTGTATACCATGATGCAACAGAAAAACCCTGATTTGTTTTGGATGCCTGAAGGTGAAACTATGTCTTGGTTATTTGAAAATGAAATTTTTATTATGGCAACCTTTGTTGAGAAGAGAAAACAGGATACGCACATCCAAAAGTCTTGACCAGGTGCCAGATCAAAAATGAATCAAAGAACAGAAAAAGATGCACACTGTAAAAAGTCCCTTTATTTAAGTAGTTAAAACTGCAACGTTTCGGTCAAAGACCTTCGTCATGCAAACACACACACACACAAACAAGGATCATTATTAAACAAGAGTTCACAGGTTCAAACAGTTTCAATTAATGACACCTGTTAACAATCAAGGTCACTCAAGTAAGCAGCTAAAGTAGTCTCATTGAAGTAACACCTCAAAACATCATATAGCACCCAAACATTCTCCCATCATCTTTTTGATATATTTTTCAAATAAGATTAATCAATACTTAAATCACATGGGAAAAAGAAAAAAGAAAAAAAACAACAACAACTCACTCTTAGGTACAAAAGATATCAATTAGAAACATGGATTAAAATCAAGTTCTAAATTCAATCCCTTAGGAGAAAGAGTATTTAGTGTGTAAATGTAGTAAGCTTCTCTTTTTAATAGGAGATTGTTAACATCACCACCTCTTCTAGGCACTTGGACATGTTCAATTCCAATATATCTAAGTGTAGAAAGATTATGTCTTTTTGAATTAAAATGTACTGCTACTGGGTTTTTTTGATCATTTGTGCGTATACTACTTCGATGTTCTGCAATTCTAGTTTTTAAAGCTCGTTGTGTCTTACCAATATACGCCAACCCGCATGGACATTTAATCATGTAAATAACATTTTTGGTGGTACAAGTGATGACACCCTTAATTTCAAACTCCTTCCCTGAATGGGGATGAGAGAAGACCTTTGTTTTGATGGTAACCTTACAAGATGATCACGTATATTGGGAGAGCGTTTATACACAAATCTTGGTGTTTTTTCAAAGATATCACTAAGGGGAGGATCAGATTTTAGGATGTACCAATGTTTGTTAATGATCTTTTTTATATCTGGACAAATAGGAGAATATTGAACGGTACATACAATTGATTTGTTTTCTGATGTTAGCCGTTTTTTATTTAGAGAGGTTTCTTGAGTTTCATTTTTTAAATCTCCTAAATGCAGACTGTATCCAATCTTCATTATAACCCCGCTCTCTAAATCTATTTACCAGCTCAGTACTTTGTTGTGTATATGACTGTTCAGTACTACAAATTCGACGTATCCGGTTAAATTGACTAATGGGCAAGCTACGTTTCAAAGTTGTAGGATGGTAGCTCTGTCCATGCAAAAGTGTATTACGGTCAGTGGGTTTTCTATAGAGATCTGTGATGATTTTATTGCCATTCTTAATAATACGGATGTCCAAAAAACTGACACACAAATCATCATAATTCACAGTAAAACGCAAGTGTTCATCATAGGTGTTAAGGAGACTGTGAAATTGAAGCAATTGATTTTCAGTACCTGACCATAACATAAAAATATCATCAATTTACCTTCTCCAAATAACAATATTTGATAAAAAGGGATTCTTTAGACCATTAAAAATGAATTTCTGTTCAAAAAGGCCCACATACAAGTTAGCATAATTTGGGGCCATGGTGCTACCCATGGCAGTGCCCTTAATCTGAAGAAAGAAATCATCTTTGTATCTAAAAAAGTTTTTAGTCAACACCATTTTGGCTAATGTTTTAATGCAATCAACACTAGGGTTTTTGTCTTGATGTAGGTCTCTAAGAAAGACTTCTATTGCCTCTATCCCTCCTTCATGTGGGATGTTAGTGTATAAAGACTCAACATCGAATGTTACAAACAATATTTCATCAGGTAAATCAATAGTTTTTAAAATTTTTATCATATCGATCGAGTCTTTCACAAAAGAGGGCAGTGTGGATACAACTGGCTTTAAGAAAAAATCCACAAATGTTGACATTTTCTCAGTAAGAGACCCGATTCCAGATATAATCAGTCTTCCTGGAGGGTTAGTAAGGTCTTTATGTATCTTAGGAAGAATGTAAATGACCGGTGTAATTGGATAATCGACCTTCATGAAACTAAACTCCTGTTTTGTGATTTCACCAGCATCAACCAAATTTTGAAGGTATTCCAGAATTTCATTCTTAAAGACCAAGGTGGGGTCAGTACTCAATTTCTTATAGAAGACATCATCATTTAATTGTCTTTCAACTTCTAGATCATAGTAAGTAAAATTCATAATCACAATGGAACCACCTTTGTCTGCTGGTTTGACTATAATGGTCTTATCCTTTTTCAAATCAGATAGAGCACTTCGTTCATCCTAAGTTAGATTATTAAAAACCTTGTGCTCACGTTTGTTAGAAAATACCTCCCGTACATCCCCCTCTACAAGACGACAAAACGTTTCTAAAGAGGCATTTCTGTTCTTAAAAGGAACAAATGATGATTTACCTCGAAAGTTTGTAAAGATTCTTGTTGTTTCAGAAGGGGGAGGATGATCATGAGAGGCATCTTCAACACTAGAAAGGGTATTCAAAGGTTCCACAGAAGATCTATTACCAAAAAATTATTTAATACGTAAAGTTCTAAAAAAATTTTGAAGGTCCACATAGGTATTGAATTCGTCATAATTAGTTGTAGGGACAAAAGACAGTCCTTTACTCAAGGCAGTTAAGCCTGCAGGAGAGATAGTTTTATCAGACAAATTGATCACATTGAATATTTCCTGCTGCGAGTGTAATATTGACGGGGAGAAAAGTCTCTTCTTCTTCTTACTCCTCCTACATTTTCTCCTTTTCTTCCTCTCACATGGCCTCTGGATGTTAGTCGCCTTTGAGGTATTGTGTCGTCTAAAAAAGAAGATGAAGAGGAAGCCGTACTCAACAGAGTTTCAGAATCTGATTCAATGGACACATGTTGACGAGAGAATCTTGTCTGAATTTGGTCTCTAGATGAAACATGTCTCCATAGGTACACCTTCCCAAGACGATAGTCCTCTGCATCTCTTTCAAACTTCTTCTTTTTAATGTTCTTGATCTCCAAATCTAACTTCTCTTTGTATTGATTACACTCTAAAAACCATTCTCTCAGTTTGTCTTTATCAACACAGTCCTTCTCCAAATTGGTCCGTATCTCTTGCATCTGTTGACGAATCTTATCCAACTGATTAGTAGTTTCTTGTATTATTAGGACCATCAGATCAAAGGAACATTTGTTGGTAATTTCACACCATCGTTCACAAAATTCAGGGTTATTGAAACCAATGGTTGGTGATTTCTGGATTCGAAGACCCCGAGGAATTCTATTGTTCCTAAGGTAATCACTAAGAGTGATAGCATGGAGAAGAAATCTGGTTTCTTTGTTGTAAGAATGTTTGAGCTGCTTCTTCATATCTTCAAGGTTCACATTTTGAGTTGTTGAGTTGACATCAAACAGGGAATCTTTGAGAATAATCCTTGCATAATCTTCTTTACTGAATTCAAAAGAACAAACCTTTGTTGAGAAGGCATGGACATTAAAACAAAAGACTTTGTATCCTGGGATGAGGTGATTTAGTTGTGATTATGTCAGGATGTTGTGGTGTATTATATTGTTTGTTTTCTTTTTTTCCTTGATGGTCATCTTTCCCAATGACTGGATAGTGTAATAAAGCCAATGTGGGCTGGTCACCTATGAGTGCATTACACTTAAATAATTAAAATCATCATCTTAAAGAAATAACTGTCTTTTAAGGTCAATAGCAGGGTACTCTATTAGTGGTGGTTTCCCGGACAGGGATTAGACTATTAGACTAGTCTTAGACTAAAATAAGTAAAAGACATGTCCAAACTGAAAACAATTTGCACTGACATATATTAAAATACATCAGTGCTCTTTGTTTTGCCTCAAAATGCACACAAGTAATGTTTTTAGTAAGGCATGTTTGTTAAAATTAGTTATATTTCCTAATTAAACTAAGGCCTAGTCCTGGTTTAAAATAATCCCAATCCGGGAAACCACCCCTTAGGGCAGGAGTGGGGAACCCTGGGTCCTGGAGGGCCACTGTCCTGCAGAGTTTAGTTCCAACCCTAATCAAACACACCCGAATTTCATTTCCGAGTAATCCTGAAGACTTGAATTAGATTTTTCAGGTGTGTTTAATTAGGATTGGAACTAAACTCTGCAGGACAGTGGCCCTCCAGGACCAGGGTTCCCCACCCCTGCCTTAAGAGTTTTATAGGTCTTTTATTGAGAGTTATGACATTTTGTGTGATATGTTGGTATGGCAACTTCTCCAAGGCCCAGAAGAGTATATATGTGTATATATAAAGGAAGAGTGTTAATTTTTTTAAATGTGTGTGCTGCAAAAATACATGGATAAATACATTTTTCTACCACTACAGAAAATGTATAAATTGTGGTGTAATGCAGACACTTACCACACGGTGGTGCCCTTGTATAAGCTGTTTGCTTAGTTGCTTGACAAATTTTCTTTTCATGGAGTTCTTTTCTTCTGAGACAATTTAGTTATTGATCATCAAATATGAGGAAAAAGGTTCTCATTGCCTTCGTTTTAATCTGTGACACAGTGTTCATATGAATCAGATGTATAAAATAAACTGAAATATAAATCCAAGAAATTTAAAAATAGTGTGTTTTGATATAGACAAGATATAAAAACATTCTATTATTTAAATGTAACACTGATTAAGGCTTATCTGTAGATTCTGTGTAACATAAACATGAGATTTTCCATTAGTGCCACAGAGTGGCATCCCGCTGAGCTTTCACTGTGATTCTGACAGGTAAATTATCATTTTTGAAATAGGTGGCCTGAAGGCTTCTTTTGAAAAGGAAACCCTTTCCATTGTATAAAAACAGGCATGTTTATGGTCCCCACACAGAGAAAGCAATGCTTAAATATAATCTGAGCCCCAAATGAGTCTGATATTCCTACACATCACCATTATGCAAAAAGAGCACTCATATAAATTGTTGAAAAACAGTCCCTATAGTCAAATTTAAACTGTCAGCAGGAGGTCTCTTTTTAGTTCTTTTAAAATAATTCATATATTTTCTTTTATGACATAAAAGTTTTCCCAGACCACATTGACACAATTTAGAGAATAAACACTTTAATTCAGAGATAATGATATGTCAGGAAGAGTGTCTCAGTCCATTACTCCTTTTTGATTTGTCCATTCATCATTCACTATTAGTTTAGATTTTCTGGTTATTATCTGCACTATAGACTTTAAAGTTAATGATCATGTACAGCTGTCCTAACATCATTTTACTAGCATCCCACCAGTTAAATGTCAAATTACACACTACTATTTCATTAAACATATATGCATTTTTTTTTGCAATTACATGGGGCGGTGTCTAATGGATGATAAAACCTCTTCACAATTCTTAGTACCCTAAATTTACTACAATTACTGCACCCAAATTTGCCTATTTCTCTTTAATTCCCTCTTGGTCAGATCAGGTGATGGTGTTGTGTGTAAGCTTACTTGTTCTATTCATATTGCAAATTCTAATTATGCTGAATGGTTTTAAATCCATTGTTTTAATGCGACTACATGAGTTAGTGCATGACTGCATGATTATTTTTATTTCCCAAGTTCCTGGCACCCAACATTTTGTTTTGGTAGACTTAAAAATTAAGAATATATTATAAGGAGACCTGGGCCTGTACCAGAATGGTAGTTGAACAAAGTCAAGATTACAGGATTAGTTTGAGGTATTTTTCCATAACCGTGATTTTTTTGCGCGGTTCGACCGTTCATCCAAACAGAAACCCGGTATCACGTCACTGAAGCCGAACATTTTTGAAAACCCCTGCCAAGGTGATGTTTTTTCAGAAACGTGGTTTATGCTTCTGAGTAAGGAGTAAATATATATGAAGAGTTTGGTTCCAAAACGCTATAAATCCATTTTGACAAATTTCGGTAAAAACGTGTTTTCTATACCAAGAAAGTGACAAGATGAAAACCACTATTTTCTGTTACAAACTTTCACATAGCATCTTTAGGTTATAAAAACATAAGAAATTCAAATCCATAACTTGATTTTCAAAGATTTATTATAAAAACTAATTATTTTTTCCACAAAATGCAATAAATCCATGACAGTTTTTTATTTCAAAATGCTATAAATCTATTAAATCAATGTATAAATGTGCATTCATCTTTACCATTTTATATTTATTTAGTTGACTAGTGGTATACAATGATTAAAAAATAAACATTAATGGCATTAACCAAAACACTTACTTTGTTATATTAAGAACACATTGCTGCGGTTATATTTGACGTCGTCTCTTTACATTTTCACAGCGATCAGCTGTAAAATGTTTTGGTCCCGCTCGATTTTCGTTGACTTTGAGTAAAATAATGTAAAGTTTTCATAAGATCCTCTGGGGTCAATGTTTTAGCATGAGAAGCTTGATGCTGTCTGGAGAACAAGCAGCCGAGTGCCTCTCGCGGAAATTATTAGATGTTGATGGCTTACGTTTCTTTCCCGTCACAGAAAACCATCACAGGTTTAGCAATGCTATTAAAGTATTATTTTGTTTTGTTTGTTGATCACGAAGTACAAAGTAGATGAGGAAAATTAGGATTCCGTGTACTCAGCGCGCCGCCATGTTTGTTTACATTGCGTAAATGGTCCGCTGTAATATCAGGAATGGATTTATTGCGTTCCGTAAAAAAGGAGGAGTGGCGTTTGTCGCATTTTGGGAACAAAGGGAGAAAAGATGACAGAATATCACGGCTGGTATTGGATTTTGCGTAAAATTAATTATTTACTTTTAACTACTGACCTGATATAATACTGATTTTGGCAGTAACTCATTTTTTTCAAAAATGGCGTTTATTGCGTTTTGGAACCAAACTCTTCATATATACACACACACACACACACAAACCCACACACACCACACACATTTTATAAAGAATTGTGTTCTGTTCAACAAACCTTCATTTATTTGATCCAAAATACAGCACGAACATTACAACTCTGAAATATTTTAACAATTTAAAATAACTTTTTTATATTTGAATATCATCAGTGGTTGAAGAGTTCAAGGTGGCAAAGTGCTGGGTTGTGATGATGTACCAAGACTCACTACAAGATCAGGACGCAAATGGGCAGCTGACACATCAATGAGTATGTTTACATGCACAGAATAAGCGGATAACTATCAAAAATCTGCTTATTACAGAAAACTGTTTTCATGCGTTTACATGCAAATCAATAAACTATGGAGTCAACTGCGTTTACGGGTGATTCTCACGAAACCATTGAAACACCACGGCACTAATGATTTTAGATATAAAATGTGTAATATAGTAATATTAAAAAGCCTCAGAATTAACACAATACTGTGTTCTACCTTGCACAATGTGTGATTTCAACATAAGAATTTATAATTTGTCATTTTTATCTCATTTTCTGCTGAAATTCTCATTACCGCAATGGGTCCGGCTGTGTTTGAACATGCGTTATGCTGTAATTTAAACATATTAAAACAAAAATATTCAGAAAAAAAATAAATGGATGTTTTGCTAGACTACTTTAGATGACAGAAAAATAATTTACTGAATATTCATGTATAATAATAATGAAGAAAAATTAGGAAATTGATATGTCCATGCCTGGTGTTCTCATCCTCCGCAACACTTTTTGAGAACAGTTTAAGCACACATACAGAATTTTAATAAAGTTTGATTTTGAGTGACCAAGCAGATGGACCAGTTACTTCAAGATGGCTACCAGGTAAGATCATCTCTTTATATCTTTCCAGTTAAATTTGAAATATTCTCTTGTCAGAATGCTTACACGACATTTTGATTATCATTACCGAAACAGGTAGTTTTCTACATTTCGAAAATTGTTTGATTTACAATTTTTTATGAAAATGTTCTTTGTTAAAGTCTAATTATATGCACTGAATAAAAAATGAGCAAAGCCTACGTGGCTTCTCTATTTTTAGCAAAACATACTGGGGTACCTCATCCTCCGCAACATCATTCTCATATACCGCAACCATTTAATAGCAGTTGCGGTAAAGAGAACTTCTGTTTCGGAAATGAGAATTTAAGCATATTGTTTATTACATTTAAATATCTCTTATGAATTTAAGATAAATTTAAAATGTTATAACTGTTGATATTTTGCTTTATGATGCTTCATTGTAGACAGTCAGCAAGTGAGAAAAAAGCTTTAGCAAAGGCCAGGTTGACAAAGTTCAGGGAGAAACTTAACAGCAACCCAGAATGGCTCGAGGAGTACAGAAGGAAGGAGAGAGAGAGGTTAGGTTTGGAGATATTACTAGCAGGTGTAATTAGCAAAAAACACACTACAGTGTTAGGAAATGTACATGACACACACACAACACAACGCAACAAGTCTATACTATATGATGATGTGTACATACATTTTTTTCTCCCATGTTGTGAGACATGCTAATTTAATGTTATGCTTTCTTTCCACTTTCAGGTATCAAAAACAACCTAGCGATGGCACACCATGCATCTAGGCGCTGCAACATCAGTTGGATCACAAGATCCACAAAGTTGGATCCCATGCGTGCCAGCATCTCAGCTACCTGCGACTGCACAACGCGCGCTGTCTGCAGCATCAGATTGCTGCCTGGGGGCGAGGGACAAAGGGAGACTAAAGGCGGCACCTCCTTTCTGCCCAGTGCGGGAGTCACAGACACCAGAGAGGATGGCCTAAAAGCGCCCGGCGCTGTGACAGAAAGCGGGTTGCTGCGCAATTCATTAGGACTGTGCGTTAACCCTTTCCGCCTCTGCTGTCTTCGCAGCATGTGGGTCGTGTTCGAGAGTGGGGGGGGGGGGGTGTTGTAGACGCTTATGTGAGGACGGGCCCTGGGGCGAGCAACACAAAACCAACTGAGGAGAAAAATGCTGTTTTTGAGCGGCTTCGTTCCGGACGGCAGTCCCCCAGGACCCAGTTTCTTGCATCATATACTGGAGGACTCTCCATGAGACACAGGGTGGTGAGGTAGGAAGTGGCTCATAGACTTAGAGCTCTTCACCGCGTCTGAGAAATGCTCCGTGATTGTGCCCACCGTGTCACCAAACAGGCCGGATGGAGAAACAGGCGTGACTGTGCATGACCACCATGAGTGGTCTTCGTGGCCCTTAGCGTGAAATCCGTAGCCATTCTCAGATCCCTGAAGGTATTTAGATCCATGCTGCCCTCATCTAGAGCCTTAAGCACCTGCGCCTAAAAGATCTGTAGGACCGCCATAGTGTGCAATGCAGACAGAGCCTCTCTCGGCGCGGGTATGCTTTTTCGGACAGGTGTGCTGTCATGAGGCTTCACTACCCTCAAAGCTGTGCCACACCATCCAAGGGAGTGGACAAGGGGCAGAGGTGAGCAGCCACAGCGTCCTTGATGGGGGGAATACACAGGTAGCCTACCTAAGAAAAAAATGGGGGGAGGGGTAGCCCACGCTTTGGTGACTTTCCTCCGAGCATCAGCGGGGCGGCCTGAGTGAAGAAAACAAAAGTCAAGCTTGCTTCTCTGGGGTTCTTGTGGGGTGCTCCACTCAATCTCCAAGTCCTGCACGGCTTTGAAGAGAATGCGCACCAGTTCCTTGTAGAAGGATGGCTGTGTGTCTGATGCACCACGTGGAGCCTGGTCCCAGTCTCCATCCAACACTGTCAGAGACATCTCATCTTCCTCCGCCGGAAACCCAAAGGAAACAGACCTGGCGGCTCCCGGTTCAGGACACAGGCTCTCGGCGACAAACTGAACCGGTTGAGCGAGGGGAGGACGACCACCAGCGGCTCTTTGCCGGCAGTGGGACACTGCAGTAAGAAACCTCCAAGGGCAATGTTGAGCCGGGTCCTGAGCACCTTCATCGGGAGATCCTCACAATAATGGACAACCTGAGCCAACAATTGCCGCCTTTGGGTGGAGAAGCCCCAAGCAGAGCACACAGAGCTCGTGTGAATTGGGTGGGTCGATCAGACCTCCGCACCACAAGCAGATTTGCGACATCCCGGAACACAGAGAGGGCTGCTTACATTTCAACCTGAATTCAATTTTGCTGCCTATGAAGTCTGTCCTAAAGCATTTCTCGGAGCTGCCATTATGCAGCCAAAGTCATTGTCTCATAAAGCAGCGAGGGAACAAGTCAGCTGTCTAAATTTTCGGATACAGCCTCTCTCTCTCTTTCTCTCTCTCTAATCGAAACAGATACAGAATGGTAAAAGGTCAGAAGACCAAATCATATCCAGCAAGGAAATATTTTTCATCTTATTTACACAAATGTTTTGTGATATCCAGCTGACATTAGCTGCCCATTTCTCAATCCGATGGCTGCAGCCTTCAGAGCTCGCATTTGTAGGCAGCATATGTCATCAAGACCATCTTATTTCAGTATGTTAAATGCATAAATGGGGACTTAAATATGACACAAAGGAATATTAATATAAGCCTTCCTGTTCTCATGTTTTTTCTTTAATATTTTTTCCAAAGACTACACAATAAAACAGTTTTGAACTTGAACGCATGATGCTGTAAATATTATCAGACTTTCTACTTTAAAATTTGTTTTTAACTAAATCTCAGGCTAGTATACGTATTCTCATTACCGAAATATTTAACCTCATTTCCGAAACCTATGTATCATTACCGCAACAGATGCTTATTAAATGTTAATTTCATTAATAGAAGCATAATACTTTGATTTTAAATGCATGTGCAGAATCTCCAAATTATGTTCTTTCAGGTTTGTCATGTCATTTTGAAAATGTATTTTTACATTTTCATGCTTGACATTTTTACAACCAAGTTTTCGTGAGAATCACCCTTACATGGGACTTGGAGAATTATCAGTTTTCTCGCAGGCAGTGACGTCACCACCTATAGTACATAATAGTCGATCAAAAAGCCGACGGCATATCTGTCTTAAGCTATATTGTTGTATATCTTCTCGGGTCTGCAGAACCTGTAAATGTAACATAAGCTTCTATTTTAACAGTTTCTCCGCCAACTGCTTTAGTCGAGTGGAGACTTTAATGCTTTACTTTGCACTTACTTCCGCGTGTGACGTTTATCTTTCATACGCGGAGACATCCGCACATGGACAAAACCGTGAGAAAGCCGGTTAAGGTGTTAACATGCCACGCGAAAATGGAGTAAAAACTACCTGTGCCGATCGGTTTTTGCTTACAACATTTATGGGCTTTCCCCGATTAAAGAAAACAGTTTTACGCGTTTACATGACCCCACGTGTTATCCGTTTATTAAGCATAATCGGCGTAAGACTGTGCATGTAAACGCACTCAGTGACGCAAGCTGAAAGTGCATTGAAGCTGAAGGACATCATCTGGAACCCATGCGTAGGGGGCAAGGACTCTGATCCACCCACTTCCAGCAGTGAGGAAAAGCAGACCCAAGGCAGAGGAGGGACATGATCCAAGCCGATGTCCGACACCTGGAGGAAGAAAGACGCAAGTCTAGGGCCGTCGAACTTGGAGCACAAGGTGCCTGGACAAAGTGAGACCTGCCGAAGATCACGTGGCCTGAGATCTGGAGACTGGAGCCCTTTCGCATTTCTTTCCTGCTCCGTTCAGTGTACGACACTCTTCCATCACCAACAAACCTCCACAGATGGGGAATGAGGGAGGACCTATTGTGTAGGTTATCCAAAGGGAGGGGAACAATGGCGCACATACTGGTAGGATGCAAGACAGCTCTTAGCCATGGAAGATGCAGGTCATGACAAGGTTCTTAGTGCACTGGCTGACATCTTGGAGCGGGAGAGACAGAAAAAGCGCCAGCCCAGTACAATGCCGGGAGAACCATTAAGTTAATCAGAGAAGGGGAGAAACCACCAGCCCCCAAGAAGACCAAAAAGCACAATCCTGGGAGATGAGGGTGGACCTGGGAAGGGGACTAGTCTTCCAGGTTGTGCAAACACTGCTGATGCCAGACATGGTCTTATGGTCTGAAGAGGCAAGGAAGATAATTATGATTGAACTGATGGTCCCATGGGAAGACAGTGCGAGGAGGCCTATGAGCGGAAAGCCACCAAGTATCAGGACCTTGTTGAGCAGTGCAGGGCCAAAGGGTGGCAGACTTGGCTATTTCTGATTGAGGTCGGGTGTAGGGGTTCCCTGGCACAGTCTGTGTGGAAGAGGCTGATAGCTCTGGGTATAGCAGGAAGGCAGCTGTCTGTAGGTTGGTGAGGCAGCAGAGAGTGCATCTTGCTGGCTCTGGAGTAGGAGGGAGGAGTTGAGCTGGGGGCCAGGAGGAGATGGGCAGTGACTGGCCACCACTGCAGACCTGCCAACTGGAGGGTGTTGTGGTTTAGGGTCGAAACACTCCGTGAAAGTTGGACTCCACCTGATGACATCTCCTGGCTGAAAGCTACAGTCATGCACTACAGTCAGTGACTGAGTTAGACACCATCAGTATAGATTTATCCAATAGTATTAAAACACAATTTATATGAAATCGAAAGCTTTTGCAGTATAAATGTCTTCACTGTCACTTTTGATCAATGTAATGCATTCTTGCTGAATAAGTATTAATTTCTTTTTTTTTTTAAAGGAAAAGAATGTGTATACCAGTAATGTGTATAGATGTCACAGGAGTGACGATCTTTTAGGCGGAACCAAAAATTGGGAAGGTTTGGTTCCGCCCGGATGTTTCCGCCCGGACCGGTAAGAGAAAACACCGGACATCCGGTAGCGTCGCGAACGCTGTAAGCAGCCAAATTACACACAGCTGGGAGTTATTAACAGGAGTGCCGGGTGATTGGACGAGAGTAACACCAGGAGAGTATTTAAGAACAACTTAAACCACAGTCTTGGCTGATGTTATCCGTTGTGTGTTGATGTGTATCGTAGCGCCGAGTTGGGCTCGCCGGATCCGCTATTTGGATCGCTGTATTGCTCTCTCTCTCTCTCGTTTGGATCGTAGATCGATGCTAATGAGGATATCGACGACCTTATAGGTGGAATACTAGACGGACACTGACGTTGGATGAGAAAAACGGAGGAAGAGGAAAACTTACTGTCGTGAGTATACACCTGTGGAAAAGTGGTGTTGGTGGCTGGAAAACACCCTGTCTATGCATCTGGAGTTATTACAGCGTGAAGTCAACCTAGGACGAAGAAAGACAAAGATTGTGAGTAACCAAATCCCTTGAAGTAGGTGTTTTGTATGTATTTGACCTATACATCGTTTTGAGTGTTTTCAAGAGAGACTGAGTGGCCCTACCCCTGTACCAGCGTGGTGGGTGAGCCGAAGGGTTCTCGTGTGGAAGCAGCTACAGTGACGACAACAAACAAATACTAGGCCGTCTACCATCTCCCTATTCTCGCCCAGAGCGAAGTGGAAGAGGACGGGTGTCTATTGTGTGCACTGAGCGTGGTGGGTGAGTCTTTGGATGTAGAAATTTTCACTTGAAGTGGTGCTGTGTAATGCTGTGTATTGCAGTGAGAGTGCTGTGTCTTGTCTGACGTAACCCCGCCTTCAGTCACTCGTCCCGGGACGACGAAGAGGAAAAACGGCGCTAGAGAATACCTGTACGATTATGCTGTAGTGTGTTTTCAGTCTAACAGTATCACAGAGTGGTGGCGAAGAACTGTGCGATTGGCGGTGTGTGTGAGTATCACATCTACTATTGTTGCCTTACTTGTGTCTTTTTCATCATCACAGAGTAGAGGCGAAAGAGATCCGCCGGCCCGAGGTCTCGACGAAAGGGCGCCCCGGTCCAGTTTTCGATCGACCAACGGGTCTCGAGGAAAGGGCAGCGCTCGACCCGGTGTGCCGGCGTGACGTTCTCGCCCCTCTGTCAACCAACGAGTTCGCCGAGAGGGTCTTGGTCCCCGGCGTCCCATTACAAACCACTGTTCAATCGACGCATTGCATAGCCAGCCAGCGTAAGCCCGCCACCCTGTAAGCTACCATATAACCTGTTTTGTCTGCTGATTAACAGGGAAGTGAGTGAGTCGTGAGAGCCATACCTCCCCAGAAGCTGTAACCAGCGTAGAGGTGAGAGAAAACCTTGGAGTCGATTTACTGTGTCTCCGTGTCCCAGCAGTCGTCTGTGGAGAGAAAGAGAGCCAGCGTGAACACTGAGATATTGAGCTGTGGAGAGAGCCATACCTACCCAGAAGCTGTAACCAGCGTAGAGGTGAGAGAAAACCTTGAAATCGATTTACTGTGTCTCCGTGTCCCAGCAGTCGTCTGTGGAGAGAGAGAGCCAGCGTGAACACTGAGATATTAAGCTGTGGAGAGAGCCATACCTACCCAGAAGCTGTAACCAGCACAGAGGTGAGAGAAAGCCTTGAAATCGATTTACTGTGTCTCCGTGTCCCAGCAGTCGTCTGTGGAGAGAAAGAGAGCCAGCGTGAACACTGAGATATTGAGCTGTGGAGAGAGAGCCATACCTACCCAGAAGCTGTAACCAGCGCAGAGGTGAGAGAAAGTCTTGAAATCGATTCACTGTGCCCCTGTATCCCAGCAGCCGTCTGTGGAGAGAAAGAGAGTCAGAGTGAGTGCCGAGGTACTGAGCTGTGAAGAGAGCCATACCTACCCGGGAGTTGTAACCAGCGCGGAGGTGAGAGAAACCCTCGAAACCGATTCACTGTGTCCTCGTGTCCCAGCAGTCGTCTGTGGAGAGAAAGAGAGCCAGCGTGAACACTGAGATATTGAGCTGTGGAGAGAGCCATACCTACCCAGAAGCTGTAACCAGCGTAGAGGTGAGAGAAAACCTTGAAATCGATTTACTGTGTCTCCGTGTCCCAGCAGTCGTCTGTGGAGAGAGAGAGCCAGCGTGAACACTGAGATATTAAGCTGTGGAGAGAGCCATACCTACCCAGAAGCTGTAACCAGCACAGAGGTGAGAGAAAGCCTTGAAATCGATTTACTGTGTCTCCGTGTCCCAGCAGTCGTCTGTGGAGAGAGAGAGCCAGCGTGAACACTGAGATATTAAGCTGTGGAGAGAGCCATACCTACCCAGAAGCTGTAACCAGCACAGAGGTGAGAGAAAGCCTTGAAATCGATTTACTGTGTCTCCGTGTCCCAGCAGTCGTCTGTGGAGAGAAAGAGAGCCAGCGTGAACACTGAGATATTGAGCTGTGGAGAGAGAGCCATACCTACCCAGAAGCTGTAACCAGCGCAGAGGTGAGAGAAAGTCTTGAAATCGATTCACTGTGCCCCTGTATCCCAGCAGCCGTCTGTGGAGAGAAAGAGAGTCAGAGTGAGTGCCGAGGTACTGAGCTGTGAAGAGAGCCATACCTACCCGGGAGTTGTAACCAGCGCGGAGGTGAGAGAAACCCTCGAAACCGATTCACTGTGTCCTCGTGTCCCAGCTGGAGTCTGTGGAGAGAGAGAGAATAGGGAAGGAGAGTGAGTCAACGAGCAAGGAGCTGTGGGAAATAGGCGGCGAACCGCCGTGCGCTAAATAAAGGTACACTGACAGCAAAAATCCATACCAACACTCATTGTGATTTATTCTGCCTCCAGGAAGGAAGAGGAGCGCGCCACGGGCAGAGGGAACCAGAGGCGGGAGCCAGTTCCCCGACGCAAACCCCCCCCCTTCCCTCTGGCATTCATTCGGCCGTGGCCCCCTGGAGGGCAGATCCTGATTTTAGTTTTTAATTCCCCTTTCCCCAAGCCCCCGTATATTTTAACTATTTAAACAAATAAAGAATATTTTTATACTTACCTGTACTCGTTGTTGTCTGGTCATTGGGTTGGTTTTGGGGACCTCCTCGAGGTGGAAGTTTAGAAGGGGCGTGGCTTCAGTCAAACATAGCCAGCCCTGGCTTGTGACAGATTTTGGCGTAGTCGGCAGGGCTCCACCTCGAGTTGAGTAACCAGACTAGCCCAATGACCGACAACGCGGGGCCCGCAGCCCAACCCCGCGCGGTGCCTGTCTTTATGGGCAGCCCTTGGGTCCAAAAGTATGGAGGGACAGAGTCGGGAGTACGACTAACGGAATGGAAGGCCCAGTTGGAGTATCTAGCCGACCTGCAAGGCCTTAGTGTAGCCCAGCGGCTCCAGTTCGTGTTAAACTCCCTAGAGGGAGAAGCGCGGCGAGAAGTACAGGCCGCCCCTGAAGCTGTCCGAACCAGCGCCCAAACTATATTCCAGTTTCTCACCGAGCAATATGATGATCACACCCCCGTAGCCGTCCTCCGTTCCCAACTTTTTAATAGTAAACAAGGCCCCCGACAACCCATTAGAGCTTTTGCCCTGAGACTGCGAGAGCAGTTCACCCGGATACAGGCCCGCCGCGATCATGGATTAGGAGATGGAGAGACTTTGCTGCGCGACCAATTCCTTCTGGGGATGAAAGAGGGCCCTGTGAGACAGAGTCTGAGGGTCCAGTTTCGGAGAGACCCCGACCTCACATTTGAAGATCTAAGGAAGGAGGCGCTAGCGTTGGAGGGCGATGAGGTTGAGGTGAGTGAGACCCCAGTATGTGCGGCTGTAAACGAAAGCGTGCCACCACCACCTGAGCGCACGGATTGGAAGCAGGCTCTGAAGGCAGAACTTTTGAAGGACGTCCGGGAACAGATGTCAGAAATATCTAAGACCCTTCTGGGAGAGCTACGCCAAGGTAGGGCGCGGGAGGAACCAAGGCCGGCACCCCGAGAGCGAGTATACTCGGAGAGGAGCCGAGAGCCACCTGGACGCCCAAGCCGCTATAATCGGCCCCGGTTCGAATGGGATGACCAGGGGCGGCCGATTTGCAACCGCTGTGGGGAGCCAGGACACTATAGCCGTCAGTGTGGGCCTCGCAGGGCATCTGAAGGGGGTTTTTAGGACGACCGGCCACAGTGGGTCGTGTGGCCGGGACCCCTCGAGAAGACCCGCGAAGAAGGGACAGTTCAAGGCAACAGATGATCGGGCATAGCCCGGTGGCAGAAGTAAAAGTGTGTGGCAAGTGGATTCAGTGCCTGGTAGATACGGGCTCACAGGTAACGATGTTTGTAGCAAGCCTCTCCAAGGAGATATTCGGACGAGAAGGAACACAAGGAGCGGAGGCCCCTTGGCTGACGTTGAAGGGCGCTAACGGCCTGGAAATCCCCTACATTGGCTATCGCCTGACGGATCTGGAAGTGCATGGGGTAGTTGTCCCCCAAAAAGGTGTGATCATTGTTGAAGATAGGTGTTTGGGCGCCCACAGGGCCCTGTTGGGCATGAATGTCCTCTCTGAGTGTTGGGAGGAGATATTCCCGGCTAGGCCTGGTCCAAGGATCTCACCTACCGAGAGGCCCAAGTGGGAGCGCGTAGTGGCCGACTGCCGCCGGGTCCAGATGAACCAGGTTCGTAGAGGTCGGGAGGAAGTGGGAAGAGTAATGTGTCGTTTTGCTTTGTCTATTCCCCCTAGGAGTGAGGCTATCGTATGGGCAAGAGTGCCCCTTCGGGAAGCGAGCCCTGAGGAGTGGGTGTTGGTAGAACCACACACAGATTGTCCACAAGTGGAGGTAGCACGAGGATTAGCTGCGGTCCACCGGGGGAGGATCCCTGTGAGGGTACGAAATGAGCACCCCTATGCAGTACAATTGTACCGACACCAACGACTGGCCAGGCTGACGATGGTCACGCCCCACAAGGTGAGAGAAGAGAGGGACGTCAGTTTCCGTCAGGTGTGCCCCACTGTGATCGAGGTGGCCCTGACTCAAATGGATGCCCCGGCGAGTAACCAGGGGAAAGGTGTGCCAAAACACCTAGCGGGTGAGTCACTGCAAGGGGATGACCTGGGACAGGTACAGACACAGAAACTACAGGCGCTCCTTCGGAAGTGGCAACATGTGTTTGCAAGACACGATGAGGACTATGGATGCACCCGGGTGGTGGAACACCACATCCCCACTGGGGATGCAGGGCCCAGTAGGGAGAGGTACCGACCGATCCCACCTACCTTGTATGCGGAAGTGCGTACACTTCTGCAGGGCCTGTTAGGCCGGGGCATCGTCAGAGAGAGTAGCAGCCCCTGGGCGGCCCCCATCGTGCTCGTACAAAAGAAGACGGGAGCCTGGAGGTTCTGTGTGGACTATCGCAAGCTGAACCTGGTAACAAAGAAAGATGCTTTCCCTTACCACGAATTGAAGACTCCCTCGCTAGCCTCACGCAGTCAGCCTGGTATTCCACCCTAGATCTGGCCAGTGGATATTGGCAGGTGCAAGTAGCCGAGGTAGAGCAACCTGGGATTGGGGGCAGTATTGGCCCAACGGCAAGAAGGAACAAAGCGGGTGATCGCTTATGCGAGCCGAAGCCTCCATCCGGCAGAAAGGAACGACGCAAATTACAGCTCCTTTAAGCTGGAACTGCTGGCCCTGAAGTGGGCCCTGAGCGAAAAGTTCAAGGACTACCTTTGGGGAGCTAAGGTAACAGTCATCAAAGATAACAACCCTCTAGTGCATTTACAGACGGCGAAGCTGGGGGCTGTGGAACAGCGATGGGTGGCTCAGCTGGCCAACTTCGATTACAAGTTGCAGTATCGGCCCGGACGAGAGCATACGAACGCGGACGTCCTCTCGAGACTGCCAGAGGGAAAGAGCCCCAGACGCCAGGGGTATCGAAGGGAGAATAGCCACGAGGAGGGCTACATGATAGGGGCCGTGGAGGCGCCAGGAGGCCAGCAGGAAGCCGCACCAGGGAACTGGGGGTGGGACCCCCGCCGTTGGATAGAGAGGCAGGCCCAGGACCGGGACGTGTGTCAGGTGAAGACGTGGGTGGAGCAGGGCCAACGGCCCACGCCGGCGGAAAGGCTAGCCCAGACAGAAACTGGGAAGAAGTTACTGGGACAGTGGGAGAAGCTGGAGCTACAGGAGGGGGTGCTTTGCAGGAAGACCCGCGATCCGAAAGTGGGCGAGGAAGTGTGCCAGATCGTGGTGCCCGCCGACCAGGTAAACGCATTGGTCTCAGCCTATCATGACCAGTTGGGACACCAGGGACAGGAGAGGACCGTATCCCTACTGCGTAGATTCTTCTACTGGCCGAGATTGGAGGCGTCTGTGCACAACTTAATTCAAGCTTGCCCCCGGTGCATGTTGTTTAAATCTAGACGAGAGGCCCGAGCACCGATGGTACACATCCACGCGAAAGCCCCCCTCCACATAATGGCAATGGACTTCCTGACGCTGGGCCGCCCTCAGGACCGTTATCAAAACATTCTGGTAATCACTCACCTATTTACCAAATACGCCTGGGCAGTCCCGACGCTCGATCAGACAGCCAACACCACCGCCACAGCTCTATGGCGAAATGTGTTCCAGACATTTGGATGTCCCGAGTTTCTGCACTCCGACCAAGGGGCAAATTTTGAATCCAAGGTAATCCGTGAGTTATGCCAGTTGTATGGTTGTACTAAAACCCACACGACGTCGTATCATCCCCAGGGGAACGGAAGCTGTGAGAGGTTTAATCAGACCCTATTGGGGCTACTGGGGACTTTAGACCAACGGCAGCAGAGCGATTGGGTGAGTGCTTTACCAAACCTTTTGCAAGCATATAACAACAGTGTTCATAGCACGACGGGGTATGCCCCTACTTACCTGATGTTCGGCAGGCACGTACGGATGCCCACTGACCTGGTCTTGGGAGTAGCAGCAGACCGGGAAGAAGTGAGTGTGACGGAGTGGGTGGGGCGCCATCACCAGCGCTTACACTTTGCGTACGAACAGGTTTCTAGGAAAATACAGACGGCAGGAGAAAGGAACAAACGGTTGTATGACCGGACCGCCCGAGATGCCCCCCTGTTACCAGGCGAGAGGGTCCTGGCGAGAGATAACCGGCGGCAGGGAAAAGGCAAGTTAAGCGACCGCTGGGAGGCTATCCCGTATGTGGTCTGCAAGCAGCAGAGGCCGGGACAACCGGTGTACACCATCCGGCCCGAGGGAAAACCTGGCCCCGAACGTGTGGTACATCGAAATATGCTTCGCCCCTGTCCGAAATACCCTGAGGCCGTGATGGAGGGGCCCACCGAGCCAGTACCGGAGGCCCCCTGGATGGAAGGATGGGCTGTGGTACCATGTCGACCCGTGGTAGCGCTACCCCCGGCCGCCCAGAGGCAGCCAGAAATAGCACCCGAGCCAGCTGA
Source organism: Misgurnus mizolepis (assembly GCA_025389145.1). NCBI lineage: Eukaryota > Metazoa > Chordata > Actinopteri > Cypriniformes > Cobitidae > Misgurnus > Misgurnus mizolepis. The sequence continues at coordinate 43,549,187 of JAIFKI010000004.1, read as the reverse complement.
ACCCCCAGTGGCCCAGATACAGCCTGAGCTGGCACCTGAGCCGGTTGAACCCCCGGCGGCCCAGATGCAACCAGAGGTAGTACCCGAGCCAGCCGAGCCCGATTCACCCGTGAGACGCTCCCAACGGGAAAGCCGAGGACGCCCCCCTGCCCGGTATGGTGAGTGGACAACGCCGAGGCATTCCAGGGACTAAAATGCATTGGCGGGGGAGGATGTCACAGGAGTGACGATCTTTTAGGCGGAACCAAAAATTGGGAAGGTTTGGTTCCGCCCGGATGTTTCCGCCCGGACCGGTAAGAGAAAACACCGGACATCCGGTAGCGTCGCGAACGCTGTAAGCAGCCAAATTACACACAGCTGGGAGTTATTAACAGGAGCGCCGGGTGATTGGACGAGAGTAACACCAGGAGAGTATTTAAGAACAACTTAAACCACAGTCTTGGCTGATGTTATCCGTTGTGTGTTGATGTGTATCGTAGCGCCGAGTTGGGCTCGCCGGATCCGCTATTTGGATCGCTGTATTGCTCTCTCTCTCTCTCGTTTGGATCGTAGATCGATGCTAATGAGGATATCGACGACCTTATAGGTGGAATACTAGACGGACACTGACGTTGGATGAGAGAAACGGAGGAAGAGGAAAACTTACTGTCGTGAGTATACACCTGTGGAAAAGTGGTGTTGGTGGCTGGAAAACACCCTGTCTATGCATCTGGAGTTATTACAGCGTGAAGTCAACCTAGGACGAAGAAAGACAGAGATTGTGAGTAACCAAATCCCTTGAAGTAGGTGTTTTGTATGTATTTGACCTATACATCGTTTTGAGTGTTTTCAAGAGAGACTGAGTGGCCCTACCCCTGTACCAGCGTGGTGGGTGAGCCGAAGGGTTCTCGTGTGGAAGCAGCTACAGTGACGACAACAAACAAATACTAGGCCGTCTACCATCTCCCTATTCTCGCCCAGAGCGAAGTGGAAGAGGACGGGTGTCTATTGTGTGCACTGAGCGTGGTGGGTGAGTCTTTGGATGTAGAAATTTTCACTTGAAGTGGTGCTGTGTAATGCTGTGTATTGCAGTGAGAGTGCTGTGTCTTGTCTGACGTAACCCCGCCTTCAGTCACTCGTCCCGGGACGACGAAGAGGAAAAACGGCGCTAGAGAATACCTGTACGATTATGCTGTAGTGTGTTTTCAGTCTAACAGTATCACAGAGTGGTGGCGAAGAACTGTGCGATTGGCGGTGTGTGTGAGTATCACATCTACTATTGTTACCTTACTTGTGTCTTTTTCATCATCACAGAGTAGAGGCGAAAGAGATCCGCCGGCCCGAGGTCTCGACGAAAGGGCGCCCCGGTCCAGTTTTCGATCGACCAACGGGTCTCGAGGAAAGGGCAGCGCTCGACCCGGTGTGCCGGCGTGACGTTCTCGCCCCTCTGTCAACCCACGAGTTCGCCGAGAGGGTCTTGGTCCCCGGCGTCCCATTACAAACCACTGTTCAATCGACGCATTGCATAGCCAGCCAGCGTAAGCCCGCCACCCTGTAAGCTACCGTATAACCTGTTTTGTCTGCTGATTAACAGGGAAGTGAGTGAGTCGTGAGAGCCATACCTCCCCAGAAGCTGTAACCAGCGTAGAGGTGAGAGAAAACCTTGGAGTCGATTTACTGTGTCTCCGTGTCCCAGCAGTCGTCTGTGGAGAGAAAGAGAGCCAGCGTGAACACTGAGATATTGAGCTGTGGAGAGAGCCATACCTACCCAGAAGCTGTAACCAGCGTAGAGGTGAGAGAAAACCTTGAAATCGATTTACTGTGTCTCCGTGTCCCAGCAGTCGTCTGTGGAGAGAAAGAGAGCCAGCGTGAACACTGAGATATTAAGCTGTGGAGAGAGCCATACCTACCCAGAAGCTGTAACCAGCGCAGAGGTGAGAGAAAGCCTTGAAATCGATTTACTGTGTCTCCGTGTCCCAGCAGTCGTCTGTGGAGAGAAAGAGAGCCAGCGTGAACACTGAGATATTGAGCTGTGGAGAGAGCCATACCTACCCAGAAGCTGTAACCAGCGCAGAGGTGAGAGAAAGCCTTGAAATCGATTCAATGTATCCCTGTATCCCAGCAGTCGTCTGTGGAGAGAAAGAGAGCCAGCGTGAACACTGAGATATTGAGCTGTGGAGAGAGCCATACCTACCCAGAAGCTGTAACCAGCGCAGAGGTGAGAGAAAGCCTTGAAATCGATTCACTGTATCCCAGCAGTCGTCTGTGGAGAGAAAGAGAGCCAGCGTGAACACTGAGATATTGAGCTGTGGAGAGAGAGCCATACCTACCCAGAAGCTGTAACCAGCACAGAGGTGAGAGAAAGTCTTGAAATCGATTCACTGTGCCCCTGTATCCCAGCAGCCGTCTGTGGAGAGAAAGAGAGTCAGAGTGAGTGCCGAGGTACTGAGCTGTGAAGAGAGCCATACCTACCCGGGAGTTGTAACCAGCGCGGAGGTGAGAGAAACCCTCGAAACCGATTCACTGTGTCCTCGTGTCCCAGCTGGAGTCTGTGGAGAGAGAGAGAATAGGGAAGGAGAGTGAGTCAACGAGCAAGGAGCTGTGGGAAATAGGCGGCGAACCGCCGTGCGCTAAATAAAGGTACACTGACAGGAAAAATCCATACCAACACTCATTGTGATTTATTCTGCCTCCAGGAAGGAAGAGGAGCGCGCCACGGGCAGAGGGAACCAGAGGCGGGAGCCAGTTCCCCGACGCAAACCCCCCCCCCTTCCCTCTGGCATTCATTCGGCCGTGGCCCCCTGGAGGGCAGATCCTGATTTTAGTTTTTAATTCCCCTTTCCCCAAGCCCCCGTATATTTTAACTATTTAAACAAATAAAGAATATTTTTATACTTACCTGTACTCGTTGTTGTCTGGTCATTGGGATGGTTTTGGGGACCTCCTCGAGGTGGAAGTTTAGAAGGGGCGTGGCTTCAGTCAAACATAGCCAGCCCTGGCTTGTGACATATATACATAATATATGTATCTAATGTGAGTGTATATATGTGTACATAAATACATAAAATATACTTGTATATAAAATATTTGACTGTATATTACATCATAAGAAAGAATAATATTTATTGATTTTTAGATGCAACCCCAACTCCAAACATTCTTGGCAGCAGATCTAGACAAAATATAAAAATATAATTCAGAGTGGTGAGTATTTACCACAATACAATAAGTTGTATCCAGTTATCCAGTTAACTCTTTCACCGCCAGCGTTTTTAAAAAAAGTTGCCAGCCAGCGCCAGCATTTGAATATGGGTAGGTTTTTGCAAAAACACCATATTTTGAGCAAAAAGCAGAGATAATTCCATTTTTATGACGGACTTTTCATAGAGATCATATTCAGAGCGATCTTTAAAACAGACACGGACATGCAGCCGCTTGCCATAGGGCAATACTTCCGGGTTTAAAAAGTTGCGGAAGGGCGCCACCTGGTGGATAATAGCGGTATTGCGGAAAGACGGAATATCTCGTCATTGGCGGGGAAGCGTTTTCTCTTAATTGACGAGATATCTCGTCAATGGCGGGGAAAGAGTTAACATATTGTAATGAGATAAGTGACATGGCTATACATACGTCAATACTTTGTTTCTATACTTCTATCAAGTTTTTTCGATGTGGGCACCATTTTTACCTCTCTCTCCATCTCTCATCTCTACAATGAATGTGTAATGTCATGATCCTGCGTGAATGTGCGCTCTAACTGATTTTGCCACGTGGTTAATGTCCTCAGGGCAACATATTAGGTTGACCCATGAGGACAACATTTTTTTAAATAAAACCTAAACCCACCCCAAACCCCAACCCTAACCATAACCAAACCCTAAAATCAGAGGGACATGATAAGTGAAAAACAAAGGTCTAGAAACAGCTAATCCTTGTTGTAAGCTTAAACTTAAAACAAACTGTAAACTTATTTCTGAAATCTGATTGGTTGATTGAAATGTTCTCCCAGGGTCAACATAATGTTGCCATGAGGACATCAACAACTTGGCAAAATCAGAAGCGCCGTGAATGTGCGTTCTTGAGGTTCTGAGTGAGACACAGAGCTGCGTACCGATGTAGATTAACTGAGCACATGGTGACAAAAATGATCGATGCGTCGCACGAGTGTGAAGCCTATAAATTAAAACACGTCATTATTATGTGCCGGGACTTAGCCCTGGATGGCCCTGGCCCAATTTAAACACATGTATCCGAGTCCTGATCGGGAGGTAACGTCAGATTCCGATCGAGTCTGAAACCACGTGATCGGGCCTGATTTCCGATCACGTGATTGGATTGGGACATCTCTAATGTACGTGCATGTTTCTCGTATAATATTGTAGCCCAATTTGCGCTGAACACAGTGTTATGAGACTTTTGCCATTATTATGTTTTTAAGCAACTGAAAAAAGAACAAATGTCAGTGCAGGTCTTGGAGAATAATGACACCCCTTTAAAGAGTGCACATACGAAATTCCGTTCCACTGGCTCATAAATACTGCACTATACTAAACACCATACCACAAAATCAGTATAAAAATATAGATATAATAAAAAAACTGTAGCAGTGTTCATTTAACAGAATATAACCAAAAAAAGAATGACACCATCACATAAATATTAAAATAATGCACATAGTAGTTGCACATAGTAGCATTTTTTCAATGTTCACATCTATACTCACTACAAAAAGATTAAGTTAAATAAAATGGTTATAAGGTTATTTTTAAGGTAAGAAGTCTAATAGCTTGTGAAAAAAGCTATTACAGAACCTTACTGTTCTACACCGAATGCTGCAAAGCCTTTTTCCAGAGGGCAACAGTGTAAACAGTCAATAATGAGGGTATGGGGGGTCTTTTGCAAGGTTTTGAGCACGAGTCAGACAGCGTTACTTTACAACATGGTTTGTACTGAACATGGCACGGCAGTCATGGATCATCATGGTGAATAGTATTGGACTCAGGACGCAGCCCTGACGGGAGCCAGTGCTCAAAAAGATGGTACTGGAGGTGCGATATCCAATGCTCACAAACTGAGGTATGTCTGTTAAAAAGTCCAGTAGCCAGTTACACAAGGGGGTACCAAAGATCCCAGTTTGCTTACCAAATACTGGGGGATAATCATATTGAATTGCCAAATTAAAATCCACAAATAACACTCACACGTGAGTGTTCTTCTCCTCTAGATGGGCCACGCTCAGGTGGATTACAGAGGATACAGTGTCCTCTGTGGAGCGGTTGAGTTGGTAAGCAAACTGGAAAGGATCAAACTTAGGAGGGAGTCTTGAAATTATGTGGTCCTTCACCAGCTTCTTAAAGCACTTCATCATTATAGGTGTAAGTGCAACCAAACAATAATCGTTGAGTGTTATTCAGTGCTTCAAACCATCCAAAATATGTGTTAAGTTCATTAAGAAAATATATATTGTCCTCGCAGGGTAGTGGAGCAGCTTTGTAGTCTGTAACACACTTTATGCCCTGCCACATGCGCTTGGGATTTGTAGGATCAGAGAAGAACCCCTGTATTTTCTGGCCATAGGCATGTTTTGCTGCCCCAGTGGCCTTATTCAAGTTGGCTCTTGCTGTTCTGAGCACGGCCATATCACCAGATTTAAATACAGCATTTTGTGTCTATAGCATTGCAAGTACCTCACCAGTCATCCAGGGCTTAAGAGTTGCTCGAAAAATTATATTCTTAGTTACACCTACATCCTCCGTGCACTTCTGACAATTTTCAGACACAGACGCAGCATATTCATCGACATTAATATGTTAATTAACAGTTGCAGCCCCCTTGAACATATCCCAGTCAGTATGGTCAAAGCCATCCTGCAATGCTGACATGGCGCCCTCAGGCTGCTTCATGAATGTTTTTTCCTAATAAGCACATACTGATGGAAATGAGGGAGAACTGTCCCCATGTTGGCCTGGTTAAAGTCCCCTGCTAAAATAAAAAACACCCTCTGCAGTTTTGCAGATCACTGATGGAATGGTAGAGAAAATTCAGGTATTGGTCTCCTTGGTATTTGCACTAGATGGGATATACACTGCTGTGATAATGGTAGTTTTAAATTTCCTAGGCAGGTAAAAGGTCTGCATTTAATAGACAAAACTTTACATCCAGAGAACAATGACTTGAGACCACTGTGGCACTATTTCACCAGCAGTTGTTTGTGTAAATCCACACACCACAACCCCATGATTTTCATGGCATCATCCAAAACGGAAGGGTTTAGCCATGTTTCCGTCAGAATTGTAACACAACATTCTTTCATCTCCCGTTTAGTAGAAAGATCCAGCTTTAGATAGTCTATTTTTTTCTCCAAAGAGCGGACATTAGCAAGCAGAAGGGATGAAGCAGGGTTCTACGTGGGTTAGCCTTTGGCTTAGCTGTGAATCCTCCCCGGCTGCCACACCTCAGTTTTCTTATCACACGGCCTCCGTGGTCTCCGGGAGTGGCTGGTGCCTATGTGAGACTCCGCTGTTTCATAGGCCACTGGGTCTGGCTGTCGTAGCAGTTGAAGGCTATTCAGAGTGTTCCGAGTGATTGTGTCTACAATTCTTGACTTGCTTACTTTACGTAATTCTAACATAAAATGATGATAATGATCATATATTAGTTTAGCTCTGCTATGCTGCATGTAAGCTTTACAACTCACTTGTCTGAGTGGCTTATTTCCTATTAAATGTCCGATACTATTGGGAGCCAGTGTGGCCACAGCCGAGCAGGACGCTGACATTTTCCATTATAAGTATGCTCATACACTTTGAATAAAAGGCAAATTAATTCAACATACCATCTTCGTTTGGTCACTGCTTTGTGGATGCATCCAACATGCCCTGATTGGCTGCACATTTCGTAGAGCTATCTATAAGGTGAATAAATATTTCAAAGATTAACCCCCTGGGGTCCAAAAACGCGGGGCCGCGTTTTGACGCATTTTTTCCTGTTTCCTGTGACATCCACTTAAAATACTCCGTCATTCATAATCATACACATACATGTAATACATCATTAGAAACTGTGAAGTGTCTACTTTAATGTGAGTGCCTTCATAATAACAACAAAACCGTGTGCTTTTGGCAAATAAAGAAAATAAACAGGGAGTACATTTCGACATCTCTGTCTCCTTGACCATCTTCCTCAAACACGTTACAAACATGAACTGATAACTCCGCCAATACTTGTCACACGAACATGATACATGTGTCTAAAGAAAGCCTGAAATCCCTGCTGAAAAAACCAGCATACCAGCAAGACCAGCATATGTTGTGTTTTGGTGCTGGTTTGCTAGTGAACACCAGCTAAACCAGCATCAAACCAGCAACAAACCAGCATTAGCACCTGCTAAACCAGCAACAAACCAGCATTAGCACCAGCTAAACCAGCATTAGCACCAGCATCCCATGCTGGTCATACCAGCATATGTTGTGTTTTGGTGCTGGTATGCTGTGACCACCAGCTAAACCAGCATAGACCAGCATAATTCTCATGCTGGTCCTTGCTGGTTTGATGCTGTTTTTTCAGCAGGGATGTCTACTTTTACATGGTGTAATAAAAATCTGAAGAACTCATTGTCTGTTTGTGTAATCGACATGTAAGTAAAGAGAGATACAGTTTTTCTTGCTCGACCTCATTAGCACTAATGTGATCCCACCTACCCGCGTGCGCGCCATTCATATGGAAATTACCTGATGCGGGCTATGCAAACAAGATCAACGCCCCCAAACAATGCTTTGAGAAGCAGCAAGTTTTGACAGTTTCATTCACTTATCGATGCGCTGGGAAAATGACACGCTTTACAGGTGAGGAAGCTCTACAGATGCTCCTGGACAGCGAGGAAGAGTTCACAGTTTCTTCAGACGAAGAGCAGGACTCCGACGATGAACGTTTGTATTTTGAAGAGCAACTTGATCCAGCTGAGGATATAATTTCCGGCGAGTAAGTTTTACCTACATTTGTTGAAATGTTGTGTGGTGTAAACTTTTATATACTGTATACTGACTATTTGCAAGCAGATATTCATAATGACTTTATATAAACGTCTCTTAACTTGTATTTACATTAAAATGATAGTTCTTACATTAAACCGTATGCTGATTAGTGTAATGGGAATATGTTATAAAGCAATATCACTACTATAACTATAGTGTTCATGCCGACTTATCAATAAGGCTTCTTTACGTGATTATTTGCTCGGGTGTAATGATGTGCTGTAAATGCGCCCGGAGATATGTCATGCGTTAAACAGTATGATTGTATAGTGTAATGTAAATATACAATATGTCATAAAACAATATCACTATTTAGAATATATTTTGACTAGCGTTTATGCCTCAACAAGTCTTGTTTATATCTATTCGGGTGTAAATGTATCGATACAGTATCGATGTGCTGTAAATGTGTCCGGAGATATGTAATGTGTTAATGTTTAGCCATAAATATGTCCGTTAATGGCCCGTTAACAAAGATATACAGCGCATCTATGTACCCAATTATCTTATCTCAACTATGCTTTACCGCCTTAGTATTGCTTTATAAGTTTGGTACTGTGGAGAATACATTATATTAATTATTAAAAACTTGTAGGAATGCAGCATCACTCTCCTCTTCAGCGGGCATTTGCAGAAATGCGACGGACATTCATACAGGGTAAGTCACATTTGCGGGATTTTCTGTTTTATTAGTAGACTATTACTGATGTTTTGCTTAGTAATTTGGAAAATACAAGACGCACGGGGGCATGCAGAAACGAACCCGAAATTCATAAAGTGTAAGTTACATTTCGTCCCCTTGGAATTAAAAGGTTCTATTAGGGCTGCACGATTACAGGAAAAATGATGATCACGATTGTTGTGCTCAAACTTTTGATCACAATTAAAAATACGATCATTCTTTTAGTGAAGAACTTCTATTTACTTCAGTATTTTTATTACACTTTACAGCCATTTATATAATATTATATACATTTTATAGGCCTATATTATAAAATATTTTATTGTTTGTAATATCCACAGCTCCCATTCTCTTAGATCTTTTTAAAACATTTAAAATAATTCCGCCAAAATTCCGCATAGATTTTGCAAAAGAAATCCGCAGAAATAACAAAAATAACTCCTTACACAGATTCCTAACAGCTGTATGACTATTGCAGCAATTAAACAGTTCAGTTTTAACTGTCAAAATTATAAAATATCTTTTATTTATTTTAGAGCCTTTTTTGTTTGTTAAATTAAGGTTTTTGATAATGACCAAGCGGATAGCGGCCGACAGCTAACGTCATGTTGACGACTTGTTTGATCAAATGAGCCTCTCAAATCAACAATTCACTTGCCTACAATAACGTCTATATAATATATATATTTTCAGCATATAACAATGTTAGTTTAAATGTTTATTATCAACACACTATTAAAAAGCGGAGGGGGGCTGCTCTGTTGCTCGCAGTCGCGGCGGGGTGCAGAAAAATAATAAATCAAAACAAAACGAAATAAACATGAAACGAAATAAACATGCAGGTTGCCTTACCTTACACATTCGCTATGCATCAATTAAAATTCAAGGCTTTACACCGCATTTTTTACATGACTACCGAAAGAAGTCTTTTATAGATTATGCACAGTATTTAAGGTTTTTATTCAGTTCTCCATATTCCCCGATGCACTGAAGGTCCTGCTGCTGGCGGAGACGCTAAACACCGTTGCAACAGGTGCATTGTAAATGTGCGTGGTGTACTCGTGCGATAAACGTCTTTCTTTTATAATTTATCAATGTCTCAACGTTTCTTTTAATTAAATTATTATATATAAAGGTGGAGAAGCCTAAAAAAATCCAGAGACCTGGCCGCATATCAACTGTGATGTTAAAATTGGTCCGAAACCATTTATTTATTTATTTATTTACAGATTTACCACTGACAGTGATAAGGCACCTGTTGCACAAAGAGTCAAGACCAACATCCAGGCAAGCAGCAGGTCCATTCTGTCATGGAAAACAGAGGCTGATATTGATGTGGTTCCACACACTTTGCGTTTCTTTCCTGCACGGGAACCTGGACACCAGCTGAGTCATGCAGACGCACACACACCCGAGTCTCTTAATGTTTTTTTTCCGGAGGATGCAGTTTCAAATCTAAGCCATAACACCAACGCTCAGGCTGCCAGGGTAACAGCAAATGGTTGCAAGTATAAAAGTCACTGAGAGGTAACGCTACATTGGACTACTATTTGATATGGCCATGGTAAAGATGATCTCCATCAGGCACTATTGGAGACAGGACGATGTTTTCTCCGTGCCTTTTCCTGCCAGAGTAATGTCAAGAGAGAGATACTGCACTATTTCATGGAATGTGCACATGAGTCACCCAGAAGACGACAAACATGTAATGTTCCATTGTGTGTTCAGTTAAATAGGAACTGTTTTGAACAATGGCACAACAACATTTAACTCCATTCTCAAAGAGTTACAGTGTGTGATGGTTTACAAATGTATACCTTATTTTTTATATTGTGAAGTATTTTTAGATGCACACCAAACTGTACATTCATAGCTGACATTTAGAATAATTTTCTTTTAATTAGAGCCATATTGTACTGGTCATATAGAATATTGTTACATGTATTGTTACTTTATTATTTATAATTACAATGATGCTTCTTTATTGATAATTACAATAAAGCTTTTTAACTCTATTGTATTGTTCATGTTTTTAGCATTTTTTGCAACCCTATAAGACTTTTATTTTACTAATTTCAGATAAAAATAAAGTCTTAAGTCTTTTGTACTTTATTGTAACCTATTTTTTTTTAACTACAAGCAAAAGATTTTCTCTTTAAGTCTCCCCACATTCATTCTTTTGTCCCAACATTCCTCACTGAGCCATTAGGGGGTTGGGTCTCTGGTGTGAAACACATCAATATTCATGACCATTGACCCTCCCTTGCATATTGCCTTTACACAGCAAAAGGTGTCTTACAAAAGTTAAATCAATGTATTGTTTCATGTGAATGAGTGGGTTAAATGGTTTTTACATCTTTTTGTAGCAAATTCTCAACAAGAGTAGATAACTTTTTTGCTTGTTTACAAATGTTTAGGATGTGTTCCTTGGCCTTATTTCAGCAACTTTTTGTTTTCTTTTTTTACTAACCACGCATAAACATCATTTACTTAAAAATACAAACATGTGCATACATTAATCTTACATATTATTATAGCACAGTTTGTGCTGAATACAGTGTTATGTGATATTAGCCATTAATGTGTTTTAGAGCAACTGAAAAAAGACCAAACGTGAGAGCATGTCAGAACCTCTGACAGTGTCCCAAAAGGGTCGGACCCCAGAGGGTTAATTACCTAACTTTAAACAACCACGTTGTTAAATAATCCATCATTTTCTGCAGATTCTTCTTGAAAGTCCAAAACATGTGTGATCATTCACTAACTCTATTGCTGATGCATGTCACCAAACACACCAATATGCATATGCCCACCCCTATCCAGTATATTGCTATGGTTGCTTTGCCCTGAAGAAGACCACTTGTTGGATGAAACATGTTGGCTTATTTATTTTAATATGACTTAAGCCATTTTTATTCATTCCTTCTCCTCTTTTTATGTTTGACTGAGTGCCTGGGACCTGCTTTTTTGTCTTTGGATGTTTCTCTACCCCTAGAGCACCTGTCACAAACTATATATTCTACCTGCTTGCATTTTAGCGTCCAGTATGTGTTGGATCTGATCCAGCTATGTCATCATGCTACATGCTGCAAATCATCTAAAAGTTGCATTTTAACCTAAAAGTCACAAGTAGTTGGCAAAGTATTTAATTACATTATTAATATAAATTCAATGCACAATTATTTAATTATAGAAATGTCTGTGTAACCCTACTTTTATAACATAGCAATGATGCTATGCTAAACATTGTAGGGGAAAGTGGGATGAGTTGTGCCAGTTTTTACTAGGGATGTCCCGATCCGATCACGTGATCGGAAATCGGCCCCGATCACGTGGTTTCAGACTCGATCGGAATCGGACGTTACCTCCCGATCAGGACTCGGATACATATGCAGGGTTTAAAATCCATTAAGTTCTTGCTCTGCTCCGCGCCAGTGTACGCGCTGCGCTGGTGCGTGTGAACTGAAGAGAATAGGCTTGTTCGACTTCATCCGGCTGCCGGTTCTTGTGGTGCTGCATGACGTCAAAGTTCCGCGAGAACGATTTAAAAGCAAACTCCTACGTATGATTTCGCGGATCACTCTCGCGGTAGTTTGACGTCACCCGGCTGTCGATTGTTGCGGCACCGCATGAAGTCGAACAAGCCTATTGACGTGCTTTCATTCATAGGCTTCACACTCGTGCGTGCAAGGAACCCACGACAAAACCGCGTTTTTACCGCTCATTTAAACGACGCGTTGATCGTTATTGTTAACATGTGCTCAGACGCAGTTCCGCGTCTCACTCAGAACCTCAAGAACGCGCATTCGCGCAGGATCATTTGACATTACTGTAGAGATGAGAGAGAGAGAGAGAAAGAGAGGTAAGAATGGTGCCCATGTCGAAAAAACTTAATAGAAGTCTAGAAACAAAGTATTAAAGAATGTATAGCCATGTCACTCATCTCATTACAAAATGTTAACTAGATAACTGGATGAAACTGATTGTATAGTTTAATAAAATAATGTATTTTGATTATACAAATGAATCACGACCTAACTATAGGTATTTTATAACTAACTGCTGACCAGCTTAGGGAATCTATGGCTAATTTATAAGATATATTGCTGAATCAGTATGTTGTTTTTCTTGTTAATTGAGTCTTTTTGGGTAGCCTATCTTATGCCTAGAATGAGTCAAGGAGGTTAAGTCTTATAACTTCATTCAAAGTTTGATCAATTGTGCATAATGACATGTGCACCAAATGCATATAGGGTGTCAGACTCATAGATTTGCATAATTTAAAGTTCAGGTTTTAAAGTTTGGGTCAACATGTGGCACAGCTTTAAAACTGAAACTTATAAAATCCTATCAGAGATACAAAATGTCATTGAAACACACCCAGTGGCTTTGCTGTCATCAGGATTAAACATGTTACCCCTCGAACCCTCCCTCCCAACAGATCCTCCCCACAAAACAAACCCCAATTTAACCCCTGAACATATATACTATATATTCATTATTTTTTAACACATCTGTAGTTATGCGCTGGCACAGAGTTAGACTCTTTTGACTCCACACAGAAACAGCAATGCGTGCGGCATGACATAAGGAACATCCTGGACTGGTTCTGTTTTTTCGCTCTTCTTTATTCTTTTTTTTATGTATTATAGAAGTATCGGATCGGGACTCGGTATCGGCAGATACTCAACATCAAATGACTCGGACTCAGACTCGAGGGCAAAAAAACCTGATCGGGACATCCCTAGTTTTTACTCAAAGTGACTTTAAAGTGAGACCATGACAGTAATGCCTTCAACTTAAGGATGGCAGGGAAAGGACAGGACGGAGCTCCTTCGTCTCTGTGCACACCTCCTGTTTTGCTGTTGTTCCCGTGGCGCCCTTCTCTTCTCCTGAAGGCAGATCAGAAACACACAATGAATACGAGGGAAGACAGAAAGCAACTACCTTGGCCTAGTCAAGATGTATCTCCTTGGGCCCGACTCCTCTACTCCAGTGGCTCCCTGACCCGGGCAGCACACTGTACGGGGCTCCTAAGAATGCAAGTAAGTGGCGGAGGTAAGTTAACTGGAATTTGGCTTTGCAGATGGATCGTGAATGGCCTTGCTGACTCTTCACCCCGGGTTTACAGGGCTCACAAGGTAAGTATAACTTTAGCTCGACGTGCAGGTAAGTATCAATAGCAATCACAGGCTCTTTACTCTGTGCTTACGAGTTTCACAAGGTGAGTATAGCTTTAGCTCGACGTGCAGGTAAGTATCAATAGCAGTCACATGCTCTTTACTCTGGGCTTACGAGTTTCACAAGGTGAGTATAGCTTTAGCTTGATGTGCAAGTAAGTATCAATAGCAATCACAGGCTCTTTACTCTGGGCTTACGAGTTTCGCAAAGTGAGTATAGCTTTAGCTCGACGTGCAGGTAAGTATCAATAGCACTCACATGCTCTTTACTCTGGGCTTATGAGTTTCACAAGGTAAGTATCAACGATGAAAAACCATACGTCACCTCTGAGATCCGCTCTGAAGGAGACTTGCGTTCACTGGTCCGAGCGATGACCTACCCAGTCGTGGTAGCTCCGTAACACAACACCAGCTCAACCTCCAATACTTCGGCTCGCCCACCCGTCTCAACATACACGGTGGGGCCGTTAAACAGCAGATAAACACTCCAATACTGATACTTGTATCCGTCGTCAACGATATCAATACACTGTACTCACTATATCCGTGTCGTTAACTTTCCTTCCTCTCCGTTTCTCTCTTCTCAGGTGACTCACCGGATGCCCAGCAGTATTGTTGTCACTTTGCCCAGACACGTTCCTCCACCAGACCTTCAATGCAGCACACACACTTGGTAAGTATAATTTCCTCCAATGTTGCTTTTCTCACCCTGATTTAGGATCATCGTTCTCCTATCCTTCCTTTCGCTTAGCGAATCTACCAGAGCCTCAGCCTGTACTCGTCCACTCTCGTGTTCCAGCCCTCCGCTTCACTCGCAGCGTTTCTTCCCAAACACAACACACTTCCTGTATCTCCAATGTTCCTTTTATGCTCCTTTCAATCATACGAACCACCCAGTCAGCGATCGCCACGTTGTTTGCACACCTGCGATTAATTTTGCTTGATTTGGGGTTCCCCGGGGATACCCGGAAGTGAGATGGTGAACGTCCTCTCGGAGTGTTGGGAGGAATTATTTCAGCAAGGCCCGTTCAGAGACTACCGCCGGCCGAACGACCCAAGTGGGAACGTGTTGTGGCCGACTGTCGCCGTGTGCACATGACCAGGGCCCGGAGGGACCGGGAAGAAGTTGGACGTGTGGCATGTCGCTTCGCACTATCTGTGCCGGCCAGGAGCAAAGCCATAGTGTGGGCGAAGGTCCCGCAACGAGAAGGTGGCCCCGAAGACTGGGTGTTGGTAGAACCCCACGTGGATTGTCAGCAGGTAGAAGTGGCTCGAGGCCCGACGCTGGTCCGACGAGGAAGAGTTCCAGTTAAAGTTCGTAATGAGAACCCCTATGCTGTACATTTACACAGACATCAAAGACTGGTCAGGATAACAACTGTCGAACCCCATCAGGTGCGGGAGGGAAGAGATGTAAGCTTCCCTCAGGAACGCCCTGCTGTAGTCGAGGTGGTCCTTACCCAAGTGGACTCGCCACCCAAGGCCACTGGGGAAGGCATGCTTGGCCATCTTGTGGGTGAGTCAATACCGTCCACATTGTACACCGAGGTGCGTACTCTACTGCAAGGCATGCTGGGCCAGGGGATCGTCCGGGAGAGTAGTAGCCCATGGGCAGCACCTATAGTGTTGGTACAAAAGAAGACAGGTGCTTGGAGGTTCTGTGTCGACTATCGAAAGCTGAATCAGGTAACAAAGAAAGACGCTTTCCCCTTACCTCAAATTAAAGACTCCCTTGCTAGCCTGACACACTCAGCATGGTACTCCACATTGGATTTGGCCAGCGGCTATTGGCAGGTGCAGGTGGAAGAGGCCCATCGGGAGAAGACCGCCTTTACGACCCCATTCTGTCTTTTCGAGTGGGACCGGATGCCCTTCGGCCTTTGCAACGCCCCCGCAACGTTCCAGCCGCTAATGCAGAGGTGTTTGGGAGGTCAGTTGATGGAATCAGTGCTTGTTTACTTGGATGATGTGATTGTCTATTCTCCAGATTTCGAGTCCCACTTACAACACCTCGAGAAGGTCTTCCAGGCGATGGAGAAGTACGGGTTAAAGCTGTAGCCCGACAAGTGCCATCTATTGCGGCGGGAGGTCAAGTTTCTGGGCCATGTGGTGAGTGCCACGGGAGTTTCGGTAGACCCAGAGAAAGTGTCTGCGGTACGAGACTGGGGTGCCCCGAAGACGGTAAGGCAAGTAAGGTCCTTTTTGGGCTTCGTGGGATATTATAGACCAGCGGTTTTCAATCTTGTTCTAGGGGACCCACTGCCCTGCACATTTTGCATGTCTCCCTTATCTAACACACCTGATTCAGATCATCAGGTCATTAAGGGACAGATCCATGAACAGAACTGGGTGTGTCAGTTAAGGGAGACATACAAAATATGCGTAGCTGTGGGTCCCCTAGGACAAGATTGAAAACCACTGTTATAGACGGTTTAACAAGAACTTTTCCAAGATTGCAAAACCTTTGAATCAGCAACTGACTGGGACAGGTCGCCCTCGGGGCTGTGGGTCCCCAACCATTGAGTGGAGTTCGGAATGTAAAGCTGCTTTTCAAACACTCAAGCAGGAGTTATTGCAGGCCCCAATCCTAGCCTACGCTGATTTCACAAAGCATTTTGTTCTGTACACAGATGCCAGCAATCTTGGTCTGGGGGCGGTGTTTGCCCAGCGGCAGGAAGGAGTAGAGCGAGTAATCGCTTATGCCAGCCGGAGCCTTCATCCTGCCGAGAGGAATGACGCCAACTACAGCTCTTTCAAATTGGAGTTGCTGGCACTGAAGTGGGTGCTCAGCGAAAAATTTAAGGATTATCTCTGGGGCGCCAAGGTAACAGTGGTCACAGATAACAATCCGCTTGTACACTTGCAGACGGCGAAGCTAGGGGCCGTGGAGCAACGATGGGTGGCCCAGTTGGCAACTTTGATTACCAGCTTCAGTATCGCCCTGGGCGGGAACACACCAATGCCGACGTGCTGTCCCGACTCCCAGAAATGGTAGATCTGAGAGGCATAGCCGAGCCGACAATGGACCAAGCGGAGGAGAGGTGTATGGTAGGTGTGGTAGATGCACCGGGGACCCAACAAGAGGCGGTGCCCGTAAGTTGGGGATGGGACCCCAGTCGTTGGAGGGCAAGACAACAAATGAACCGAGAGGTGAGGGATCTAAGCGAGTGGCTGGAACAAGGCCGACGGCCGACGCCAGCAGAAAGGCAAGCCCAGACCGAGACATGATGGAAGCTGTTGGGACAGTGGGCCAAGCTGAAGTTGAGAGGAGTGCTATGCAGGGGTATTAGAGATCCAGGGCTGGATGAAGAAGTCTGCTAGATCGTGGTGCCAGGGGATCAGGTACAAGCCTTGATTACGGCCTATCACGACCAGATGGGGCACCAAGGGCAGGAGAGGACCGTGTCCCTTCTGCGTAGGCACTTCTATTGGCCGGGGCTAGAGACATCGGTGAGTATGTTTATTCAGGCATGTCCCAGGTGTACTCTGTTTAAGTCGAGGCAGGAGGTCAGAGCGCCGATGGTTCCCATCAACGCCAAGGCCCCTCTCCATATTATAGCCATGGATTTCTTGACGTTGGGTCGACCCATGGACCGCTACCAGAACATTCTTGTGGTCACTGATTTATTTACTAAATATGCTTGGGCTATTCCCACCCTAGATCAAATGGCGAACACCACTGCCACGGCTCTATGGAGAACAGTCTTCCAGCCATTTTGAATGCCCAGAGTTCCTGCATTCAGATCAAGGGCCCAATTTTGAGTCACGGGTAATCTGGGAGCTGTGCCAATTGTATGGTTGTACAAAGACACATACTACATCGTATCACCCCCAGGGAAACGGCGGGTGCGAGAGGTTCAACCAGACCTTGCTGGGTTTGCTGGGTACCCTGGATCAAAGACGTCAGGACGACTGGGTGAGTGCCTTGCCAAATTTGCTTCAAGCTTACAATAACAGCTTACATAGCACTACGGGGTATGCCCCCAACTTACCTGATGTTTGGCAGACACGTTCGGATGCCCACAGATTTGATGTTGGGAGTAGCAGCGTACGAGGAGAAAGTGAGTCTGACGGGATGGGTGGGACGTCACCATCAGCGCCTGCATTTTGCTTACGAGCAGGTCACGAAGCGGATACAGACGCAGGGGTCAGGAATAAGAGGCTATATGATCGGATGGCCCGAGATGCTCCTCTACTCCCCGGTAAAAGGATCCTTGTACGAGATAACCGGCGGCAAGGAAAAGGGAAATTGAGCGATCGATGGGAGACCACCCCGTACGTAGTCCAAAGCCAGCAGCGGCCTGGGCAACCTGTGTATACGATCCGGCCAGAAGGGAAGCCCGGGCCGGACCGTGTAGTCCATCGGAATATGATCCGCCCCTGTCTGAACTATCCTAGCCCCGTGGAAGAGGCTCCAAAGGAGCCAGTGCCAGTAGCCCCCTGGATCGGAGGGTGGGCTGTGGTCCCGAGAGGCCCAGTGAATGCACCAGCTCAGGCCGCCCCAAGAGGACCTGAGAACATGCCAGCTAGAGTCGACCCTGCCTCGCCCCCTCGGCGGTCCCAGTGAGAGACCGAGGTCGGCCCCCTGCACGCTACGGTGAGTGGGCCACGAGAAGGTGTTCTAGGGACTAGAACGGATTGGCGGGGGAGGATGTCACACCGTGACTATTTCATGGGGCGGAACTAAAAGTGGGGAAGATTGGTTCCGCCCGGAGATGGTTCCCGCCCGGACGAGTAAACGCAAACACCGGAACTTCCGGTAAGCGTCGGTTGGCAAATTAGGCCATATTGGACACAGGTGCGAGCAGTAAATGCGGCGTTTGGGGATTGGATAATGAGGAGAAGGAGAAGAGTATAAAGAGAGCTTCAGAAACTCAAACGAGGGTGCTTACGAACCGATTCGGTGTGAAGAGCGGAGGTCTGGGGGAAGTCACGTCTGATAGCGGCGGAGGTTGTCATTTGCTGGGGGAAGAAGGAGACAGGGAAATGAAATACTGGGCCGGGTATATGACTTTCATTGATGTTTGAATGAGACAGCATACGTGCATCATTGATGTGTAACAGTTGGAAGAACTACTCACCTTAAGTATTGTCAAGGGCAATCTCCAGCAGCGGAACACGTGTGGTGCGAAGAGGATTTGGACAGCTATAAGGAGAAGGAGACAAGGGAACAGTGTTATGATCGACTGTGAGTAACGCAGGGCATTGTACTGTACATTATTGTGGAAAGTGCACTATTCAGCGTGTGTTTTGAGCCCCTGGTAAACAGGTCAGCGGCCCCATCACGGAGCAGAGTTTTGGGTGAGCCGGGAAGCATAAATACAGGGAGGCGTGAGTAACCGCGACAGCAACGTCCATCATTTGGTCCTCCACTTACTACAACGCCCAACGAGTCCCAGGACAAGTTCTAGAAAACTGTGGTTTTTGACCCTATTTTCACGTAGAGTGTGTAGAGTGCAGTGGGTGAGTCCTTGTCTTTGCTGTGAGTGTGTACACTTGAAATCTTGCATTGTGTTTGTGTCGTCAGTAGCCACTTTAAACTGGACAAGTCTTGGGGAACAAGAGACCGTTGAGGCTGGTGTAGTACCTTTCTATTATATGCTGCTTCGCGACTCTCGCATGAAGACCCAGGTGTAACGTTCTTCATTAGATCCTTTGGAGTTTCCTGGCTCTGTGGAGGCGGTGGTGAACTATACAGGTAAACCAGATTGTTGTGAGTAGAAATCAAAAGTGTTCCTATATGCAAGGAGAAAGTTGTACTGCTGCAAAAGAGCTGTGTGGATTAATCTTACCTGTTGCGGAGCCTCTTCGAAGGTACGCCCCTGTCTAGAGCTCTGGAACTGTAAGTGGAAGAGAGGAGAGGGAAGCGTTCGGCTCGGCGTGACGGTGTTAATCTCCCCCAACGACAGGAAGCCTCTGGGAAGGCCTGTGCCAAGATGTTCTACTTCACAAGGTCTGTAAATACATCTACTTACCGTGTTGCAGCATAGTCACCGTAAGTCCACCGCCTAAGAGAAGTAGTTGATACCAAACCTCTGTTGGTAGAGAAATTGCAGAATCATCGTAAAAGTCCGAATCATTTATAGAAATATTGACCTTTCTGCCTAGAGCTAAGAGCCAGCAGTTTGAGTTCATAAGTGATCGAACGTAACCGTAGGAGTCCCAGTCATCTGTAAACTACCCACCTCCTGTCTAGAGTTTGAGAGACCGTACCTTGAGTTGTGTTACGTGGCGCCCCAGAAGAGCCCCAGTTACCTGTGAGATACTTACCTTTGTCCATTGCTACGAGCCACAAGAGTGACCATAGAGCCCCAGTTACCTGTGAAATACTTACCTTTGTGCATTGTTACGAGCCACAAGAGTGACCATAGAGCCCCAGTTACCTGTGAGATACTTACCTTTGTCCATTGCTACGAGTCACGAGAGTGACCATAGAGCCCCAGTTACCTGTGAGATTCTTACCTTTGTCCATTGCCACGAGCCACGAGAGTGAGCATAGAGCCCCAGTCACCTGTAAAGTGTTGCTTTGCCCACAGCTACAAGCCACCAAAGGGAGAGCAACGCCGCCTCAGTGCATCAGTGCAGGACTACTTCTGTTCCCAACCCAGGAATATCAGATCGAGCCGCACGTCCCCAAGGAAGGTAAAGGCCCAGGTACCTGTGAAATACTGACCTGTGTTTCCCTCCCCCCGCTACAGCTATAACAATCTGTTCCTACCGTAACACCTGTACGGGGCTAAAGCTACACGTGTCTCTCCCACATCTAAACCCAGGAGACGGATCCTGAGAAGAGGACTAGCCAGAAATCGGGTAAAATAATTGGAGATACTCACCTTGTATTTTGCCTGTCCCTTAGGAGTACTTTGCCACAGGCTGCAGCCACCTCGGAGCTTACAAGAGAGGAGACGCCACTCGAACGCCCTGTATAAAGACATCGGAAGGTTCTGTCAGAGTCACTGATCAGCCAATTGTATGGAACTAAGTAACAGGTAGCCATTCTCACTGGATTGGAAATTCATTGTGCATTTTATTTTGCCTTCAGGAGAAGAGAAGGGCGCCACGTGTCAACAAAAACCTAAGGAGGAAGACCAAGGGTTGCGGAAAGGGACAAAGGAGCTCCGTCCTCCCTCTCCCCTGTCGATAGACTGACCCCCGTCTCGAAGTCCTCTTTGGCCCCTTCCTCTCCCTGGAAAACGGAGACGAGATTTTAATAATCCCCTTTCCCCCTCCCTGAACTATTTTAATTAATTTAAATAAAGTTTGTTTTATTATTTACTTACGCTCTGTATGTCTGGTCATTGGGGTGGCTTTGGGACCTCCTCGAGGTGGAAACTAGGAAGGGGCGCCTTCATGATGCCTTCAGCAAAGCAGTTGGTGCAATTGATGGGTGCCACATTCGCATACAATCATCAAGTACACACAAAGAAAATATTATAATTACAAAAATATTTTCAATCCAGATGCAGGCCATATGTGATGATAAAGGGCGTTTCATAAATGTATTCATTGGTTATCCTGGATCTGTGCATGACACAAGGTTTTTAAAAAATAGATGTTTGCATTAGAGGTCTACACGGGTCCAAAAATTCCTACCCGAACCCGATCAGACCCGCAAATGTGCTACACTGAAGACCCGTCTATTATTTAAAATCTGGACCCGAACCCGTCCGGGAAGACACAGACCCGACCGGCAAATATTCTTAGCTAAATGTTATTAATAAGTCAATAAACAAGTAGCGAAAATTTAACTTTTTGTCTTACCCATAGAAGTTAGTCTTCTCCCTCCTTGTACCTGTCTGTGTGATGCACAATCCTTATTTCCAAGAAAGTTTCATCCATGTTATTCCTCTCTTGACGATTGAATTTTTTAATGCTTATTCCAGCTTTTAAAGTCCACTTTACAGTCATGGTGATTAATAACGCAGTTTTACATCGGGTCAACTTGCTTAATAATGTTTGCCCATTTGGATTATAATAACGATTGCTCGTTCAGTGCCATGGCTGCTTTCGTTAGCTTTGCTTCTTTGCTATCATCTATGTGCTCTTTGAGTCGCGAAAACTTTAGATATAAGAGCAAGACGGTCAATTTATAATATTATTATAAAAATAAGTGAAGTCAGTGCAAAATGCGCGGTACGGCGGAATAGGTCCCGCCTTCTAAATTAATAGAGCCAATTGTCAAAGGTAACGTCGTTGCGTCTCACTGCAGAAGCTCCTGACTGGTAGCCAGAGAAACATTACAAGAGCGCATGCGCGTTAGCTGCCTGGTTGGAGCAACCAAATATAAACTTTTTAACGCAATTTTAGCGTCATAGAAAAAATTTATGCGACAGTTCATCTAAGTTTTTGTTGCTGATTTTGAAATATTTTATTTAAATGTGAGTGTGTGTTCTCCGAGTCCGATTGACCTCGGGTATTACCCACAATGTTAAACAGACCCGGGACCCGAAGTAATAGATTGAGACCCGACCCGGACCCGGGTGATCATTTAAAATATAGACCCGAACCCGTACGGGTCCCGGGTCGGGTCCCGGGTCTTCGGGTCTCGGGTGTAGACCTCTAGTTTGCACATCGCGTTAATAACTACCTCTGTCTCACATGACAGTTTCTGTTCAAACACCCGACCTGTGGCGTCAGTCGACGGCGCTCTGCTGAGCCTCATTCAAGTTGCATTTAAGCATATATAATGCGGACGTGCACGTCGCGTATGTGCCGCCACAAACTGCAAGTCTGGAAAAAACTGTCATGGTGTCCCGGATTCTCAACCTGTGGATATTTTTCATCGCCAAAAGGGTGTTTGGAAACTTATAGCAGAACACAGATTACAACATGTTTGCTTGAGACAGCGCAAGCTAGCAGTAAGCTAAAGCTAATATTTACCTTATAGTGATGACGCTTCTCTCAGACCAATCAGTCACCTACAGTGTTTTCGCGTCACGTTTAGTGTCACCTCGGGTCGCTTGGAACCCCAAATGAGGTGGTACGAAAAAAAGTATCGGGTCCTACGTACTGCACCCAATGGAAAAGCTCCCAAAAGTAAGATGACCCGACCCAAACTAAACCAAACCGTGGGGTACTCTATGCAATAGAAAAGCGGCAATAGTCTGTGTGTGTATTTACATACTGTATAAGCTTGTGTTTTCGCCCCCGCCCCCAAAGAAAAACAGCGTGACTACTAAATAAGGATAGTTCGCCCAAAAATGAAAATAATGTAATTAATGACTTACCCTTATGTCGTTCTAAACTCGGAAGACCTCCGCTCATCTTCGGAACACAGTTTAAGATGTTTTAACGTTAGATTTAGTCCGAGAGCTTTCTGTCACCTTCATTGAAAATCTATGTACAGTTTCCATGTCCAGAAAGGTAATAAAAACATCATCAAAGTAGTCCATGTGACATCGGTGGGTCAGTAAGAATTTGTTGAAGCATTGAAAACACAGTTTGGTCCAAAAATAGCAAGAATTACGACTTTATTCAGCATTGTCTTCTCTTCCGGCTCGAGCATGAAGTCACGTGACTGTAGCAGGGTATATACAGCAATCCTTATGTTAAATTTACTACTTTTTAATACCTTTTTACTACCTTCAGAATATTTTTTAAAACCATCACGACACTGAATTGCAAGTGTTAATCAGCAACCTTTCTATTATTTACACAGATTTTGACATATATAACATACAAAAAAAGAAAAGACATGGATTAAAGTGAAAAAGATTCTTCTGATTGAAATGTTTCTGATTGAAGTCATATTCCTTTAACTAACACTATGTAGGCGAGACCAATAGCATTTAGGGGAGATTTTTTTGCCATAAATTCCATGTTGAAGTCTCCTGTGGCATATATAGGTAGCTGTAGTTTGCAGGGCATTTCAGATTACGGTGAAACAGCTAAATAACTCACTATATAAAAAAAAAACATGAATATCACCACCTTTAATGAATCTTTTATTAATTATTTATTAATTGTAAATGTATTTATTTTAGCATTTACAATAATTTTTTTTTATCAAAGCAGAAACTGTTAACATTAGTGAATGCACCATGAACAACCGTCAATTACTGTAATGACATAAACAAGAATTACTTAATGCTTATATACTCTATATTTTTCATTGTTTGTTCATGTTTTATAATGGATTTACTAATGTGAACAAATACAACTTTTTCATATCATATTATTCGGTACACATAAACGAATAATCCAGGGTCTGTTCTGTTCACACAACAGCTTACAGTCACAGCTCTAATACAGTAACGTTATATATGAATATAAAGCCTGAACGAGCCACTCAAGTTAAACTAGTGTACAATTCGCACAGGATGCCTGTAACCATAGTGACAGTTGTAAATTGAATGACTGTACTTTTATCAACAAAATATATGCTGTTTATTTTCTCCTAAGACCTAAATGGTTGTGTCTATATGAGGATATTTGCAAAGACGGGATTTTTGAGGCACAAGCTCAATGAGAAACGAATGTGCAGCTTGCATGCTCCGCTGACACAGAAACAGCGGACGCATTAAGCACTGTTGTTTGTGTTTGAATGGCTTAAAATCACTTGTTTTTAAACTGCGGTGCTTAAATATATGTATAAATGTTACGTTTTTGTTACCACACGCAAATGCAACTGCAAGAACCGACAGGTGGATGACATCAAAGTCCCGTGAGAGCATTTCGGAAGCAGTCTCCTCTTATGATTCCTCGAATCGCTCTCACAGGATTTGGATGTCATCTGCCTCTTGGTTCTTGTGGCGCCACATGAAGTTTACCCACGAGTTTAACAAACCCGTTGTATCAGCCACTGACTAGATCAGCATAGCATTAAAAAACGTGATGCGGATGATCACGTACGTGAGAAATCATTTACCCCCAAAATACCCCTAACGTTAGTCATACTGTGCAAAGACACGGAAGTTACCTGGCTTTTTGGTTTTCTTACCCTACGAACTGAAAGGCTTGCCAATCTTCATCATTTCGCTAAGCCAAGTTAATCTCCATTGGTCTTTTACACCTTTATCGATCTTCAAAACATCGGAGCCTTCCTGCATTATAAGTTTGACAATGCTAGCTGAAATAAAGTTTAACCTCAGCTTAACGTGATACAGCCAGAAAACCCGGAGTGGATCCGGTGCGTAGTAATTACAGAACACTTACAGTGGAGAGAGGAACGTGATTTGGCTCCACTCCAGGCTTTGATCACATCCCAGAGACGAAAGATCTTTGATTATGTGCCCAGATATGCTAAAGCCAATATTTAAACGAACTAACGCGAACGCAGATAGAATTTATGAAAAAATAATACCTAATTTGGAAAAAATTAATACATCTGAGACTACATTTAACACTTTTAATGGCCTTAAATTTGACAATTTTGATTTATCACTTTTTAATACTTTTTAAAACCCCGCGGACAGCCTGCTGTAGTGACGCGGCTGCCCGGTTCCTCAGACATGATTTTAGACCTTACTTAATGTGCAACCTTGTTCTTTTTTATAAATGTTTGTCATTTCTTAATTTGTTATTAGAATTTTCCCATACTTTTTTTTTTGCTGAAAAATGATCCGATCCGTGCCTCAAAATCCGTAATGTGATCCGAACCGTGAGTTTTGTGATCCGTTGCACCCCTAACAGATTTCCATGTGTTACACATCGTTGGTAAGCTTAGAAACTGCACTTTCAGAATATGTGAATAACTCAAAATGGCCCAGATCCGACTTGTGTCACTACTTTCCGTGACTGGTCACATTTTTGGATTATATTTAATATTTAAGTACATTAAACATCTAGTATTTTTTTTACTTTTACTTAAGTAAAATACTTTCGTACTTTTACTCAAGAAAAGTAAAAGTACACAATTTTTATGTAATTAAGTTGACATAAGTTAACTGCTGTTCCACGCGCGAAATTGGCATTATGGTCTTAAACTACTTGCGCGTTTCACAAGTTGCTGCGCCTTTCTTCTCAAATGTGTTTTTATAAATCTTATGCCAGGCCGCTGCAGCTCAGTCGTCTAACTTCCGTAATTCACCAGGATGCGCATTCTTGCCATCACCCAGAGGCTGATCCACGCTCATGTTGTGTGTGCGCGAGCGAGCAAACGAGAGAGATAGAGGGCGAGGCAGCGTAGCGCTAATGTATATGCTTCTAATACGTTGTCATTTGTTTCACTAAACCGCATCCCTGCTATTTTAAGGAATACTCAATTTTAAGGAATGTACTCGATGATTTTTTTAACTCCTCAAAAAGAATAGAGTAATGGTAACAGCCCTTAATTCAATGTAGAGGTATAGTCCTAACAAGCATTTTAAGTGTTATAAAAAATAATTAACTGTGTTTTTTAGAAGGTAGATCTTGTCGGCTCTATCATTTTAAAAGTAGATCGCCACACAAAAAAGTCTGGACACCCCTGCTTTAGAATGTAGTGAAATGTTTTAGTGAAGTAATTTTTTTCCCAAGACAAACACTCTGATAAAGCACAGATGCTTGGAAAATGTAACTAAAATACTGAAGTAGTGTCCAGCTCTGTGGTTAGTTAACCATTTCCCCGCCATTGACGAGCCAAAAATATTTGAAATGATTTTGAAATACAGTACCTTGCTGGCAACGGTGCTGCAAGTGACTTAAATATGTACTCTAAAATACAGAGATATCCTTTTTAGTGTATTTGAAAAATAATGCCTACCTAGGTTTAATTGATATGTGTTGTTGCAATATGGTGGTTAAATATTTATTGGTAACACTATTTTGATCTTCCACTTTGGACAATTGTACAAATTCAAGTAGTTTTGAACTCATCATTTCCTCTCCTTCTTCTCACTTATCCAACCAGGCTGCCTTCCCACTACTTCTGCAAGTGAGACAGCGAGGCATTCGTCTAGGCCAGCATGTCAGCCAGTTAAACTGCCACTTCCTAGAGGGTCAAGTTTCTCAAACTTCTGGTTTGAGATGGTCAAGCAGTTTGACAGGTCTCCTCCTCCACTTCTCCACTCAATTCAGGACTATAGTCAGCTTCCTGTAACAAGGAGTTTGGAGAGCTTACTGGGAGACTGCTAACATGTATGTTGCGCTTCTTTTTATTATATAATCTTTTTTTCATAAGGGCCATTTACATGTAACCTGGAAGGGTATGTCTGGTTTAATATGACTGCTATTGTTGACCTGTTATTTTATTGAATTAATAGATGTAATGCTCAATAATCTCTTATTGTATGTTTCATTTAGTGGATTACAATCTATTTATTAGGACAATAAAATTAGCACTAATGACATGTCTTTTGTTCTATATGTATGCTATATATTTAATAAATGTAATTTTTTGTGAATTTTTGTCTTATAAACTGCTTTGAAACAATGCAAAGTGGAAAAAAATATGCTGTATAAATAAATCTGAATTGAATTTTTGTTGATGGTATTGTATTTGAACAGACATGTTCATTTTGAACTGTGGTTGTAAAAAATATGATACATTTTTTAAATGTATTTTTCACTTTAGTTTAGTGAAAGCTAGATGGCACTGTTCTATTTTTTTTCCTCTGGAGTCTGCAAGGGCTTCGAAACACCTGACTACCGGTTTAAAGCAGTGGCTCCAGTCCTAGGAATCCACAGCACTGCACTTTTTGTTTTTTTCTTACCCAGTTCAAGATATTGATATCTGATAATGAGCTATCAATTTCAATTTGGTGTGTGTTAAAATAAGGAAAATATCCCAAATGTGCAGTTCTCTGGGTCCCCAGTACCAAAATTGCGTGTGAAGTGTATGGAGTATTTACAGTAACAAAATGTCAAACCCACTGGTCTCAGGTGAAGTGCATAAAAACATATTACATGACCTTTAACTAATTTTGACATGGTCAGCCATGTCTGGGGGAGTGTTGCAATGCATATATGGCAAGGTGGATTTGAGAAGTTAACTTACTTGATGGGTCAAGGTTTAAAAAACAACATAGAAGTATTCAGGAGAACAAGTATAGGTCAGATGGAGGAAACAGGATTCATAGTCAAGCTATCAAAATCATATTCTGTACTTGCTGTAAATATGTCTGAATAGCACTACAGAATAGGAATATTTCAGACAAAAATCGCTTGCTAAACAATGCTTAAGTTACAGTTTTTGAATATAGTAAAAACTTTCATATACTGATTCTAATAGACTGGGCTCTCTGTTGTTATATTCTGTAGTTATTAGAAGTGGAAGTGAACAGAAGTTCTGACATGACAGAATAAACTTAAGCTTACTGTATACTAGACCCTTATCTTGCTAGAATTGGACACTAGACCATCTGGCTATTGCCTTACATTCACCACTCAAATCATATTAATTGTGTATTTTATTATGATGGGAGTAATATTTTTTCTGAGAAATCAGTCTAGCACTGTCTGCCACCCATGCATGATTCCGCAGCACAAAATGTATTTTTGACAAGAGGATGGTAATGGAGATGAAATGTCCCCCATTTTGGTTTTAACTCAATTTCCTCCATGAAAATTTGATGTTGGTCCAATGCTGGAACTGCATGGGAGAAATTCAGTTTCTATGGTGCTGATTAAAGATTGATCACGTACATTTAATCCTTCACCTAAAAGAGTGATGGAGGCAGTGTGAATGTGTGTGCCTATTGTGTTTGAGTAGATACAGGGCCTGAAAAAAATAAAAAGATTCAACAGAGCATGGGAGGTTGATGTTGCAATATTTGTAAATTTGTAAGGTAATTCTATTTAGTTACAGGAAGTTACACAAAGATAAGTGAGGATTTAACACATCAAGACATTGAGTGAAGACAATAAATAAATATCAAATTGTATAAATACGCAAACTAACGCATAGATAGTGTAGAGTTAAACAAGATCTCATTGGATCTGTGGTGGCCGGTGACAGTGCATCTCTCGAACGTCTGCTCGGATTGCTTCTGTTTTGATGTATCATTGGCAGCAGTTTCGTGTGTGCCCGCCCGGACAGGGAAGCTCAGTCAGGGCACAGAATGGCTTCTGGCAGTTCTGACTGAATGGTACATTTTATGTGATTCACAACACATGCTCACAATGAAAATGAACTAATTACACTGAGAGAACAGGCATGTATAAACCAAGGAGGATTTTAAAGCGGCAATTCATGTTTGATGGTATGTGATTGTGCATGCAGGCAAATTACGCTGCTATAACATTTTTGAGTAAGAAATGAACCAATGATAACAAAATATCAGGGTATCCATATGATACGTGCTGAGGCTAAGCTATATCAGAAAGGGAAACAAAGCTTTATTTACCAACAGCTTATTGTTTTCCAGAACTGTTTAACACAGAAAAGGGATAAATGTGACATATATTAGCTGGCTTGAGATACAAATTTAAACT
Source organism: Misgurnus mizolepis (assembly GCA_025389145.1). Lineage (NCBI taxonomy): Eukaryota > Metazoa > Chordata > Actinopteri > Cypriniformes > Cobitidae > Misgurnus > Misgurnus mizolepis. Next base: position 43,519,962 of record JAIFKI010000004.1, on the reverse strand, counting down.
GAACATTCAATGAGAATTAACACCTAAAGATGGTGTTAAACACGGAGGGAACTTTACCCTTTAGGAGAAGGTTTGCTGTTCACGCAGAGTAATATCATATTGTACAGTTTGTCATATTGCAATACAGCCAGTAGCTATTTTTTAACAGTTTGAATAAGCTTATTAAAAAATCATAACATAAACAAATAAAAAAGCAAACAAATAATTGAATGTCCTTGATTAAATGTATTATAGGAGTACTGGTTCAAATATGTAGGCCTGCATATTTACTTTAAAGATGGCTAAAATATAGACCTAAATATATTCTACTCACACAATTGTACATGTGATTACACCATCTTTACTAAATACACAAGCCATGTATGGAAAAAACTAAAATAATGTATTACATTTATCATTAAAAATGTAATTTAAAATATATATTCAAAATGTGCAAAATAGATTAAAAATATTTAAATAGGCTGTTTTTGTTAAAGCTTTGTTATTTAAAAAGGATTTCATTAAATGTCTTCTAATTCTTTTGGCCATGTATGAATTATTCATGGTGTCAGTAAGCAGATAAAGGAAATGATTAGATTTTCCAGACAGCCTGAGACGCTTATGTGCCACTTGATTTCCAGACATCGGCCAGTCACTTTTACACATTGATTCGGAGGACACACAGCAAGCTGGCAGAATAAAGGTAAACATTTTAATACAAAATATTTCATTGTTACATGACATTTAGTAATTTTTAAATAGCAAATCTACATAGACTTTTATGTAAAATATTATTTTTAATATTAAATATAATTTTTTAACATATGTTTGTAAGATTCATGAAAATAAACAAAAATTGTCAAATAAACAATGATTTGTATTTGTACTTTTACGACTTATTTTGTGTTTTAAAATATCCTAATAAAATGAAATGTTTAATATTGATATTCCATATTATAAACGGTGCAGAGATAGGACCATGAGCTACAGTGCATCATCTCCCTTGTGTGGTGCATTCACAGTTCACTGGCGTCTGGACACTAATGCGATGAGACTAGCAAACCTTTACGGCAACAAACGGGGATATAGTATCAGGGAAGGCTGACCGAGCCGTGAACCTTAGCCCTAACACGGAGCAAATTAACATCAACAAAAATAGCACTGCGTTTTTAGATCACTTATGTGTGAAGCAGCAAATGCAGCCGGCGGTGTCAGGTCATTTTAGCTCACAGATGCATAGCAAATCCCTTGTGTACCTGACGGGCCGGGTCAGGACTTTTGGCCTTGTTGGTTCGGACAGGTAGAACAGAACGACTATATGACGAATTTGCAGAATGATTCCATGAACCTGTGTTTCTGGTAAACTACTGTACATTGCCCTTCCCTTTCCCCACCCCCTCCCCTCCCACTTTACCACAGCTTTCCATGTCCATTTTTCCATAAGAAACCAATGACAAATGACAACTTTAAAACATGACATCATTCAAAGGTCTTATGTACAGCCAGTTAGATTCTTCATGCTAATTTCATTACCTGTTTTAACAGTTTAATCTTTTGAAGGTTTATGAATTCAGCTAATTCTCAGAAATGACCAAGGATTGTACCAACACAGAAATGCAGACAGCATCTTTGGTTGCCCTAGGCGAGATTGAGTTTTGCACACCCCCAGGTAAAAAAAATGCTGTTATCCAGTTAAGTGATGACGTAGTTATATAGAAGATTAATCTATTTTGCACTTGTTTTTTCATTACCCATTCTCAAAATCCTTTTGGTCAGATGTTACTATTTTGGTTTTCTATGCTGTAAAAAATTATTGAAATTTCAGATTTTTATTCTAAGGTAGGGGAGTTGCCAGCCGATTTTGCCAGGGCTTCAGCCCCGAATGTTTTGAGTCAAGCCCCGAATGTAATGACCTGGGCTCATTTCAGTCAGTTCACACACCACACCTTGTATTTCTCACGCTGAGAAGTAAGATATAAATTGTCCTGCCCCTTACAAAACAAAAATATATTGCAGTATATTGGAAAATATCATGTAATATATTAGGCAACATATTCACATATATGGGATTTAATATTTATATTTTCCAATATATTGCAATATATGCATAAATCATACATGTATATATGATAAAAAAATATATTGCAATCTAGAACAAAAAGGGCACTATATTTTTTACATGTAATAGTTTGTCTTTATATGCTTTAATATATTACAATATATGCATAGACCATACATGTATATATGATACAAAATATATTGCTGTCAAGAACAAAAAGGGCGCTATATTTTTTACATGTAATAGTTTGTCTTTATATGCTTTGATATATTGCAATATATGCATAAACCATCAGGGCTAGTCAACTGGCGGCCCACGGGCCAAATGCGGCCCACCAATCATCTTTATCCGGCCCGCCGGTCACCTTTGGCCATTTCTCAATCGGAAGGCTGCAGCCTCCAGAGGTCGTATATGCAGACTGCATATTCATCAAGTTTAAGTCAACTGAGCATTACATTCACAAATCATAAGCATATTACAACAATTAACGATTAACTAAGAATAATAGTCAACTTTATTATTGTTAAAATTCTGAAATAAGATGTATGCAGCCTGGAAATGCGACCTCTGGAGGCTGCCGCCTTATTTGAGAAACAACCATAGTCTGATTTAAATTCAGCGTGGTTACTTTTACCTTTCCACTGTACATGACACACAGAAAGGGGCTGTGTGGGGGGCCAACCATCTGCAGGTGCGTAATTATCTGATCCAATTCGAGCTTTGGATGCATTAAAGAAAATAAACTTATGCGACTACACCGCATGTGACGCGGCGACTTGAAGTGATGTATTTCAGTGTGTTCCAATCAAAACTGTGTGCGAAGTTAAAATTATGAATTATTTTTTGTTTTACTTTATCAGTAACACTTGAATACTTTAATTACTGGTAGGTAAGTTATTAACTATACATATATTCATAGTTTAAAGGTTCTCTCCCATGACAGATTTACGATTAAACTACAATTTCATTACGATTGCCACTAGGGGGCGAACTCCTGACAGTTATATCTAATGTACAATGGAAAGGCTGTTTAGTTTATACCGTATATCTATAAAATATTAAAAAAGAAAACATGTAGTGCAATTTTAATCATAAGGAGAAGACTGGCTATATGTTGTGAATACTTGACATGTAACAATTAATGAAAGTTAAACAGTTATAAACAAAATATGTTTAGGAGTGTTGATCTTTTACACTTTTAATACTAACATTTGGCTCTTACATGTTAAACTGCAATTGTTTTTAAGTAATTAAAAGGCTTTTAAATTTCATTTTTTTTAAATGCATGTTTAAATATGTTTTTTTTAAATATACTACAACAAAAAACGACAACAACACACACACACATATATGGTAAAAGTAAAAAATATCTCAAAAGTAAAAATAGGGGTCAAAGTTTGGCCCGCTTCATATTTACAATTTTAAAATCTGGCCCCCGAAGAAGAGTAGTTGAAGACCCCTGCCATACATGTATATATTATACAAAATATATTGCAATTAAGAACAAAAAGGGCACTATATTTTTTTACATGTAATAGTTTGTCTTTATATGCTTTGATATATTGCAACATATGCATAGACCATATATATATATAGGCGTCAGAGCACGTAGCTCGCAATGCTCGAGTAGGAAGCTGAGATTCAGGTGCGAAGAGAGGACAGGATGCGTAACAGACACCAGCAACAAGGAGGATGATAGATGGGTCCTGACCTATGATCCTGACTCACATTCCTAATCAGTAGGTGGCGGTAATGCACCTAAAAATTGTTTGCCAACTGCCAGTAAAACTCGAGAAGAAGAAGGAGGCTGATGTCAGCAGGCTCTCAACCCAAGGAAGGTAGGGACATAGTTTTCAGAGCTGGTGCTTTCCAGTTTTTATTGCATCTCTGCAAGGAGAGATTTTTGTGAACAAGAGGGGAGCAGGAGGAGGGAGAGAGTAATCCTTGTTGTTCTGCTCCACATATGCTGTTTTAAAACAGTTTCCTACGGCCAAGGAAGCTGATGTCAGAAATTCCATCAACAGTAGAATCTGCAAGCTAAGACACCAGGTGAAGAGCAAAAGCATGGTTATATAAGTTGTTTAAATCAGTGAAGAACCAAGATGGACTCCTAACCAGGATAAGGGACTGTTCTCTTGGCAATTTATTTATTTGCTTTTCAACGGTTCCAAAAACTTCTTGAAAGTTTGTTTATTATTTATTTATTTATTATTGTCTGTGCATTTTGTTTATAGATATTGTCCTTATATTGTATAAAGGCACTGCTGAAAGTTTAAAATGGACATTGGTACATATATATACACACACATATTGAGCATACATTTACAATATATATTTCCATCTAATTTCACATATATGTAAAGTGTATTAAATATATTGAAAACATATGTACATATATTTCATGTATATATTTCCATATAGTTGTACATATATTTGAAATATATTCTACCATATAGTAAACATACATGTGACACTATATCTGTACATATATTGTTAATACATGTTCCCATATATGCACATATATTTCCCATCTAATTTTACATATATTTAAAATGTATTCCACAATATATTGAACACATATCTACAAATGTTTCAGGTATATTTCCGTATAATTTTACATATATTTGAAATATATTCTACCATATAGTTAACATACATGTAACACTATATCTGTACATATATTATTAATACATTTTCCGCATATAAACAGAAATACAATATTGCGGATATTTATAAATATAATATTGCACATATTTTTAAATATATAAACACATATATTATATGTACAATATTAAATGGTTAAATGATATTATCCCGCTGCAAGCACGTTCATTAATAACATGGATTTAACGGAGTGGAAGTTGGATGAGCAAGATCCGATAAATGCTGTAGATAATTTAAGCATTTTGATTTTACGATTCCTGGACGAAATCATTGCCTTTGATCAAGACACTGAGAGCTAATATTGGGGAATGAAGCGAAATTCGTGCTAATTTATTATTGATTCAGTCAAAAACTCCAACAGCGTTGCAACCAGAAGCTTTAGTTACCTAGAACTAGAGGCATCCTTAAATATATAATGTAATAGAGATGCATTTCATTATTATTGCCCTTTCATCATTAAATGTTCTGCAATACTGTATGTGTACAGTAAGCTCAAGTTAAAAAAGTACAATTCCATAATCTAATTAAAGTGCTCTATTTTCATGTACTATTGTATTTAATATACACACCTTTTTGTCTTTAGTACATTAATATGAAATATGCTAAAATTTGTATGAAAGATGAGTACAAGTTTACTTCAAGTGGTATACATTTTTGTAATATGAGATAGTATGCTAAATGCATTTCAGTTTGTTTATTGGTTTTGTTTGACAGGGACCATGCATAAAATAGCTTCTATACCAGGGTTAGCTAAATAACTAATTTGCACCTGTAGTTCATATTGACTTCTCAACATAAAACAGATAAGGACACCGTTGTTTTTAAGATTATCTTGAGTATAAGTGATGATGTAAGGAATACTGTTTCCGGGTCCAAACCTCCACTCATTTCAATAGAGGATATTATTTAAACAGCCGATTATGAGCACTATTTATTCATATCACACATTTAAGCGAAAACTGTATAAACTCACGTGTAAACTGCAGTCTCAGGCTCCCAAAATCAGAGACAACAATATATGAAGAGTTTGGTTCCAAAACGCAATATATCCATTTTGACAAATTTTGGTAAAAACATGTTTTCTATACCAAGAAAGTGACAAGATGAAAACATACTATTTCTGTTACAAACTTTCACACAGCATCTTTAGGTTATAAAAACATAAAGAAAAATTCAAATCCATAACTTGATTTTCAAATATTTATTATAAAAAATAATTATTTTTTCCACAAAATGCAATAAATCCATGACAAGTTTTTATTCAAAATGCTATAAATCTATGAATCAATAGCCTATATAAATGTGCATTCATCTTTGCCATGTTATATTCATGTAGTTGACTAGTTGTACACACTAATTAACAATATAAACATTAATGTCATTAATCAAAACACTTACTTTGTCATATTAAGAACACTGTCATTGCTGCGGTTATACTTGACGTCGTCGCTTAACGTTTTTCACAGCGATCAGCTGTAAAATGTTTGGTCCTGCTCGATTTTCGTTGACTTTTGAGTAAAATTATGGAAAGTTTTCATAAGATCCCCTGGGGTCAAAGTTGTTAGCATGACAGAAGCCTGATGCTGTCGGCCCGGGCAAACAAGCACCCGTCTCTTGCGTAAATTATTAGATTGTGATGGCTTACGTTTCTTTCCCGTCACAGGAAAACCATCACAGGTTTATCAATGCCATTAAAGTATTATTTTGTTTTGTTTGTTTGTTCACGAAGTACATAGTAGATGAGGATAACTAGGATTCCGTGTACTCAGCGCGCCGCCATTGTTTGTTTTACATTGCGTGAATGGTGCGCTGCAATCTGTGGAGTGGATTTATGGCATTCTGTAGAAAGGGGGAGTGGCGTTTATTGCATTTTGGAAAAAAAAGGGAGAAAAGATGACAGAATAACACGGCAGATAATGGATTTTGCGTAAAATTAAGAATTTACTTTTTAATACTGACCTGATATAATACTGATTCTGGCAGGAACTCATTTTTTTTCAAAAATGGCGTTTATTGCGTTTTGGAACCAAACTCTTCATATATACACAGATGTTCTTCTGACGGGTAACTCTGTATTTATTTTCACGTTCACAACACAAACTTATCAGCATCTGCCTTTAAACAAGCTAACAGCAAACAAAAAACATGTGTGTCTGTTTGTTCTCATGTTTTTATATGAATATGGTATGTCATTTTCATTGCCATTACTGAACATAGACAGCCTATAGCTAGTGATAGCTTAGTGACAACAATGAAACGTCCAATGCACAATAATAAGTAAATTTATTTCGTTTGACAAATTAACACTAGTGGTGTGACGAATCACAAAACTCACAGTTTGGATCACATTGTGGTTTTTGAGGCACGAATCGGATAATTTTTCAGGTCACCAAAAAGAGGGGTGGAAAAATCTAATTACAATAAAGAAATTACAAACATTTATTATAAGAAGAAAGTTGCACATTAAGAAAGGTCTAAAATTTGCATTAGTTACAGAAATCATATAAAATGAATCATACAAATTTTTTATTGTATGAATGAAATATTTTTTTAGAGCTACAGAAGTGATTTTCTTTTTCTTGAGTTGTTTGATTAACATTAATTACACAGACATAAGTAGGTTAATTGAGGTTACTGTCTCTCTAAGAGCAAATAAATAGACTGGTTTCTGACTCTAATATATACATACACTTAAAACATAAACAAATGTTTTTTATTAGAAAAAGATTACTGTGGAGATCATTATGTTTTTATGTGCCCTGTCAAGAAAAGAAAAGAAAGATTTTATGTTTGCTTGCTTTTTGAAAAGCCTCTCCCCTTGTGTGCACTATTGAGTGCACTTAAACACGAACGCACACACAAACGGAGGGCAAATTCCAAATTGCGCAGCATAAATAGTTGCTTCGCATAAAAACTTTGTTGTTTTTCATTGCTCTATTCGCCAAATGTATTTAAATGGACTACGGTATGAGATACGGTAGCACATCTCTCTCTAAAGTTTACACATCAAGAGTTTTGATCTTTGAAGGGATAGGGATGATCACATCTGATTGGAGCTGGACTGGACACATTCAACCGCATATGTCTGTGCGTACAGAAAGCTGCTCACTTTAAGGGGTTGTGTACACCAAAACTTTTACGCCCGCGGCCGGCGCATGTTTTCAATTGTTTCCAATGGAAGCTCTGCGTTTTTCAAAAAAGCCAGCAGCTAGCTGGTTTTTTCCGCGCTGAAAACCAGCGCTCGAACTGACGAACACCCTTATCCTGAGAAATGGTTCAGCTATGATGTTACTTAAAGTAACTTAAAGATAACTTAACCGGTTACTTAAAGAAGCCCCGCCATGTGTTGAAAAGGTTGTCAGTCTCAGGTAAGCTAACTTGGCTAGCTATGTCCTTGCTAACCTAACATTACATTTGTAAAGTATGTTCTATGGATACACTTAAAGGCGCTCTAAGTGAATCTGTGTGACGTCACTTCTTTTTGACGTTCAAAGTGTTGTGAAACAAAACGGAGCATAGCTAACTCCTCCCCTCCCCCTTCTTTACTTTGCTTTCTGAAAGAGTCATGAATGTGCCCAACCCCCACTCCCAAATCCTTCTTGTCGTTTATTGGCTGGAACACTTTGTTATGTTTCGTTGTGGTAGGTTTGACATCTTTGTTTTTGTTGCAGTTTGTGGAGCCTGGGCTGTCTACAGAGACTGCAGATTTTTACAGTGTGTTCAGGGGACAGGCAGCTAGCAGATAGTGAGGAGATGTTAACCTCTCGACGCGCACTAGCTCGCGGACGGAAGGACGTCAGTTTTTTTAATGCTGCTAACAATATATAAATAGCCTACTGTGTACAAACAACAATAATAATAACACTACTATACATCGTTTAAAAGGTCTAAGGGTTTAGCGTCAGTGTATGGTGTCCGTTTTGAGATAAATTGCTCTAGTATCATAAATATAGTATTTTTATTACAGAAGTCCAGATAACAACATACATAATATAAACTGACTCCTTACCTTGTGCTGGTATAAGGAACGCGAATCGAATCCAGTCTGTTTCAGATGTGTGAATAACCCATAAAAACTCTCCAACAAAGTACATCCAATGACCAGTTTTGTCCACAAATGCGTATAATCCGTGAAATATGGATATATTTTCCATTGTTTACATCAGATTTCAGATGCACGTCTTGTAATAGATTATAATATACAATCTGAGGACTATTTACATCGTAACACTTGTATATGAGAGCACACTCGCGTTCAAAACCAGCGCTCGAACTTGATTGTACAAGTAGGCGGGAGTATAATACATAATATCCAAACAGCGCTGTCTAATATCGTGACGTCATCTGACTCGCGCGTTCCTCCAATGACTTCATGGAAAATATTGATAGACAGAACGTGTAGCCAATTAGAACACGAATTCAACGATCTTTGTGTGAAGCTTTATTTCCTGGTGTGGATACGGCATTTTATACGCTTATATAAGGATAAACATAAAAAGAACGAACGTGTATGCATGTAACAAAAGACTTTTATTTTGTGGCTGACTGGCACTTAGAAAAGGCACTAGTCTTACAAAAACTCTTGCAAGAACCTCATTTTTGGGTCTATTGACTTCAAACGTGAAATATAACTTCTTTAGACTTGTGGCTTTGGCCTCATTGCATTTCTAGGTTTCACACATATATTTATCATTAAGATTTTTAGTGTTATTAAGATTTTATGCAAAAAATTTTTTATTACAATGTACTTCAGCCTCTCTAACTTTTTTTTTTTTAATCTTAAATAATTTTGAAACATGGAAACGAAGCTCAAAGTGTCTTCTATCTAATGATACCACAGTTATGCTTATACTATAAATGGTTTAGTAAAAACAGCCCTTTTAGTGAAAGTAGGTATTTTCATGGTTTCAGGCCAGAATGGGGGTGCTTTTCAAGAGGTTAACTATGTGAAACAAAAAATGTTTTATGGCCAGAAACACAAATGGAGTAGGCCCAGATTGTAATTCTTTAAAATTTAAGTCATAGATGTAACAATGAATCGTCTATGAATTGTCATTATCATCTATTGCAAGAGTATTTCATCTGTTTCCCCTGGATTCTTGATAAATCTTACTTGTGTATTGTATATCAGGGGTTTTCAAACTTTTCAATCCAACAGGTACATTACATATATTTAGTCATTTAAATTTAAAGTTGTTTAACTTCCAAATGAGGTAACAATAGAACCAATAAGAGCAACACAAGAACAACAATACATAACTGCACTAGAACTAGTTTCATCAAGTCTAACACAGTGTACATAGCTAAGGGTTAGTAGTTGTTTTTTATGACAGAAGATAAAGATAGAAAAATAGAAAAAGACTTAGCAAGTGAGGTGTTGACAGAAGAGATGGGTTTTTAGCCGATTATTACAGACGGCTACAAAGTCTGCAGATCTTGTAGTCACCTGAAGCAACCTACATCTCATATAGGAAAACAATGGTGCAGTTTCCCGGACAGGCCTTATCCTGGTCCCAGGCTAAAATACAAGTTTGAGCTACTATAATTTAAAAACACCTTGAACTGACATACCTTAATATATATAAGTGCCATTTTTTCTCAGGATGCACACTAGTCTTGTTTTTGTAGGGTTTGTTTGTTAAAAAATACATTGTCTAATATAACTAAGTCCCAGTCCTGTAAACACTGTCCAGGAAACTGCCCCAATGTGTTAAGCTGGCACCAATGTACATAATTCTGCTGAGAAACAACCACCTTTGTCAGCTTTACACATATTGTACATTTGATATTGGATGCATTGCATTAAGTTGCTGAGCACTTTACCAATACATACACCAGGGGTTCTCAAAGTCCGGACTCCGGTCCGGATCCGGACCCGACGGGAACTTGATCCGGACCCGCGTCCACTTCATAGTACAAGTGCATTAATTTCTTTGTGATTGATTAAATGTGTGCATTTGCTACTTTACAAACGCATATTAAAATTGTAAACCATTCGTTTAGTTTTCTTTTCTTTTTAGATTTAAGATTATTCCTGGTCCTAAAATAAAACGCGTTATTTAAAAATTTCCTGTGTCACGCTGTAGCCATCACACCCAGATATTATGCACACCTACTTCATGTACTACGGCTTTTGATCAGTAAGTCCTTATCAATCTGAAATCACTGTTGGTTTGAGTCGTTTATAACATGCATTTGAAAAAGCAACACTCGTCAAACATAATCTTTATACATATTCTTTATTATCATGAAAATACCTGAAAAGGTTTGAAGAACAGCAATATAAATATATCCTTAAGACATTTCCTGGAGCTGCCGTGTGTCTGGTTCTTCGTCTGCAGCGCATATTGAGTTTCTGCACGAGAGCGCCCCCTGGCTTTTGGATGTAGCGGCATTTCACCGTAATTCATGGAGATGCATAGCAAGCATCATCAGCCAATTTATAGGCGCACCCCTAATTTTGGTCAGTCTCTGCCTACCAACCACACATTTTTTTGCCATGGTTTATGCTATGATGAAAAACAAACTGTGCCATTTCTCTTATTAGGTTGCTCTGTACTTTGCACCTGGTTACTTTTGGCATATTTCTTGTGTTTATGTTTAAAAAAATGTTTTTACTTTAAATGCAAAATACACTTATGTTTTTCACAAACTATTTGTGTTGATTTGTTATATAAACAAATGATTTACATAAAGTTATTACCATGCTTGACAATTTTTTGTAATAACCAGTTTTTCCGGACCTATGAAAATGATGAGAATTCAGATTTGGACCTTTGAATGTAAACTTTGAGAACCCCTGACATACACCAACTGCTTCCAGCTATACACTTGGGTTCAGCTCCTGATAACTCTGAAGAAGCTGCGTCTTAATGTATTGCAGGGTGATCTTGCTGAAAGGTTTGTTGTTTCTTAGTCCATAGTTATTTTTATAAACCTCTACAATGTGACTAGATGTTAATGGCGGAGTGCACAATGTTTGAAAAACGCTTTGGAAAAGGGAGTCGGGCCGACTCAGCCAATCAGCAGTAAGGGGCATGTCTACTAACCGACATCCTTGCCGGGGTTGCATATGTGTGGGGCGGGTCTATCAAAAGAAGGTCCAGATTCTATTGGGGTAGGGGCATGTATGTTTAGGTGATTTAAAATATCAACATTGGCTTTCAAACATTGTGCACTCTGCCTTTAACTGCTATGCAGGTATATTAAACCTGTAAAATGTGACCAGATGTTAAGTGTTGTGAATAATATAATTATTTATAAACCTTTACAATGTGATTAGATGTTTTCTCTCAGGAAAAAATCCTCATAAAACCATATGTGGAATAAGTCTTTTCAAGTTTGCAAATTAATTTCATCTTGGTTTAATACATAAGAAAATTAATTGGTGAGTTATTGGACTGGCTGGGGTGCACATTTGCTTTTAAAAAGACCAAATCACCCTCACTATGTAACAGTACTCGACCCACTGTGTAAATATTGGTTGGCATCAGTATTTTAATCATTTTCATTGCTGCTCCATCAACTCCTGACAGGATGAGGCAGTTAAATGTCTCCATAGGTTAGCTGCCGAGGACACTTCTTCATATCAAGAAGTGATCACAAGAAGAGAAAGGCTGGTAATGCAAAAGCAATAGTGACAGGGAGAGAGGGAAACGGTTTGAAAACCCCCCACACCATTAAGGAAGGGCAGAGCAGTGTAAGACAGGTTGGGGAGGGTCTTAAAAGCTTCTCATGGATCCTGTAAGGTGAGATGTCAGTGCAGAGCATGTCTTACTTTTATTCACACAGGCTTTTACTGGAATTATTTTCTCAAAAGGACACCTGAATCCTTAACAGTTCACAATCTACATTAACCAGGAAACTTTCGTTACAGAAGATAACTTAATTGTGTAAGTTCACTTACATGGTGTCATAAGTCTTATGACAATGAGTTTCACTGTACAGTAGATTAAACATTTTAAGATTATATTATTTATTTGAGCAAGCAACACTATTAACATTATTTCTCATCTTTCTAAGGTCAAGGATTTGAACTCCTATGTTTGTACAACTAAAACATATAACCAGAAAGCAATGCCGTGTTAATCACTCACAAAAGCCTAGAGGCAGGGAGTTTTTCACTGGTAAGCATCACTCACATTTTTTTATCATGGATATAAAAATCATGCCTTCACTGTTATTAGTGTTTTATGATTAAGTTCATGTCTACACTTTATTTGCTTATTTATTTTGATTGCATTTGCCCTTAAGGGTTAACTGGAGTGTCACTTTAGCAGTTGCGAAGTTGTGATATTGCAGCCGGTGGGGTTAAGAAGCATTAAAAACGCTAAGCCAAAACCTTTTATATTAAAAAATATATTTGGGAAAAACACTCTCACTTTCAGTGCACAAGGTCAAATAATATTGTAAGTTATTTGCACATTGGGTGGCATGAAGCGACTCCATGAAGTGTCACAAGTGTGTGACGCAGTGACGTGCTGGAAAAAACATTATATTACTCTGAACCCATTCATACTGGGCGCAATCAGTCGTGGAGTGATCGTGTGGATTTATTTTTATGCCCGGACTTGCTGTTGTTTCACAGAATGGCAACATAGGGAGCTCAAACACAAAAAACTCAATTGATATTATAGAGAAGACTGGAACAATGCTGAGCATAAGTACAAATATATAAATATTTTCTTGTCTTCAATATAGAAAGAGTTCAGATGCAAAAGCTGCTAAATGCCACCTCCGTCAAAAATAAAATAATGATTGTTACCGATTGCTCTCACACGTACTATAGTTCATCGAATACTTTCACATCAAATCTGCTTAATCCTGCTCTCAGGCCATTCAGAAATACTGTTTTTTATGAAGAATCTATTAAAAGTATGCTAAAAAATGCTAATTAACAATTAATCAGTGCCAGACACACTTAGTGGGTTTTATATGTCATTAAAATAATTTTAATGCAACATTGTGATTTTCAGCCCAGAATAAATAGGCAATCAGTATCAGTGGCGGCTGGTGCTAAAAAAATTGGGGGGGCGCAAACACACTCAAAATCAAACTTTTACTGTAGTAATGCAGTACTGTTAATAGTCATTTATCAGGTGATGAATATCATTAGGCTACTGCTTAGCTAAAATGCTGAAAATGTTACAATTGAAATCAAACAAACGAAATAGGCTAAATGTACTATGAATATGTAATGGACTAATATCAAGGTAATCATTCTCACACACACACACACACACACAGAGGTTGCGATAGACTTTTTCAATCTCCGTCAGTTTTTTGATAAACAGCGTTGTAAAGAAGAGTCCGTCACAGTCAGTTATTATCCGTCATTTCATGTTTTAAGTATCTTCATTTTCGTTCACATGTCCATTTCTAATCATAAATTTACAAGTCAAATGTGTTTATTTATTTGTTTAGAGAACAGATAAACGGAGTGACAGTGGATGCGAGCTTTATACTGAACAGGCAAATATGAACAAATCAAATAACAAAATACTACTGCGATTAAAATATCAATAAACATGTAAAAATCTGAATTGAACTAAACTCATCTGAAACCATCTTGTGTAATAAATGCATGAAGGCAGATTAATGCAGACTCTTGTCATTAGATTTTGTATCTTTACCTTAGACAGGCGTCTGGTTGCATCATACCTGTAGTGTTTCACTTCAGAAGCGATGCGCAGACCAATCAGTGTATGACATCAAAATATCGCGAGAAAGTTTAGAAACCAGGGCGTCATTTGAGCAACACACTGCAACCAACTGGACATAAATAGAAATTACATTCTCAAGTTAAGTTGTATGGGCAATCTGCCAAAATGGCATTCATATTTTTATATGCGAACAAACACACACAAAAAGAGACACTAAAGTTGCCTAATCCCAGGCTCGTACATTTCTTTTTGCTTTTATAGCAAAAGCACAAGCACATTTTTTCCCCTCACAACAGACTTAAGTACATACCGTCCATCAGCTCAATCTGCACGGTTCGTGAAGTTCCCTTAAAAACGGTGGTTTTCTCGTGGGTGCTTTTTTAAACTCTACAACAACAAAACTAACAACAACAAGTTTACCAAGCCACGGAATATACCGGATTATATATGAGCTCTCTGTCTCATTATGTCCACGCAACGGCAGCTCAAACGCACCACAAAATTTCATGTTGTGCATGTCTATAATGCATTCAGACTTTAAAATGGCAAACAGGGAAAAAATAAAACTCAAGACTTACATGATATCCAGCTAGCCAACTCCGTTTGCCATGAGAAGTGGTGGAGCACACAGACTGCCATCATTTCACTCTGTTGGTCGATCTGGTCCAAGCTTCTTAATCCTTTATTTATTCATTCATCAATTGAATACCTTTTATAGGGTGATTTTGTAAGGATAAAAGCATATTTTCCTTTATCTCAAGATATTTCACTTGCTTTCACTGATCTGTACTGTAGCTATCAGGTAACACAGCAATCTGCATCACGGTTATGAGACTCTGAGAAAAGTCCAATCACAGGAGGTAAAAAACATTAAAAACAATATTGATTCGCTTACAACAGAAGTGGGAGGGTTTGGGGCGCACAGTCCTGCGCCCCAGGGCGGATCCGAAACCAGCCAATTAGAGTTCAACCTCAGGTCACATGTTTTTACCCTTTTTACTGACCTACATAGACACTCATTAGGAGTGCGTCCCAGACACACAAACATGACACACTCACAACGAACAGTTTTGATTTTTTAAAATAAATTATAACATGACTAACAGTGAAATAGTACAACTAAACAATTTTATTTTGTATTAATTTGCACTATATATTTAACTGTTTTGTAACATGTTAAAGTAGCTTTCCTCTCTGGCCAACTTTAAGGGGGCAGCGCCCCCTAGTGACCAGCCGCCACTGATCAGTATACAAAGTGCTTGTTTATGTGTCCTTTCTTTTAAAACATTATTTTAGCATTATAATGTCACGTAGGTAAACATATGATTTGCTTGAATACTTTGTAGGGTTGTGCAAGGCTAGTTGTAACATGGACTGTTTACAATGTTGCACAAGGTTGAGCGTTTAGTTTTTACGGTATTTTTTTCACGCTGCCAAAAGACGATCTCCCGCAAATTATTAGAAATGTATAATGTTTTTCCAGAGAGTTATTGATGAACGAGTGTTTTATTTATTTATTTATTTAGTCGGGACAGTGCACATTGATGAACAGCCTAACATTCCTGTAAAGACTGTAAATGAGCCAGGCAGGGTTGCCAGGTCCAAGAAAAATTTCCAGCTCAATAAAAGCCTAAAACCCACCCAAATGAAACGAAAAGTAGCCCAATTTTTTATTTTGTCCAATCACAGTCGACAAATGCAGGACTACAGAAAATAACTTAAATTAAAGTTTACTATTACTTTTAATGTACTTTATATTCATCTAATTTGGATGGATTTAGACTGTAGGCTTGTTTAGTATGTGCAGAGTGTAGTATGTAATTACATATGTACATTTTTGAAGCACTTTGCATGTTAAATTCTTTATTATCTGATATATAAATATGAACAAAAAACAAAAACATGTTCTCATAGATTTTCTGAACCTTTAAAAAAAAACTTACAAATACTTAGGTACAGCATGTGTTAAAGAAATAGTGAATAGTACTTACTTTTCCCTCCTATCTTCTCTTCAGATTTTTTGTTCTGTTAACACAAAATAAAATTAACCTACAATAAAAAAACCTTACTTAACATACATTACACGTAATTTAAGGTAAATGACAATATGCTTAGTTGAACTTGAACATTGTTTCTGGTTTTGCTTTCTCTTTCTTTTCAAAACTCTTTTGTTGAACTCTGTGACCAAACTGTGCGGCCTTTGAATACAGATTTGAAGAAGAACTATCTACAATCCTTTAGGGATGCTTTTTGTTAGACATTTGTGCTTGCTTCCCCATCCTCAACTGATACTGAATACATTTCAGCAGTAAAGAGAGAAAGCATCCTTGGTGATGGTTTAAATTCATGGCAGCAGATTTTTCTTATTTGCATGTAGGCTTGGATCCTCATAATATTTAGCAAAGATGTCTGCTCTAACCTGTTTCTTAGCTTGTTTTTTATTAGTGTCATTTGTGAAAACTCAACTGCTGCATTGCTGAATGGTAAAGCAAGAAGACACAATGCAAAATTGCCAAGTTCTTTAAAGCTTTTATCACCTGCAGTATCTGTATATGCAGAAACTTCTAACCAGAAGTCCTCAGTTTTGCTGTCTTCTCTATTTTTCCAGTCTAGTGTGAATGACTCTCCACTGTTGTTCTGCTTTTCCTACATCTCCTTTGTAGAGGTAGAAAAAAGGAAGGTCATTAATCCTCGACTTACTGGAGGACAGAACATGACTTGGTGACAGGAATTTGAGAGCATCTAACTGTTTCATGTTATCTGGAAGTCTCTTCCTAATCTCCTTGCATAACTCTAGCATGTAGTCCCTGCACCTGTGCTTGATATCCTGTAGTGCTTGGTCACTTATTCCCATTGAAATCCAAGCAGAGCCATACGAAACTGCACCCCAAAGTCAACAGCATCAATGGGCAAAAGGTTCTCATCAGAAAGGTTAAACTCATAACATCTTGCCAGTTCTGAAATGTCTTTGGCAATCCAATACGCTCAAGAAGGGACTGATAAAATGCCAAAAGTTCGTTTAGGAGTTCTGCAGGATTGGGTTTGTCAAGTTGAAAGACTTTATTAAGCCTGTTTAACTCTGATACAAGTGGTTGGAGGAATTTTAGGTAGACCAGATTTATATCATCACTGTACATTTTGTACAGCAATTCTGCAGCATAGCTTCTCTCACTATCTTTTGTCAACCTAAAATGCAACTTAAGCTCCTCATACTGTGAAAGGATACGGTTGACACATTCACTAATACAAGCCACCTGGTGTCTGACAGTTGCAGGATCTTTAAAGGGTTTTCACCTACATTTATGGTCCGGTACAGTTCAGAGTATTTGTGGAGCCGTTGAGTGGCATTTGAAAACCAGCTGTAGGTCTGAGAAACCATATACTCTACATTTCTGGGCAGGACACTGACAGCTTTTGATGCACAGAGCTGAAGAGAATGGCACACACGTTATGTACACAATATGGGGATTACGGTCACGGAATTTTTGTAGCACTGAGTTATGTTGTCCACACATTGTGTTACAACCATCTGTTTCAAGACCAATGCAATTTAGAATGGACAGTTTGTTGTCATCCAGGAATTTGAACAAAGCATTTGCTATAGTCAGTGAATCACCAGCTACTATGTGTATCATTCCTGCAAAAGTGCTAATGATTTGTGAGAGCTTTTTGCTGTAATACCTTATGACAATGCACAGTTGTTTTCTGGTTGTGACATCAGTGCTTTCGTCGACAATAAGAGATTATGGTCCACTTCCTATATCTTCCAAAAGGTCTTCATGCACTACTGGTCCTACAACTGAATTAATTAGTGCTGTGCATTTAGTTCGGTGTAAACTGATCCCTTTCTTGGAAATTTCTTCCACGAGGCTACCCAAATGATGGATTGTTAAGGTGCTTTAGTGGCAAGCAACATTAACAGCCAGCAGCAGCTTTGCTTCTTTTACTGCAATATTTGTTCTTAAAAAAGAATCGCCTGTGTCAAATAATGTTCTGGCATTTGAGAAAGGAGCTGCATTTTTTCTGTGCTTTTCTGTAACACCATGTGCTATCAGATCACCGTAGTGAGCTCTAATTTCACTTTTGCAATATTTGCAGAATGCTTTTTTATCGTCATTTGGAACACTACGAATCCACTCCATTAATCCTTTTTCCATCTCCCATTCTTTGTGATATTTTTTCCCGTATTTTCCCCATTTACCTGCCATTACATCCGCGGACTCAACCACCGCCTCAAAATCCCCGCCCGGTATAAGCACGTGTGGTTTGGTTTTACGTATTAGTTTGTGACCTGACATGAACCAACGTCAAACGCGTCCTTCCAATCCCGTCTCATCCTGGCTTGCTGACGCTGCGGCGGTCCTTTTGTAGCCAGGTACTCCTTCTTGGGATACATCTACATCAGTGTAAATTTCGTTGACGAAGACGATGACGAAAAATATTCGTCAACGAACCTTTTTTCACAGACGAAAACTAAATAAAAACTAAATAAAAGACAGATATAATGACGAAGACTGTAACGAAATATAACTGACACTTTAGTCAACGAATAAAAATAAGACGAAAATGTTAGGGAGGGACGAATGGAGAAGAGATCCAATCAGAGCTACTCATTTTGTGGGGCAAGTTGGGAAGAAATCCAATCAGAGCGAATCTTTGAGGGTAGGTTGATCTACGCAGGCAGCAGGCAGTAGAGGCATTTTAAAAACCCGCGGCAAAGTTCGTTTTCACAACAGGTTGTTTACATTATATTTAGTTGTACAGTCTTCGTTACCCAGCTTTGGCTGATTTCAGTTGACTTCGCTCGTTAGCAACACGCTAACGTTTTGCGGTGCACCCGATCCGAAGACATGTCTCATTAACAACAACAATGTCAGAGCTAGCGTCTAATCTGGTCACACTTCAAATATGACAAGACAACAGCCTGTAAAGACGACTCATCCAGAAATACATGCGAAGGTAAACATGCACGCTAAGGTTATTTTATAAGATAAACCACAGTGTTTTCACTAAACTTGGAATAACATTGAAAAGGAATACACATCTGAACTGTATTGATTGTATTGGGTTGTCTGAATTAATACTAAATAAATATTCAGTGTCCTCAAATTGAATGAAATGTGTAACATTACTATTGTAGTATATGTTGTGGTTTTACATGACTGGACAAAGTGCGTGCGTAAGTGCATGTGTGTGTCTCTGTCTGTGTGTCTGCGCGCATGTGTATCTGTGTGTGCATGTCATTTAGGGAGAATGCATATCTTTTTCAGGGACCATGTATATTTTTTAGGTAGAGCAGGCCTTATGCTTATTTTATGTGATATTATCCTTTGTGAAAAAGCCCCGGTCAGTTTTTTTGACATTAAGAATAAAATAAAATACGTGTTTTCTATAACAACTATTAAATCTGTCTCTGTATTGCATATTCAAACCTTAATACCATTCCATGACAGACTAAAAAACTTAAGACTAGACTAAGACTAAAACTCTTATGATATTTCGTCGACTAAAACTAGACTAAGACTAAAATATTTCAGATGACTAAAATAAGACTAAAACTAAATGGTGTGTTATTCAAAAGACTAAGACTAAATCAGAATTTGCTGCCAAAATTAACACTGATCTACATTAGAAAACTGAAAAACTATCTTTATTCTTAACTACAGACAAACATTTTGTGGCCGTGGCAAATTATAAAAGTAGCCCAAAAAACCGCAACCCGCGGCTCCGTAATTTTTCCCGCAACTGGATTTTCAAAATAGCCCAATTGTGCGGGAAACCCGCGAACCTGGCAACACTGGAGTATTGAAATATAGACCCTTTTACTGTTTGTTCACAATGATGACGTGGCAGCGTATGCGCGCGCATTTAGGCAACGGAAGTATCGTAAGAATCAGCAGTGAAGCAACACAAACAGTAATTTATTTTAAAAAAGTTGACTTTATCAACATTTTCAACACAGCTACCAGATCCGTGTACTATAGTGGAGTGGATAGAAGACGTTAGCAGATGGCCAAAAATAAAGTTGCCAGATACATATATACGTATATTAGTATATTATATTTGAGCAACCAAACGCAACAACCAGACAATTTGATGCTGGGAAACCGTTTTAATAAACGTTCTGAGTTGCTACCACGTTAGAACCAATGGGGAATAACACTACTTCCGTTGCCCAAATGCGCGCGCAGGCTATTTGATCACGTGAGCTGTAAAAGGGTCTATAAACTTAAGTGTTACAACTAACCCGCTGCCTGTTACAATTACCCCACCTACTGTATGAGGCAAGTTGAAACGTTTGCACTTCTGTCACATTTGGTGTAATTGTCCAAGAATGGTAAGTACTAGAAACAAACTTCAAATGTTCGTTTGTAGCAGAGATGTGTGTGCTTCTTTAAAAATATAATTAATCAAACTCAAATATTTTTTTAATGATTGAGCCAAAAGCAAAAAGCGTTAGGTTGTGCCCCGCTCTCCCCTAAAAATAACAATGTAACCAGAGCTCATTTTAAGTAAATAAATTTGGATGATTACCAATATCTTTATGTAACTTAGTATAACTTACAAAGTGCCAGGAACACTCCAGCCATACAAGTAAAATATTTAGTTAAAATATGACATAAATATCTAAACAATTCTTACATTTGAACTCATGTTTATATGTATAATGTTAATTTAGCATTTTATATCATTCCAAGTAACATCCTGTGGTTCTTCAAGCACAATATTAATTTATTATTAAACTTATCTGCACAGGTCTGTGTGTGCATGCGCAAGGCTCATTGTCTATTAGTGCCATCGCTTCATCAAATTGCAGTCAATCTGTAAAGGTCTTCAGAAAGAAAGAGAGAGGAAACAAACTCTTTATATATATTCTGGGGGAAACCTTTTATGAAAATTTTTCACACATCTCTTCTTCCTGTCCCTCAGATTAACACCTCCCTGAAGATCCATTACTGGACTGGCAAGGCGTTCATCTCCAGAGAATGCCTGGTAAGAAGATGGATAGAAGCAACCAACTGTTAGGAAGACATTTCATTAGTTCAACAAATCCTTTGTGTTTTATATGTCTTATCTCCTGTATGTGTTTGTTTTTATTACATTGAAATCATGCTCTTAAAGTTCCTATGAAATCAAAATAATTCTTAATTGGGGAATGGCACTTTCCATTTTCTGGATCAGTACTATGCAGCTCAACTTATTTTGCGTTACTTGGGCTTGGTTTGCTTTTCCATTGAGTTGAGTACTTATTCAGAGTAGGTGGGATTATAGGCATGATATTATATTTGCGCGGCCTACTGATGTGACATCATACAAAAAGTGGGAGCAACAGAGCATTGATGCATTCATTCATTTGTGTCAGTATGCCAACAAATTCAAAATTGAAGAGGAGAGCAACATCACCTTCCTCTCTCCACTGTAAGCGTTCTGTAATCACTACGCACCAGATGGCTGTAGCACGTTAAGCTGAGGCATAACTTTATTTCAGCTAGCATGTACATAATGCAGGAAAGGCTCCGATGCTTTGGAGATCAATAAAGGTGTAAAAGATAATTGGAGATTGACTTGGTATAGCGAAATGAGGAAGATTGGCAAGCCTTTAAGTTTGTGGGCTAAAAAAATCTAACAGCCAGGTAACTTGCATGTCTTTTTCACAGTATGCATAGAGGTCCCTTACGTAATCGTTTTTGACTGCTACACTGATCTAACCAGTGGCTGATACAAGGGGTTTGTTAAACTCATGGGTAAAAAGGTTGCAGCAACAGTATAATGTGTCCAGTTAGTTGTTCTATCACTGAAATAATTTTAGAGACATTATTTAAAGGTAAAAAAAACTACATAGTGTTGCTTTAAAGCTGGTGATATTCATATTTCTTTTTATATAGTGAGTTATTTAGCTGTTTCACCTTAATCTCAAATACCTGCAAACTACAGCTTACAGAATCAATTTTTTTGTTTGTCACAAGTAGATTAACATGATGGGATAATGTTTTTAACCCTTAATGCAGAGTCACAAGTGTTTATTTTAGACAGATAAGGTCTGTGTTAAAAGTAAAGCTGTAAATTAACAAACTATTAAAAAAAACATATGTTGTAGTCAGTCATACAATTTATATATTAGGAGATTAGTTAGTCTATTAGTTAGTTAATTAGTCTTTTTGACAAATGGCTTAAACCAATACACTGTATACTTACACGAAACCATACTCGCACTGCTGCGGTGGTACTAATCAATTGAAAAGCCACACTGATAATTGGTCAATACATCAGCAAATTTCTGTCATGGTTGATTATTGATTGGGTCATGCCAGAGATGTTTGCTGACCTAGTGTTCACCTCACAATTCATGCTTTCTGACTTGATAGCAGCTGCCTCAGTGTTAACGCTCCAAGAATTTGGTGACAATGTTCACACTTCCATAGCCACTTGTTTCTGAGGAGAGCAAAATGGTAATCTGAAGTGGCTGGTGAGTGTTTGGATGGGCAATTTTGTGACTTGTTTTTCACATGTGTAATTTTTTTATCTCTGCTTCTTTTAACATCCATTTATTCCTTTGGCAATTAATGTTTTTATTAACTGTTTAATATTTGCTCTCATACATTCACACACTAAATAAATTATAAAAATGTGCCAAGGTGTGTGTATTTGCTATATTCTCCACCAAACACATACATGATCTCTTTCAAAGAATTTGTGAATTTCCTATGTACAAAGGAATTTAAGGCATTGCTTATGAAACAAGGCAATGCTACACTCTAAAAAAACAAACGGTGCTATATAGCACCAAAACAATTGCTTTGGATCGTAACGATAGAAGAACCATTTTAGTGCCATATAGCACCGGTGAAGAACCAGTGAAGCACCAGTGAAGAACCAGTGAAGCACCAGTGAAGCACCAGTGTAGAACCATATAGGGGCCATATAGCACCACATATGGTTCTACATAGCACTATATGGTTCTACACAGGTGCTTCACTGGTGCTTCACTGGTGCTTCACTGGTTCTTCACCGGTGCTATATGGCACTAAAAATGGTTCTTCTATCGTTACGATCCAAAGCAACTGTTTTGGTGCTATATAGCACCGTTTGTTTTTTAGAGTGTAGTGCTAACTCATTTGAAATTAGTTGTGAGGAAAGTCTCTCATGTGCATTACACAGGAAGCATTTTTTCTTTTAGTTAGTTCCAAATTGGGATTCTTGGTCAGTCAAGATCCACCAAATCTTCTGACACCCTTGACAAACCCTAAAAATAAATTTTATGAGACAACCTCGCCTTGGGCAACTTCATGCTCACCCTTCTTTCTTCTCAAATACATCTGCTTACAAATGTTGTGACACACACCATTTACTAACACATGCTCAGATCAAACCAGAGACCTGGGCACACACACACACATTTAAGTGCATATATTAGACTCAGACACATACTAATATCTGATGTCACAAAACTTTTCAAAATTTTAATTGTAATAGTTATGTTTCCTGCAAAAATTAGATAATCATTTGATGGTATAGCTGAAATCCATTCACATCAAAAGTCAAGATTTTCACTCACTTGATTTCAAGTTGAAAAAATGTATGGCTTTCTTACACACCTATAATTTTACTTTTTCCCCAACAGCGTTTTAAAAAAAAGTTGCCAGCCAGCATTTCTTTTAGATTTTCACAAAAGTTTATTGCCTTCCAGAAGACTTTCTTCTTGAAATATATAAATATACAATATATCAAATAAAAGACCCTTTGCTTTTTTGTAAAGGACTTTGTTTAGAGAGCAGATTCAGAGAGATAAGCAAAATATACAGTTTTTACTGTTTTTGAATCAGTGGATGGTTTAGTATTTTATAAGGTGTGTAAGAACGCCAATTAGTGGATAATAACAGAAATATGGATTGCCGTAAAAACTCGTTATTGGCAGGAAATAATTTTTTTTTCTTTATCGTCAATGGCGGGGAGGAGTTAATCTTATGTTATCATATTTTTGTTGTAAAGATTTATGATGGCTGTATTTGCTTTTTGGAGCTTTAACACTTCTGGGTCATGTTTACGTAAGACCAACTCATACTGATCCAACGAATGAGTGAATGAGAATGACAAGTCTCTTTCCTTTCTTTTTTTATTCTACTCTATACTATTACACTACTATTTATTTTATTTCAGTTGCCTTGTTCAGACATCCCAAGTCTCCCGCATTTTGATAGCGGCTCCCTGATGCAAATTAGTTACAATCTACCAGAATCTAGACCGAGCGAGCAAGAGACGTGTAGCGCACCCACAGCAGAGAGGGAGACCTTACGTGTGTGCCTCATTAAGCGCAAGTAAGACAGAGGCCTGTTTCAGTAAATCAACCAATCAATTGTCAGTGTGGGTGGGCTTTTATCTCTTCTCCCAAATCGAATTAATCATTGTATTTAGAAACAGGAGACCCATGGCAGAGGGAGAGTGCCCCAAAAAGCGAAAATATTTACACTTGACTACACAAAAGTGTACCCGTCTTATAAGAGTTAAAAATAATGACAATCTTGCACGGTGTACAGTTTGTAACAGTGACTTCAGCATTGCCCATGTGGTTTTAATGATTGTAAAATACATGTTGAGGTTAGTTCAACAAGTTTAATTTCATGTGCATATTTTTCAGGCTGGCAAGTTGTTTAGACCTGTTTCAAGTTGCAATGGAATATAAATAAAAACAGTTTACATAAATAGTATAAGCAGCTTATATAAATTGTAGAAGTGATCTACATATAATTGACAAATAATAAGGTAACACTTTACAATTAGGTCCATTAGTTAACATTAGTTTACTACATTAGATAACATGAACTAATAATGAGCTGCACTTATAAAGCAATTTTTTTTATCTTTGTCAATGTTAATTTAAACATTTACTAATACATTATTTAAATCTTGTTAGCATTCGTTAATACACTGTAAACTAACATGAATAACCATGAACGTTAACAAAAAGTATTACCAATAATTGCCAATAGGCCTATAGAAATATTATGCTATTTGGGGGTTAGGGGGCTTCGAGATACCTCCCTGAAATTAATTTTTGAAGGTTGGAACGTCTACTTGTTATTAGATGCTTTTGCTTACTGAATACCTGGAAAAAGTATTGACTGCAAAAATTATATTACTGTCAGTAACCATGCAACATGGTAACTAGAGTCCTATTCGGACGGGATAAGTTTTACAGGGGTAGATGGCGCAATGTAATTTTAACACAGGACGTCTGTAATATTAATAGTCAATTCGAACGGGATTAGAGGTCTCAGTAAAACATTCAAAAGTGGGAGGGGTAACTTGTTTGTGCAGCGTGTCACCTCTCATCACATGCACTTTATCTTGCTTCCTGATATCAGATATGCAAACAACATGACACAGACGAGGAAAACGTGAAACACTGTGATTATTTTCAGTTTGGGGAGAATGTCAGTTTCAGAAACAGTTCCGTGCCTCTGAGAATTAAATTAGACTTTTTTTAAAGTTTGTGTCGTGTTATTCAGGAACTGACTTGCCACTGACTTGTTTTCCCCCTAGAATGCAAGTAAATGCTTTTTTAAGCGCTTTTATATTTAAAAGAAACTCGCAAATTAAAAGGAAATGACGCAATTTATGTGTATATTTACAGCGGGTTTTTTCGCACTGGATTAGTATTAACTGAGGTAATTTCTCCGGACCTTTTTACAGAAGGTAAAAGTCACCGTAATCTTTTCTGACATTGTCCGTAATGATTACTGACATGGAGCATTCGAACAGGACTAAAATCACTGAGAAGCTCTGATAAAAATTGCTTTACCCCACATCACTATGTAAAACTAATCCCGTCCGAATAGTACTTAGGTCTCAGTATAAGTTTAAGACCACTGTCATGTTGGCATTAAAAATATATAAATTATACACTTAATACAGCGGTTACATGTGCACCTATAATAATTGCTTAAGCTTTGTTCCAGTTGCCAAACTCAGTGGTTCTCAGACTTTCTCTGCGTGCGACCCCATTGTGAATGGTGCATCCCTTTGCGCACCATTTCAAAACTTTACATTTTATTTAAACAAAACATATTAAATTATACAATGTATTGCTGTTGGTCAGTAGCCTTATTTTACTGAGTATTAATAACACATATTTTTTGATGAATTAATGTACTTTAAATGTTATAAAACGTGGCATCATCTTACGTTTGAGAACCAATGGCTTAACTTACTTAACCACTTTACCTTGAGGAATCCCTTCAGAACTCAGTTCCACTTCGTTTAGTAGATGTTTTAAGTCTGTGCTGACAGACTCTCAAACTCTCAATTTTAACAAAGGGAATGAGGCTTCTCTTAAGGTAACTCAATATACCAAAATGCAACTTGATTGTGGCAGTGGTGGACAGTAACAAAGTAAATGTAATACATTACTGTACTTGTTTTTTATCTTTATCTGTACAGCATACGCTTTGTTTTAAATGTTTTAAATGTGCTCTAAATGTATACTTTAGCATGAATACACTGTTTATGCAAGTGTCAGTGCAGCAGTCTACCAGTGTATAATTTAAAGAGTGAAACAGCATTCATAAACGACGGAGGAAACCATGGACTCGCCACAACACCCATGGCCTTATTGACCCGAGTTGAAAAGTCGTCATCGACAAGAAGAACAAGACATTCTCTGCCTGCCCCGAGATGACAGCAGGTCACGTCAGCAGCATGTGCCGTAGTCTGCTCGTGAATGCTCACTGAATGACTTGGAGGAGAACAAACTGTTTACTAAAATCAGCTTACCTCCAGGCCATCCAATATGTACAGTAGGTGATTTTCTTCAGTAGAACACAAATCAGTCCCTCCAGTTTTTCGTGATTCTGCGTTCACGGCACACAGGGCAAAATCAACAAAATGTTGCATTATTTGCAATCCTGCATAATTTGTTATTTAATCACAAAATTATCACAAAAAATAAACAGTTCTAATTTTTTTTTACAAAATTATCTGTCATTCTGTTATGATACAAAATCATGGTGCTGTTGCCGTGGAAGTAAGAGTTGGCTTTGATTATTGTGCCTTGTGTCAGGAGAGGGAGTGCCTTTACTTGCATACTGCCGTTGGGTTATTCTCTGGTTATCTTCACCTCTAACAGCTCTATTGTTGAGTGTTTCTACATGCCAGTCCATGCTATGACGCCACACTCAGCTGTCTGAGAAAGGAGATTGGATGTCGCATGCCTCCCTCAACCAGTAAGCCGAAAAGTTAAAGCCTCCATCCTTACCTGCATATCGCTGTTGTCTCCTCTCACTGCTACCAGCCACTGGTCTGTATGTTTGCCTGTATGCTGAAGAGCTAAAGCTCCGTGTTCTTACCTACCTCCTCTCCTGTATGCTAGGGCTGTCACTTTTGAGAAAAATCAAATTCGAACGGATATCGAATATCATGCAATGTATTCGAATATATTTGAATATCTAGGTGCCCCCCGCGCGCATCAAAAAAAGAAAACGTAATGGAGATTCAATTTATTAACAGTGACAGTCATAAACGGGGCAGTTTGCATTACTTTTTTTTACTTGATGTTTGAAACAGCAGGTTATCAACTTATGAATAACAACGACTCAGAAGAGGTGACAACTTAAACTGCAGCAGGAGTAAGGCATATAACCAACCCAAACGAAATCCACGCCCGCAGATTTCGGCGGAAAACTCAGCTGAATTCCGCGGATATAATGCCCTTCATTGACAAGCCCACATATCCCGCGCTTGAGCCTGTTTGTGAGAAGTTTGATATTTGAGATTAAATAAAACTTACCGCTGAGTTAAGCAGATCTCACTTGACTCTGTCTATGTGACGCTCGACAGTCAGCACATGATCATTTAAAATCCGTTTACAAGACAAATGCTGTTGTTGTTTAATATAAAGTTTACATCGTGTTGTAAACATGATGAAATTATCTTCATACATGCTAATTTCATAATGCAAAAGTATTAACACAAGCTTTTTATTCTGCTATAATATTTAACACTATAAACAATAATGTTATTTTTTATACAAACTATAATTCTATCTTGACATGCACATTAGGTTCATGTTGGTCCAATTTGATTCCCTCTCTTGCGCACATTGCTGTCGGTCTCACTCTTAGCCTTCTTCCTATTACGAGGTGTTACTGTAAAAAATGAGCTAAACATGGCATTTTAAATGTTGAAGCCTGCCTGTGTACTTACCTGCATACTCACCTGTAAGTCCGAGAGTTTAAGCCCTGTGTACTCCCTTGTATTCCCACCTGTAGGCCCAAGAGTTAAAAGTCCTGTGTACCTACCTGTAAGCCCAAAAGCTAAAGCCCTGTGTACTCACCTGTATACCCACCTGTACGCCCAAAAGCTAAAGAATGTGTACTCACCTGTATACCCACCTGTACACCCAAAAGCTGAAGCCCTGTGTACTCACCTGTATACCCACCTGCACGCCCAAAAGCTAAAGCCCTGTACATGTATACCTACCTGCAAGCCCAAGAGTTAAAGCCCTGTACCTACCTGTATGCCTACTTGTGAGCCGAAGAGATAAAGCCCTGAGTACTTATTTGTATGCCCACCTGTGAGCCGAAGAGATAAAGTCCTGAGTACTTACCTGTATACCCCTCTGTATGCTGAAGGACTGGAAACTCTGTATTCTTACCTGCATGTCTACCTGTGAGCCAAAGAGTTAAAGCCCTGTGTACTTACCTGTACTCCCACCCGCAAGTCAAAGAGTTCACGCCTGTGTTCTTGCCTGGGGGCGGCCTCTACCAGCTGCCTGGAAGCCGAAGAACTAAAGCCTGCATCCTTGCTCGCAATCGGAGGAGTCACCGCCCAGTACCCTGAGTGCACGTTGTGTCTTTTAGCCTGGCCACAGAAGATTTTAATTATTTAACCCCCCCTCCCTTTTTATTCAATAAAGCTCTGTTATAATTTTATTCCTCTTGTCCGTCTGTTCTTTGGGTGTTTTGGGAACTCCTCTGGGTGGAAATAGAGGGAGGAGCATGACTCACAGTATTGGTGGTTCGCTCCGACCTGTAACACATCTGTCCACTATCATCTCAGCATTAGCAAACGTGTGCATCCCGCCTGTCAGCGCGTGAGGTCTGAACTGTTTTTCTTTCAGGCTTTACACTTGAATGGGCACATACATGCATAAGAATAACAACACACAAGTAAACATATTTTAGGGAAAAGGTAGTTTTGGACTTGTGGCTATTTTGCATTACTGTAGGTCAGTCGTTTTCAAACTTTTTAAAAGTGACCCTAAAAAAATGTGATTAAGCGACGCCCCTCTTTCAGTGTTGGCGATAAGGTTGATTCATATGTTTCTATGAATATCAAACATTTCCGCGGCTGAAGTGGTTAATTATTTTAATATATTTTCCTTAATTCATCCTAGCAACCCAGTTTTTAAACCACTCTGTGACAGCTGTCTATGTTAATCAAAAAAACAAACATCTGTATCTTGAAATTATATTTATTTGTAATTTGATCGCAAAAATCACAAAAATAAATTGTGAAATCCTGTAGGGACTTTCAAATGTAGATTTTTAACTCCAGCCGTTTTAGTCTGTCAGACTTATAATGCATGTTAATGGTAACAAAATCTGTGTAAAAAGACATAAAGAGACAAATTCAAATTAATCCCTGCGGCGGGGCGACACATCAGTGTCCTAAGACACGAATCGATCAGTTTGTGCGTGAATTTTTTAACCTTAATACAACACTATCCCCAAAGCAATATGTGCATTTTACCATGAGGGAGAGTATCTAGTTTTAGTCAAATAAAAACGGAAAGTTCACTCTCAGTAAAGGGAATCCACCTGACATCCGAGTGAAGTGGATTAAATGCGCTCTGCAATATCACGCTCTTGATAATTGTCAATAAAATAAAACGTCATATACAAACCACATCAAATAAAGTTTTATACATGGAGAATATATCGTGTCTGGAGCACCCACGTGATAGGTGCCTATGGTGTACTGTACTGTAAACAAAGATACACTAAATTAAACACAGGCATACAGTAAACAGCAGTACTGTCAAAGTTATGGTTGAATTTAAAGCTGTGTTAACTCTTAAAGGGATAGTTTACTTAAAAGATGTAATTCAGTCATAGTATAGATAAGACTGTCCAAACCTTTATGAGTTTCTTTATTGTGTGGAACACAAGTTATTTTGAAGAGTGTTGGTAACCAAACAGTGTCTGGTCCCCACTGCTCTCCATTGCATTTTTTCCTAGTCAGGGAACACAAAAATTTTGTTGTCAAAATAATTTCTTCTGTGTTTCTCTCAAGAAAAAATCATTAAGGTTAGGAATAATATGAGGGTGAGTAAATGATAACAGAATGTTATTTGTGGATGAACTATCATCCAATATTTAACAGGAATATCACTATTTAACAGTGTTTGTGCAGACATGCTAAACTTTGGAGAATACAGTATTTAACATTAATAATGTTATTAATCACCATGTTTTATACATTTTGTTAAACATTATTTTATTCACGTTTATAATTATTTTTAAAGCAGATTATGGCAGGATGGGAAAAAGTGAGTGCAATGTGCAGCATGCTACCTTAAAAGTTACCAAGAGGGGTGTGTGTGTGCGTTCGTGCATGTATTAAATTATATGTTAAAAACCAGTGTTCTAACCTTTTGGCTAGTAGACATACTGCACTAAAAAAAAATTCCAAGGTTGGCAGGTCTGAAACCCCCTTTAGGGTTACAGTTATTTTATATTTTAAAATGAAACAATATGTTATTTGAACAATTAAGCCTTCTTGAGCCCTCGATGTAGCAATATTTTATTTTTATTAATTAATTGGAATTCCAAGCACCATAGAAGTGCTAGTCCCCACAGTCATGTACAGAGGGAAAATGCTTTATTTTGAGATCAAAAACAGTGTTTTCATTTCATTTTCATTCACTTTTTGTTTGTTAACTCGTTTCATTGTTTAAGCGATTAAATCTACTGTATTTCATACACAACGTATTTACCCACGTGTATGTTGAATTATGCAGACTATCGTTTTTTTATCTATGTTGATGTAGACGTGTTTACAAACTTGCTTATTTACCAGATAAACTGTTACTGGTAAAGTTTGTTCTCATGATCAAACTCAAGAGACTCTAAGTAACATTACAGATGATTTGTTTATATATTTTACTGTTGTATTTACTTGAAGCTTTCTTAGATTTTGAAACGAAGTAAACACGTAATGTGTGTTGTATGTTGGGCATGTAATATGTAATAGATGAACGTTTTAATGAATAGTCTAACGATTTATAGTCGTTGTACCTATTGTTATAATATTTCTTTTTGACTGAATACATGTTTGTTTTATTTGTCTATATCCTAGATTCGCAGCTGGACACATCCTTCTACACTGTATGCAAACATGCAACATCATTACACACAGTCATGGAGTCAGACTGGCATATGAGGAGCAAAGGTATGTAACACATATGATGTATTTAGCTAGGGATACCACTACCAGTCTTAAATGTATAACTGATGATGACAAAGTTTTTTTTCTCTGCATAATCATAGGAACCCAGGCAGTAGCATCGTTTCACAATGTTACCATCATCAGTGGATGCCTTTTCCTTCCATTGCCTGAGATTTCAGATTTGCAGCAAAAAAATTTGATTTTCCCATTTATTGGAATGCTGTGCAGGTATTTAAGTATTTTAGTAACTGTGTTAAATAGTATTTACTTTTACAATAAATTAATTGCTTGTTTATATTTTACAGGTTGTACCTTGCAGCCATCCATTACAATGTCACCAAGCCGTAACAAAAGCAGGAGAGGGAAAGTACAAGGCTATGTTCCCAAAACACACAAGTGACATACGTAAGCAGTAATGTTTTATTTCAAATATATTCATAATAAAAACTTAATGTAAGCAGGGAAATAAATTATCAAAACAAAAGATTTATTGACTGCAATATTTGTACAGTTATGTGCATGATGTGATTTGAAGATAAGCTGAAGGAAACCCCGATTCCAATAGACCTGGCATCACAGTTTAAGAGACCTTCAAAGGAGGACGTGATTGAATGCCATCTCATCTTCAGTGCAGGGGTCGGAAGCCAACATGTGACCGTCTGATCAGGAAGCTCCAAGCGTATATGGAGAACAACACATGACAGGATGATAACCTTATAGTGTCGTCTTAGATAGCACCAGCTGACAAAAGCTTTGATATGCCATTTATCTGAATAGATAGCTGTAAGAATGAATTGAACATTTTTGAAAGAAGAGCACAATATGGTTACTAAAGTATGTTTATTTGTATATTGTTTAACATTTAAATATATATTTGTAAAAAAAAAAAACTTTTGACTGAGTACTATATTTTCTTTAAAGTTACATCTTTTGTTCTTTTGGGTACTTTGTTACTATAATGATACTTTAGTGTTATTGGTTTAAAAATGTAATAAAAATAAAACTTACTCTAGTCCTGCGCCTCAAAGGCTTATATTCGGTACAATAAATGTTCTGTGTGTAGGGATTTAGACAATTTGTGCAAAACCTGGATGATGAATCACGCAGGTAAGAGGCCCTGGAACCTGTTGCATTCTCCTTAAAACCTAATAAGTAAAAACATAGCACTTATAAGTAAGCAGTCTTTCATAATAAAGTATACTATAGTAAAATAATGTAGAAATAACATTTCAATTAATACTTCATGTGCTACATTTGGTGTTTCCATATAGTTGCACAGTAATATAGTATGTAAGCAGTCTTTTATAATAAAGTTTACTATAGTAAAATAATGTTAACAATAACAAATTAAATCGTTTTATAATCATTTCAAAAAATACTTTCTATGTGCTACATTTGGTGTTTCCATATAGTTTGCACAGCAGTACATTATAATTACACTTTGGATGTTTTTGCAACACATTTTCGTCTTCCTTCCGTCATTCTGGCAGAGCTAAAGACACCTAAAAAAGTTAAATCCAATCGCGTTCATTGACGGACATCGTTTATATCGTAACGGCTGTCTAAACTCTCTGGATCGAGCTCGAAGTGGTAAGGCAGTACAGACACCATCGTTTATAGAGAAATATAACTGCTTGTTTACATTCTTGTCTGTGAATCTCAGTCAGAACCGGAAAACCCACGTGTAGTCAGGGGCGTAACCTTTCAAACACACGCTGAACCCAGTTGACCAAAACAGTTGAGTAGGTCATCTAACCAATCCGAGTACACTAGACATTTTGAGAGGCGGAGACAGAACTAAACCGAGCGTTTTCCAGACAGAGAAAAATCAGTGAGGTATGTAAGCAATTTATAAGACTCATAATGCATTAGTTCAAGTTTTAACAACATGTATTTACTATGGGATATTACAATAACGTGCTAATTATTAGCATAATAGGTGCTCTTTAAAAGGCAAAATGCTAAATAAATATTATAAAATATATAATGAAAGTAGTGGTCCCCTGGAGTTACAGTATGTGCCTGGTGTTACTGTGTTTTTTTTCTTTCACATTAAATAAAATCTTTCACATGTGGACATGATGATAATTTTTAATTCATTGAATTCTGGTACACTTAAGAATCAAGCTTTAAAGCTGAAAAAATAAAAAAACATATTTCATAAACACCTTTAATATTGCTAAAGAAGTAAGGTAACACCAGTGACAAAAAAGGTCTATGCAGTCATGAAGTACATGCACACAAAAAATAAAAAATCATTAAGCTGTCATTTATGTGTACTTATAAAGTCAAAGAGTAATCTAATAAAGTTGAAATGTTAGAAAAATAAATACATTTTAAGACATCTTGCCACACCAAAAGTGAATGTTTCTGTAGAATGGCCCTCATACGACTGAATACGACTGAAACGTTGATGGCTGATAAACATAAAAAAAATCATTTTAAGTTGAACTATCCATTTACCTTAAGTACATGGCTTTTCGTCCACCACTGGATTGTGGTATCACAGCAGATTTACCTGCCCCAATCCACACAACTGTAAAGTATGATATAAATAAAAGCTATTTAATGTTATAAATGTCATGAGACTTACCTGTACAATTATTGTATTTATTATAACATGGTTGTTATGAATCACCAGCACAAGCTGCTTCCGATCTTTTGCTTATGGATTTGATTAACTTTTTGGAAACAATTTCTCTGATTGCTGATATTGTTTATCAAAATACTTCTGATATTTTTGAGGACTTTTAATGTTGATTACAACTCTCTGTGTAGATTTGAAAAGCTCATATGCAAAACCCTGCGTCTGACATGTTTTTTTGTAAACGATTTTTTTTTATCAGACTCTTACTGGATTTTGCCAACTAGCCGGTATTTCCTGAGGCTGGGATTAAGCAGATTCGAATCTAAAGTATTTGATGAATGTATAATATTTGCCGAGAGCATTCTGTTAATATCATTATCTCATTTTTGACCGATGTGGTTTAGCGGCTGTTGCATCTGTGATGCAGATCAATGACAGCTGTCACTAGCCTCTTTCACACAGTAATACTGGTAAATTACCATGAATTTGTGAATGAATGAATTTACCAGTAAATACAAAAATGTGCTGTTCACACACGCAGTGACATTCCGTCTTTTTACCAGTAAGACATCATTCACACATCAGTATCAAATTACCGGTAAATTTGTTGAGAAAGCTGAAGTACCTGTGGCGCACGGCAAGCTCAGTGTTGTATTTGTAAACAATCCACGTCGTTCATATCCACGGTCCGTATTTTGTTGTTTTCACGTCTGTGGTAAACTCTGACAGTCGCGAAGTTGCTCATGACCAAACAACATTGCATGAGGCGACGTCAAACCGATGGCGTTTTAAACAACAGTACTTTTTGCACATTAGGCTTCACATAGGTGTGCTAAGGACGTCGGCAATTCGGCAAGTAGGTGGTAAGATGTTTTAAACAACTTTGGTGAAGAAATGTGGACGTAAACTTCAGGTGTGCTTGACTTTCAAGCACCGCATGTGTGGAAACCTCCGTAAACAGTCTGGGCGTAAACGCGTCATCTGTTTTAAAACATTATGATTGGCCCGAAGCTGTCA
The DNA here is from genome assembly GCA_025389145.1 of Misgurnus mizolepis. Taxonomy (NCBI): domain Eukaryota; kingdom Metazoa; phylum Chordata; class Actinopteri; order Cypriniformes; family Cobitidae; genus Misgurnus; species Misgurnus mizolepis. The sequence continues at coordinate 43,484,549 of JAIFKI010000004.1, read as the reverse complement.
GCGCGGTCTGACGTTGTCCGTTCTAAATGCCGGTAATCCTATATTTTTCGTTCACACATAGCGCTTACCGGTAAATTACTGGTAATCTTACAACCTGTCTTACTGGTAAATTGGGAGCACTGATTTACCGGAAAGGTTCTGTTCACACATGATCTGTTAACTGCAATTTACCAGTAAATTACCAGTAAAGACTGTATGTGTGAAAGGGACTATTGTCTTCCTAACCTTCTTTCTGTCTTTCTTGTGTGTGGATCATAAACCTAATGATTATTTTCCAGAAATCCTGATCAAGTCTTTGCCCTTATCACCATAATTGCAGAATTCCTGCACTGTTGATGAAGATTTGTCACTACAACACTATTAAAGGTGCTAAAAAGGATGTTTTGTTTTATACATTGCAATATTACTTGAAACTGTCTTTACTAACCGATAAAAGACTATTTATCAGATGCACTGAAAGTAATAATATTAATATACGTCATCTGTGCACAAGGTAGGGCCTTAAAAAGATCAGCCAATCAAGAAGGCCAGTGACGTCTCAGGGCCACGACGAAGGCTGTCCCAATTTGAAGACTCCTTCACATGCAGCCTCCAAATTCAGCCTTTGTTTCCCCTTTGTGGACTTCAGAGGCTGCAGCCTTCAAATTTGCAAGTCCACGTCCTTAGAAGGATCCAGCCCCTGAATTGGGATGCACACACCATTGCTGCGTCCGAAACCGCCTACTTCATACTAAATAATACGCGAAATGCAGTAGACGAGGCGAGTAGTATGTCCGAATACATAGTATTCAAAAAACAGTATGCGAAAAGTACCCGGATGACCTACTACTACCGGTTAGATTTTGCTGTGTGCATACGATGGACACTTCACTATCCCATGATGCCCTGGCAGAGGAGTTATCCAACGAAGAAAAAGAGGCATGCGGCAGTTTTCGTGCTGGAATGACATGACGTGATGACGACGTACGTCACGTGATGTAGCAACATGGCGGATGTAGTACGTCCGAATCTCATTCATAAAACCAGGATTCGTACTACACAGTACCTACTGTTTTACCGGCAAGTAAGTAGGTACTTCATCTTATTCAGTACTACATTTCGGATGTACTATTTCGGACACAGCCCATGTGTTCTCTAAAATTCAATCCCATGACCTTTGCACTGCTAATGCAATGCCCCACCAACTGAGCTACAGGAACTAAGGTTCTGCTTAACTGTTCTGGGTTGTTGCCAGAATTTTGCTCTTTGGTAATGAGTTTTGTGTGGTTGCTTATTGGTGCAGGTAAATGTTTTGAAAAAAAGTCAAATTCAGGGGAGATGTGGCCTAATGCTTAGAGAGTTGGGCTTATAACCCGAGAGTTGCCCTTGAGCAATAACCTGTCCCCCATTGTTCCTTGGGAATTCCCGTGATAGCTGTCCACCGCTCTGTGTGGTGTTTGTGTGTTCATGACTTGCAGTGCGTGTGTTTACTACTGACTGGATGGGTTAAATATAGGGGTCACATTCCAAGTATGGGTTACTGTACCATTACATCACTATAACAAATGCCAACGTTTTATGCTTAGGGCTAAATTAGGGTTTAATTAAAAATCCCTAAACCTAAGTAAGCAAATGTTATTGCCATATCCAAGAAGTCGATATAAATTTGACTTCTATTTAATTTTATTTATAATTATTAATCTAGAATGATTGAATAGATTTTCGATCTCATCATCACCGTTCTCCTTGTCATTCCATACAGAACATTGTGTCCGGGTGGGGCTTAGTGAGAGAGTTCATGAAACGGTCACTGCGCATAACCAGACTACACTCTGACTCACTGCTGCAAAATATGCCATGGTGCATTAGTGTTGTGCTGAACTTAGGGTGGGGGTGGATAAGTGCAGTATAAAAGAAACAGGCACATCTGAAAACTTAAGAAACTATGAGAGAGAGGCAAAGAGAGGACATCAGCGCACTTACTTGCACCTGCAACTCTGAATGATTGCAAAATGGGATTAATCAAATATGTGACCCTGCCTCTACAAACCCAGTTGAAGTCTTTATTTGTGATTTTCTACATAAAATCATCCTACGTTTGTAAAGAACATCTGTGAAAATACAACCTTGATATCTTTAATATTACCGAGTAAGACCATGGCAAAGACTGATATGTGAAATTAGTAATTAAAATTAAATTTTGCTTATAATAAGATTATTGCCCACCACATTTCAACATCCCACCATATTTTAGGAAAATAGTTACTACTGTTTGTTTTATGAATTGTATTTTTGTGTCAGTGGTCAGCAGTATTTATGTGGCTAGCGCCCCCTAGACACCAAGAGCTACTGGGCAAACATTACATCACAATGTGAACTGATCCTTTAGTACTGTTGTTATAGCTTCCCCTAAATTCCCCTTAAATCTGCATCCTTATTAATTTTGCCCAATGTATGTCAGGAAAAGTCCATTAATTAAATTGAATGATTTTCTCACTTTTTTCACTTGAGGGTCATTTTCTCCACTGTCCCCATTTAGCTCTTCTACAAAACTGATGCCAGATCAGAGATAAACTTCTCAAAGAGCCTGAACCTCGGCTAAGCCCTGAATTTATTGTTGCAGCTGCATGACCTTATAAAAGCAAAACACTAGCATCTCAAAAAATATAGCATAGTTTGGGGGCAATTAAAGATGTTAGGATCAGTTTCTATTGACATATCAGAGTGACCTCTTTCTGTGCCTTCAGGCTCAAAGCGACCCAGAAACATTCCAGCTCAGATCATCAAAGTGTACAATACAGGATCTCTTTCTCCTGTAATATAAAATATACATTAGTTGTATAAAATCTTATTTATTGATTATTAAGGGTATGGTTTGTAAAAAGTCTGGACACCTGCTCTCCTCTCTTTCATTGATCATCATCAAGCATCTGATGCCTCCCGGCAGAAATCATTGATCATTGAGGGACCACAGAGAGACAGAGAATGTAACTATGATTCATATGATTTTAAGTCATGTCTTCTGCAGACTGAGGGAGATGCATTTTGATGCTAAATGTGTAAAGTCACCTGTAGCAGCCGTTTAAAATGAGCAATAGTTTATAGTACACACACTGTCACAGCAACCATAAAGAAAGGTCAGACTCAAAACTTCTACAATAACATTAAATAATTAGTTTCTCTTTTTTTGTACATTTTTTCAAGATGGCGCCAGTGTACTCAGCATGCCATCTCTTCTCTGTGTCTTGGTCAGCAGTCACAGGAAACATTAGTAAATATTAATCATGACAGTGTTTAGGAGAACATATAATAGGTACGTTTGATCAATTAAGTATGCTAAATATTTTTTCTTAATTGCGTAAAACTGTCATAGTAAAAAAGCTTTAGTCTGCAGATGGTTATTTTGGGAATTATGCGCTTTACCGGACTTTTTATGCACATTCCGGGTGCAGATTTGATGCGCCTAAGTCATATACTGGGCTTTCTGGGTGCAGAAATGATGCCCTTGAAGCATCCTCTCATGGGAATCCTTGCACCGCAATGGAAAGTTTATAACTGTTAAAACACAAAGAGAATAGATGCATCGTGTGCTCAAGACAAAGTGAATTGCATCCATCCGACGGCTTACTGAGACTTTATAAAATCAGATCTTTAATAAAGCCTGCAGTTATCTTGTGTTTGCGTGTTTGAATGACGCGTTTCATTCGTCCGCTTCACCAGTGGATTATTAACTCAGTTTGCGAGTAAGTTACAATGTTTCTGTAAACTTAAAAGATCTTTAAATGTGTGTTTGTTCCTTCACATGAAGCTATTGAGTGTTTTAAAAGACTTTAAATATAGTGCATAAACGTTTATTGTGCTTTTATAATACGTTGTCCTTTTAATAGCTTGTCAGTAACAACCACGGCTAACGCACATATCGGAATTGGATCGGTCATGTTGTCGGTCCTCGATCCGATGTCCGATCCAGCCGAAAAGCCCGGATCGGACCCGATACCGATCCAGCATATCGGATCGGGACATCCCTAGTCCACAGGCACACTTTAGATCAGGGGTCGGCAAGTAACTTTGGCCGCGGGCCAATATTTTTTTAGCCAGTAGATGGCGGGCCAGCTGCTGTTCCCACACTTACGTGTCTTATTTTGAATTAGCCTAGTATAGGCTATCTGATCTTTTGTCAAGAAACATTGTCTTTATTTCCTATTTAAAAGACGAAAGACAGCATTAAAAATAGCTAAAAACATGGTTATGGATCCGCGTATCATTGGTTTTTCAAATTAAAAACAAAATGACAAATTAACCACCACGGGTTTCGGATTGTGTGCTCAGATCAAAAAATTAATTACTGGATTAGACAAATTTTTTATTTAACACCTTTACAGGCATAATAAATCAATAAAAACATTAAAAAAAAAAACAAGTAGGCTACTATAGTGGTAACATATTATAGGCATTTATGCTCTCATGAAAGACTCTTACAGTCTGACTTTTGAACTTTATTCCTTTTTTTATGAATATTTATACGGGACACACACATACACACCTAAGGTTAATGGATGTCTGCGCTGGACTGTTTTTTTTTTGTCCAGCTCCCACAAGATTCTATTCAGTAAACCGCTTAAAACACTCTGTGTTCACCCGCTTTATTTCCCGACCTGACGGGTCCGCAAAACTTAACGTTAGATCTCGTTTCCAGAATCTCACATTCAAATGTCTCTAACGAAAAGAGAGATAAAGTAACCTATAACAATTATAAATGCTATACCAAAATTGTGTTCATGCCAATATAAATATTATTTTAACATTGTACTGTCAGCAGAGAAAAAATAATGAAATATAAATAATAAATTAAATAGGACAAAGCCTCTCTCTCAAATTTCTAACCAGCATAAACCGAAACCATTGTTGGTTGCAGAGTTGCTGTTCAAACAAATTGCTCCTTTGCCATTGCCAATAACATTTTAAACGGAGGCAAATATCAAAGAACTATGCGTTAGGAAAATTTATAATGGCTTTATTTTAATATACATGTAAAACCATATTTTGGTGGATTACTTTAATTTTTTAACGAATTTGCCTGCCCATTTAGTCTTAATAATTAACGGTAAACGAACTTGACTTGCTGTTCTCGAAGGCAGGTCGAACCTTAAGGTCGGGCTCGAGCCCCAAGTTCAAGTATCAGAACAGAAGAAAAAAAATGAGTAGTGAATGAGATGATGAGAAGGAGGAATTGCAGCTGCGCGGAGGCAGTACTACAGTCTGTCCGTTTACTGGCTTGTTGCAACCATAAACACCTACGTTTATCTTCAAATGGTGTCTTTGATAATGGTATTCTATAAAAATGAAGACGGTCTTTTTTGGTATTCCTATTTTGACACTCAACAGCACAACAAGAGGTTTTCTAGTGAGTTATCTTGCTCGTTTAACTTGTGTGTAATTCATTTCCACTGTTTTTCGGCAACCACATTGCGCACACAGCTTGCAGTGACGTAACTGTGATGTCTATACGCAAATGATCTATAAGAACTTATAGTAAAAGATAAACAATCACAAACGCTCAATCAACAATACTTTGTCTATGATTCTAACTAATGAGTTTGTCTTTAAGTGAAACTAATTTGCAAGACAACTTGCACACATCAAGCTTAAAGAGCACCGTTTGAAAGGCCTCAAATGTGTGCTTTTGTTTTTTTGGGTAGACGAGGTTCAGTGCATACACCAGGCCAAGAACAGCAGCACAGGCTCTACAAGATGATGTTGATGTCCTCCTGATCATCTTTCTCTCATTCATTACATCAAAAGCACAAAAAGTATATAGACCCCTTCTAAACACCTACACTGTTCTCTTGGATGAAGACATCCTGATTTTCACCCAGATAACAGATCAGGCAATGAAGGGACAACTTCTCTTGTAATATTAATGATTCTGATGTGACAATAATAATGAATAAGATATTATTGATGTTATGAAAGAACCTGCAGCAGGGCATCCATTTTTTGCATAAAATTCGAGCCAAGTGTTCCCCCATGCTAGTAAATATGGCCAAAAGTATAGGAGTGTAACGGTTTAACAGCTTGATTAATGTCAATTCTACTGTATGTGCAAAGTAGTGATTCTACAAAATTCTTAATTAATCTGAAAAACAAAACACAAAAAAATGTCTAGGATTATGTTAAGCATAACCACATAATTGTCTGTGATGGAGTTTAATGACAATGCAGAAAATACAGTTTTACCTGGAGAATATCAAACAGAGCCACCAGCGGTCTTTAATTTCTGCAATACTTGGACATAGTTCAACCACCCAATGTCTTAGGGGAGCAAACGGTTTTGACATTTTGTCTTTCACCACACTGATATTGTTCTTTTTTTCCATTACAGTCAGCAGATGGAGTCTCTTTTGCTACAAATTGTCCTGGTTTTCACCAGCTGGGTATGAAGGTAGAAAATTAACTTGTGTCTTACGAGGCTTTTTTTAGATTTTTTGCCCACTCCCTGTACTCAGGGTTCTTCTTCTTAAATGTATTACATGAAAAGTCAGGAAAACCAAACTTGCTGAGTTGTCTTCTGTTATCAGCCATTTTGTACTTCAGGCTCATTTGCCAGCCATGAATGCCAGTAAAAGAGCCTGGTTTATTCAGCAACCACATTGCGCGTACAGCTTGCAGTGACGTAACTGTGACGTTTACATGCAAATGGTCTATGAGAACTTATAGTAAAAGATAAACAATCACAAACGCTCAATCAACAATACTTTGTCTATGATTCTAACTAATGAGTTTGTCTTTAAGTGAAACTAATTTGCAGGACAACTTGCACACATCAAGTTCAAAGAGCAACGTTTGAAAGGCCTCAAATGTGTGCTTTTGTTTTTTTTGGGTAGACGAGGTTCAGTGCATACACCAGGCCAAGAATTATTGTCGAATAAGTGCTTTAGCCACAATTTCAATGTACTTTACAGATGTGATGTGATGTGGATAGCCTTAACAAAATAATAAATTCTGTCCTTCTTCACAATTTGGACATTTAGAAAGCTACCATCTCTGTTGTAATCCTCCATAGCGTTTTTGACCACCATCTCTACTTCTGGAGAAAAAGATGGGATAGGGAACTCTTGAGGCCATGGCAGCCTCTCTGGGGTAATGTTTGGGGAAAGCATGACTAATCCACATCCTCTGGGGAAACAATGTGTGACTGCTTCATCAACTAAACATGCACTACAGGAAATAGAATATTCTTTACATCATGTGAATTATGTACTGGCAGAAAAGTTTTCTTCATTTTCAGCAAAGAATGTCATAACATTAGTAGCAAGGAATACAACTTTGATGTTATCCTTGTACTGAATTTGGTCAGCGGATGCAAGTCATTAAAGTTAGAATCCTTATACTTAAGAGATAAATACTTGGACGGCAGGGCGGCGCCTTGAATGCAATATTTACAACTGCCTTTTATACACAGCTGTACACTTTTGGCTTAGCCTGATTTTTTAAGATGCATATTAGGCTTTTAATGACCCTATGTCAAAACATGTTTTGAAAATACAAATGTTCACAGCAGTCATGCTCTTATTTAATCAGAACAGGACACAATGCTTCAGTGTGACTGTGTAGGTGTTTTGTACCCAAACAATAAGCTGCCAGAGGATACCAATTACCAAGTTCCTTAAGTTAAACAAGGCGCATATTACAACTTGACTGAAGATATCAGATGTTCATCATACCAATATTTGAAAGTCTTGATAATGAAACGAATACTTCTGCCCAAAATGACTATCTGCGTCATTTCAGCAAAATCAGGTAACCCTCCAGTGCAACCATAAGGCAAAATCATTTCCATTTTATAAACTGTTCAACAGTACTGTAAGTTACTGAATTGGTTAAAGGGACACTTACTTGATTTGACATTTTTCTGCTGTACCTCTACATGCAGAAGCTCCAACTGCATTTTGAAAACCTTACTCACATACAATGATGTCCCATTAGAACTGACACATTTTTTAAATTTGATGTATGTCTCACTACACGCTTGAAAAAGCTGTGGTTAGATTAAAAATTTATGTTCCAAAGTCCTACAGCAGGACCAAATGATTGACATCAACTGTCATTCTCTTAAAGAAGTGCCAATTAGACACTTTACATGTAGCTCTAAACTTATAGGACTGACCTTACAAAGTTCATTAACAAACTCATTGATATTGTCTTTACTGAGAATACATTTATTCTGCCTTAAATTTGAATCATCAATGTTTCACACTACTGCTGTCAGAGAAGATATAAACTGGAATTCCCATACCAAGTCATCAATACATATAGCAGAGGCATTATCAACATACTCCAGCTTCAACAGGAGTATGGCTAATTTATCCAGAACAGTTTGACACATTTGGAATTGGGTGATCTGGAATCTGATCAACATTTTGTCCAGTGATATCTTCTGAATCCTCTCAGTGTGATTCAGCAGCAACTGAATTCTGCATGGTCTTTCTTATCACATCAGCCTTAAAACCATTGCGACAATGAGGATTGTGTTTTCTAAAGTTTAGGGGTTTACATGCAAGAAAGTTTCATATTACAAATGTTACAGATAAAGCTCAGCATTGCCCCTGGCTCCAAAATGTCTTTGATGATAAATGATATCTACTCAAATGTGTGGGAAGAACAACATGTCTTTTGAAAGAGTATGGGCAGTCTTAATGTGGGCAAGGTATAGTATGGCTGTGGGTAAATGGCCCATGCTTTAGTTTGTAGTGCCTCAAAAGAGCTCCCTTTGAAGTCCTGTCAACCGGCACAGTTTGCACTTCCACACCATTATTTAATGCTGCATTATCATTAAGTCCTAGATGAACTGAAAAATATTTAGACTGAAAATATCTAAAGAGAGATTTATAAAAAAGTGGAAAGGCTGTACTGGCATTGTGAAAAGACAGACGACACTCTATAAATAAAATGAGATGTTTAAGAGGTGTTTGTACAATTATAACAATTATATGGCTTTTTTAAAGATTGCTTCATTTTGAAGTAATCACAAGCATAATGTTAAAAATACTTTGATGCTTTGTTTATCCATGAAATTGTTTAATATTTACATTGTTAAATTTTTAATAACCAAAAGAAACTGAACTGAGGTTTATTTACACAATGCAATAAAGCCATATATTTCAAATTAATGTAAAATGTATGATATTTCATCTCAGTGATACAGATTAGTACCATATTTTTCTGATTTCCACAGACTTAAAAATAAAGTTGTTGTAGCCACTTATACTACGTCATTAAATGTACTATACTCTTATATACATACCCACGATTTGCAGAACAACACACTATTGTTGCGACAGCTTGATGTTTTTAACCACACTTTTCTGTTTAAATGTTTTTTTCTTTTATGAACTGATTTGAGACTTATTGTGAGAGGGGCCTTTTGTCTTTGCATACACAGGGTTCCCGCGGGGTCTTAAAAAGCCTTAAAAGCATTGAATTTATTAATTTGGAAATAATACCTTAAAAAGACTTTAAAAAGTCTTGAAGTTTGATGTCTGGGTCTTAAAAATTGTGCAATATGTGATTTCTCCATATTGTATTTTTTTCTCTTTGGGTGACTTGTGTGAATTGTGCAAATCCAAAGTGGGTTTTTTTTTTGCGTGCAAGCACATCTCTCTGTTTCTCAATGGTGCGTCATGACGTGAGTTCAGCGTCACATGTTTCTGAACTTGAGCAGAGTTGTATGCATTAGAGGTTTTAACGGAGGACCTTTGAATCTAAAATAATAAGTGGATTAAGCTCTTTTAATCTGCAAGAGAGGAATTAAAAGAGAGGCACTTTTACTGCTTCCGCTCTATCTAAAAAAAGATAAAAAGAAAACTACATGAACCATTATAACACATCGATCACATTTATAATCTCTGGACCTGCAATTTCTATCATTAATATACTATACATATTATTGTATTTGTCACACGGTGACGATCTTTCCAGGGGCGGAACCGAAATTAGGAGAGTTTGGTTCCGCCCGGAAGTGTTTCCGCCCGGACTGAAAAAGACGAACACCGGACTTCCGGTAAGTGCCGCGAGCGGGAAAATCAGCGAATTGCACACGTGTGTGTAGTTAACATTAGCGGTTGATGATTGGAGTAAATGACGAGCAGGGCAGTATAAAGGATGATCCAAAACCACAGTTTGTTGTTCAGTTTGGGTTCAGTTGTTGGGCTCGTTTGGTGCTGTTGGTGCGTTTACTGCTGGGCTGTTTTTCCTCTCAGGCTGAAGCTGGTGTGGCTGTGTGGGACGAAGTAAACCATAGTGGTTGGAAGACGATTGGAGACTTGGATATTGAAACGAAACAAAAGGAGAAGCGGAGTTAGTGTGAGTGTTGCTATATTCACTTCACTTTATACTTTATTAGTCCCATCACTGGGAAATTTGTCTTGGACAGCGTGCAAGTCAGTACAAACCTTATAATGATAATAATAATAACACAGCATGCATTAAAAAACACATACAAATAAAATAAATATAAATACATAAAACACAATGGTGATTCACAGTATTTTTTCTCTGTTTAAAGCTTTGATTGCAATGGGAACAAATGAGTATTTAAATCGATTTGACCTGCTCATCAAGACCCTATATCTCTTTCCTGATGGTAGTAGTTTAAAGTTATCTTTCAGGATATGAGTCTCGTCCCTCACAATTTTCTTAGCATGGTTTAAAATGGCGGCATCAAACAACTCTTGTACTGATTTCTCCTCGCCTCCTATAATTTTAAAAGCATTGTGCACCAGACGTCCTAACCTGGATTGTAGCTGGACAGTCAAATTTCCATACCATGCAGTGATACCATATCTTATCAAGCTCTCAAAAACAGACTTGTAAAACAAGTGCAAGATCTTTTGGTTAACTCCGAACGCTTTTAGCCTTCGTAGAAAGTATAACCTCTTCTGTAAATTGGAACAAAGATTGTTGACATGAGAAGACCAGCATAGTGAGTTATCCATATAGACTCCCAAGTACTTGTATGAAGGAACCTGTGCAATGATATTACCATGTATCATTACAGGACTATGGTCTCCTACACCTCTAGGATCGAAAATCATTTCAACCGTCTTTGTTCCATTGAGTATCAAGGAGTTATCGTCACACCAACCGACCAAACGGTCTACCTCTGAAACATACTGTGAAGTATTGCCTTTCTTATTTAATAAGCTTAAAATTGCTGTGTCATCAGAAAATTTTATAAAAAAAGTATTATCTTGTTTTGTTACGCAATCATTTGTGTATAATGTAAATAAAATTGGTGAACAAACGCATCCCTGTGGAGCCCCCATATTCGTGATTTTAACCTCAGAGTATGATTTGTTGACTCTCACCTGTTGTGTACGGTTATTCAGAAAGGAATGGAGCCACTTAATACAGTATGGATTCACCTTAAGCTCTGCTAACTTTGTAGTCAACAGCATAGGATTCAGGGTATTAAAAGCGGAACTAAAATCAATAAAAAGTAAGCGGGCATATGCATGACTATCTTCTAAATGATGGTTGACTAAATGAGTGATGCAGTTGATGGCATCTTCAGTACCTCGCCTTTCCCTATATGCAAATTGAAACGGGTCGAGTAAAGGTTTGACTTGATCCTTTAGGCCTATTAGAACAAATCGTTCAAAACACTTCATGACATGAGATGTAAGGGCCACTGGTCTAAAGTCACAATTGTTCACAGAGTTCTTCTTCTAGGACTGGTATAACAATGGATTTCTTCCATAGAGATGGAATAATATGTGAGTCCAGTGATTTTTGAAAGATGGGGCAAAAAGCCATAGAGAGCTCCTTAGCACAAGTTTTTAACAGAAAGGCTGAAATTTTATCTGGGCCCATGGATTTTTTTGAGCATACACCTTTAAATAAAGTGCTAATCATCTTTGGGTCTACCACTATTCTTTGACCTGGTTCACATATTACATTGTCCAGAACACCCGTATAGTCAACCGGTGACTCAAACCTAAGAAAAAAGTCATTTAAATCATTTGCCCTGTGTTCATCATCATTTGTTATTAAAGTTTTGTGATGTGGTATTATATTTGTTACTTCTTTCATTGCGTTCCACATTTTCCTAGAATTCCCTGTAGCAAAATGATCTTCTATTGTATCTCTATATTTATTCCTCGCCTTCTTCAGTAATAGGTTCAGTTCCTTTTGGACTGTTTTTAGTTTAATTTTGTCGTGATTTATAAAGGCCAACTTCTTCCTGTTCAAACATTCCTTAACTTCCTTTGTTATATAACTTTTGTTATTTGGAAATACTGTGACAGTTTTCTTTTCCACAATTGTATCCACACAAAATGTATATAGTCCGTCATGGATTCTGTGGCCGTCTCAATATCCATCTCGTGAAAAAGTTCCAGTCCGTAGAGTCAAAACAGCCCTTTAAGGTATCTATACTATCGTCCGACCAAACCGAGATTGTCTTTGTGTGTGGCTTGGCTCTTTTTAAAAGAGTTTTATAAGTCGGAATCAAATGGACTATGTTGTGATCACAATTAGATAGAGGAGGTTTGGCTTTAGCAACATATGCATCCTTAACGTTTCCGTAACATTTGTCCAGAATCTTATTACCTCTCGTAAAACACTTAATATATTGTTCATATCCCGGGAGCATAAGCTCCAGTCTACACTGATTAAAATCTCCAAGGATAAAAATTGGAGCTGCTGGAGTACGCCTTAGTTGTTCGTTGACACAGTCACTTATACACCTGGCTGCGTTAGCAGCTTTTCCACTCGGTGGAACATACACCGCACAAATAATGATGTTTCCAAATTCACGCGGCAAATAGAACGGTCTTAATGATAGACATAATAATTCCACGTCGGGATTGCACACAGTATCTCTTACCGTATGCTGGCCGCACCATTTGTCCTTAATATATAACAGACACCGCCGCCTCTTGATTTACCAGAGTTTTCATCTCTGTCTGCTCTAACAAGCGAAAACCCGTCCAGTTCAACCAGTGAGCAGGGGATGTCCCGATGAAGCCATGTCTCCGTGAACACCATCAAGCAGGACTCGCGATACTCGTGCCATATCCTTGTGATCGTCCGAAGCTCCTCGATTTTATTCTTTAAGGACCGCACATTGCTTAAAATCACAGACGGAAGTGGAGGTTTATCGCCGCGGTTCCGAAGACGGAGACGAATTCCTCCTCTCTTTCCTCTTTTCCGGGATCGCGCCGAAAATGCGCTCTTCCTCCTGATATCAGCAGGTAAGTCCGTGAGAGGCAATGTTCTTTCGGGCCTCAAAAGGAGCAGTTCCGCTCTAGTATAACTCAAAGATGGCCCGACGACCAGGTGTGCCGATGTTGCTCGATTCAAAGCAAATATCCTCCCTCCAATCAAAGTCAATAAAAGGAATTGTACTAAAAACATCTTCATTGTGTTTGCACTTTAACGCATTAGTACGTTAAAAACAATAAACACTTTAAAATCAACTTTAACATGAACAAACAAACTGTTCTGACTATGCACGTGTCCGGGTCGCCAGCCGAGCAGCGATATTGTGGATATTGAGGATATTGTGATACAAGTGAAATCGCTGTGCAACCCTGTTGGGGGAAGAGACGCTCTGTGTTGTGAGGCTGGGAGTAATCGCCTGTGTGTATTAAAAAGGAGAGCATCAGAGAAGATCTTACAGTGACTGTGAGTATGAAACATTGAGTTTGAGACACACTGTATACTAACCTGTTTCGTAGCGAACGATTCCAGGAAAAGGAGGACGGCCCTACCCTTAAACAGTGTGGTGGGTGAGCCAGAGGAAGACAACTTGGGCTATCACAGCGACGTGAATGCTGACTGGGCCGTGCACACCATCGTCTAAACGGACTCCGGTGAAGTGAAGGAAGACGGGGCGTCCTAAGTGTTGACTTTGAGTGCGGTGGGTGAATCTGTGTTGTTGTGGAAATTTCATTTTGACGTGGTGCTGTGTACTGCTGTGTGTGTATTGTCAGAAAAACCCCCGCCTTTACTAACCTCGCCGTGGGAGAACGAAAAGGCTGCCGGTTTCAGTTATTATTATCTGGCCTATGCTGTGAGTGAGCTCTGGATGTATAATATTACTGTGGTGTTCGTCAGCAGTCATCTTTTGTATCTGGGTTGTTCTGCAGAGTGGTGGTGAAGAGTTGGACCGTTAGAGGCTGTGTGAGTACAACTAAAGATTAATGCTGCTTGCACATACATCTACATAACGCTTACTGTTGCAGAGTGAGGTGGAGTAAATCTCGGCTGTCCCGAGGCCTCTTCAAAGGGGCGCCCCTGTCCAGTTGCTCTACAGTCTAGGAAGTGGAGAGGGCAGCGCTCGGCTCGGTGAGACAGCGTAGTATTTTCCCCTCTGAAGCCGCAGTAGCCGTTGGGAGGTTTTGCCCCCGACGCTGCCTCACTAAACAGTCTCGAAACATCTGGCAAATCGTGAGAGCTTGGTCACTGTAAGTCCACCACATTTCATCCAAATACAATGTCTATATAAATTGACTGTTATCTGACCAGGAGTGTTACTATGTGGAGAGTAAGAGAGAGAAAGAGAACGAGAAAACCCTACCTGTACCGTACTTACTGTACGTCGTCTCAAGTGGAGAGGTGAGAGAAAAACCAGCAGTCTGAATAACCCACTTTGTGTCTCAGTCCGCAGCCTGTGGAGAGAAAGAGAGAGAAAGAGAACGAGAAAAGCCCTACCTGTACCATACTTACTGTACGTCGTCTCAAGCGGAGAGGTGAGAGAAAACCAGCAGTCTGAAAAACTCACTCTTGTGTCTCAGTCCGCAGCCTGTGGATAGAAAGAGAGAGAAAGAGAACGAGAAAGCCCTACCTGTATCGTACTTACTGCACGTCGTCTCAAGCGGAGAGGTGAGAGAAACCTAGCAGTCTGAATAACTCACTTTCTGTCTCAGTCCACAGCCTGTGGAGAGAGAGAGAGAAAGAGAACGAGAAAACCTTACCTGTACCGTACTTACTGTACGTCGACCCAAGCGGAGAGGTGAGAGGAAACTAGCAGTCTGAACAACTGACTTTTGTGCCCCCGTCTGCAGCCTGTGGAGAGAAAGAGAGAGAAAGAGAGTGGAGAAAGGAACGAGCAAAACCTTACCTGTGTTGCAGATACTGTACGTCATTCCCGGCAGAAAAGGTGAGAGGGAGTCCATCGAAATATAATAAACTGATCTTCTGTGTTCTAGCGGCCGCCTTTAAAGAGGGAGAGAGGAGACATACACGTGACTCCAAGGAACACTTACGACAACCACCTCCCAGCACCACGTACTGAAGAGACCTGGTGTCGGTCGGAAAAGGGTACGTGACGAAGGAAGTTTTAAAAGCCCAACACTTATCTTATTGTTCACTCTGCCTCCAGGAGGAAGAGGAGGGCGCCACGGGAACCTAAAGCCAGGCGGAGGAGCCTGAGTCCCACATCCCCTGCAGTGTCGTGAATCCTGGACACTTGACTCCATTGCCCCCCCCCCCTTTTTGCACTCTTCCGTTCACGGCCCACCTGGAGGGCAGAACGAAGAAGTTTAGTTTTAAATCCCTTTCCCCTCCCCATTTCCCATATCCATTTTTTATTAATTTAAATAAAGTTTATGCTTTTATATTTACGTGCACTTGTGTTTGTCTGGTCATTGAGTTGGCTCTGGGCACCTCCTCGAGGTGGAAGTTAAGAAGGGGCGTGGCTTAGTTATAGCAGCAGCCATCCCCGCCTTGTGACAGATTTTGGCGTAGTCGGCAGGGCTCCACCTCGAGTTGAGTAACCAAGGTCACCCAATGGCCAATAACGAAGTGCCCGCGGCCCAACCCCGTGTCACGCCCGTATTCATGGGTAACCCGTGGATACAGAAATATGGAGGAGCAGAATCTGAGGTACGTCTGTCCGAATGGAAAGCCCAACTAGAGTACTTGGCTGACTTGCAAGGCCAAAATGTGGCCCAGCGGTTACAGTTTGTCTTGAACTCCCTAGAGGGAGAGGCGCGGCGAGAAGTGCAAGCCGCCCCTGAAGCCATTAGAGCCACCACCCAAACAGTACTCCAGTTCCTCACCGAGCAATATGGTGACCACACCTCCGTAGCTGTCCTTCGCTCCCAATTTTTTAATTGTAAACAGGGCCCCCGCCAGCCCATTAGAGCCTTCGCCTTGAGATTGCGAGAGCAGTTTACCCGACTGCAGGGCCATCGAGATCATGGGCTGGGAGATGGAGAGGCCCTGTTGCGTGACCAGTTCCTCTTAGGTATGAGAGAAGGCCCGGTAAGGCAGAGCCTGAGGGTGCAGTTTCGAAGAGATCCAAGGCTCACGTTCGAGGACTTGAAGAAGGAGGCAGTGGCACTAGAGAGTGATGAAACCGAAGTTTGAGAGCCCCCAGTGTGTGCGTCTGTGAGTGGAGCAACAACGGCAATGCCAGAAGGTACAGAGTGGAAGCAGGCGTTAAAGATGGAGCTCTTGAAGGACGTCCGGGACCAGATGTCAGAGCTGTCCAAAACCCTTCTGGGGGAGTTGCGCCTGGGACAGGCGCGGGAGGAGACGAGGCCTGTGCCCCGAGACCGAGTGTATTCGGAGGGAGGCCGAGAGCCGCCCGACACCCGAACCGATTCAACCGACCTCGGTTCGAATGGGACGAGCAAGGGAGACCAATTTGCAACCGCTGTGGAGAGCCAGGCCACTACAGTCGCCAGTGTGGGTCCCCGCAGAGCATCTGAAGGGGTTTTTTAGGTCAACCGGCCACAGTGGGTCGTGTGGCCGGGACCCCCGTAGAAAGACCCGTTGAGAAGAGAGGGCTCTAGGAGCCAGATGATCGGGCATAGCCCGGTAGCAGAAGTCAAAGTGTGTGGTAAGAAGATTCAGTGTCTGGTGGACACGGGCTCGCAAGTCACCCTGTTCGCAGAGAGCCTCTCACAAGAGATATTTGGAGGACAAGGAGTACATGGAGCGGAGGCCCCCTGGCTCACCTTGAAGGGCGCAAATGGCCTAGACATCCCCTACATCGGTTACCGTTTGGCAGACCTAGAAGTTCACGGCATAGTGGTTCCCCAGAAAGGAGTGATCATTGTGCAGGACCATTGCTTGGGTACACACCGAGCCCTCCTGGGGATGAACGTCCTCGCAGAGTGCTGGGAAGAGCTATTTCGGGCTAGGCCCGTCCCGAGGATACCACCTGCCGAGCGGCCCAAATGGGAATGTGTGGTGGCCGACTGTCGTAGGGTGCAAATGACCAAGGTCCGAAGGGACCGAGAAGAGGTAGGAAGAGTGGCTTGTCGCTTTGCATTGTCTGTTCCAGCGAAAAGTGAGGCCATCGTCTGGGTGAGAGTGCCACCGCAAGGAGTGGGCCCTGAAGAATGGATGTTGGTCGAGCCCCATGGAGACTGCAAGCAGGTAGAGGTAGCTCGGAGCCTGGCGGCGGTCCGACGAGGACGGGTCCCTGTAAAGGTACGGAACGAGCACCCTTATGTGGTACATTTACACCGGCACCAACGATTGGCCCTGTTGACGACAGTCGCACCCCACCAAATACGAGAGGAGAGAGACGTGAGTTTCCGTCAGGTGTGCCCCTCTGTTGTTGAGGTGGCCCTGACCCAGGTAGATGCGCCCTCCAACAACGTCGAGAGAGGCATGCCTAGCCACCTTAAGGGAGAGTCCTTACAAGGGGAAGATTTAGAACGGGCACAGACACAGACCAGACATGGAGGCTGGTGGAGGAAAGACGATCTATAAAAGATAAAATCGGTACACCCAGAACAAGAAATCAGAAATTGATAGAAATGGAAAAGTATAACAAGAAAGATAGAGAGATCAAGAAGAGCTGTAAGGAAGGACAAGAGAGATCAAATGGAAGAAATGGCAAGCGAGCTAGAAGCTGCCGCAACAAGAAGAGACCTTAGGAAGCTATACGACATCACAAGATGCCTGAGTGGAAAGAAAAACTTCCAACAGAAGAAACCTCTCAGAGGAAAAGATGGTAAACTCATAAGTAAAACAGAGGATCAGTTAGAGAGATGGAGAGAACACTTCCATGGAATTCTCAATAGACCCTTTCCAGAAGACCCCCCAGAGCTAACACCAGCAGTAACAGACCTTGAAATACGTATAGGACCTATCACAAAGGAAGAAATTAGGTATGCATTGAACAAGATCAAAAAGGGGAAAGCAGCCGGAGCTGATAATATACCACCTGAAGCATTGAAAGCTGGAGGTGAAGTGACAGTAAATGCCCTGCACTCACTACTACTCAAGATTTGGGATACAGAATCAATCCCCAAAGAGTGGAATAAAGGATTGCTGGCGAAACTTCCTAAAAAGGGAGATCTCAGCCACTGCAAGAACTGGAGAGGAATTATGCTACTGTCAATTACGAGCAAAGTCATGACAAGAGCAATCCTAGAAAGGATGAAACAAACAATAGACCTCAAGATAAGAGACGAGCAAGCAGGCTTTCGAGCCGGAAGATCATGTTGCGACCAAATAGCAACATTGAGAATAATAATAGAACAATCTCTTGAATGGAATTCTGGACTCTACATAACCTTTGTGGACTTTGAAAAAGCCTTTGACTCAGTGGACCAGGCCACACTATGGAGACTACTGAGACACTATGGAGTGCCAGACAAAGTTGTCAGGATGATCAAAGTGATGTATGATGGTTTTGAAGCCAGTGTCATACATGATGGAATAACAACACAAGGTTTTGAGGTCAAGACTGGAGTAAAACAAGGCTGCCTTTTAAGCCCTCTGCTGTTTCTCGTCCTGCTGGACTGGGTCACACGCAACTCATACGGAAGCGAGAAGACTGGAATCCAGTGGACACTAACCAGACAGCTGGAGGACATAGAATTTGCAGATGACCTGTGCTTACTAAGCCACAAAGTAGCACATATGAGACTGAAAGTAAACACCTTGAAGAGAAATGCAGAGAGAGTGGGTCTTAAAATAAATGTGGACAAAACCAAGGAAATGAGAGTTAAGACACCTGCAAATACTGATGTGATCAAATGTGGAGAAGAGACCATTGAGAGAGTAGACCAGTTTCAGTACCTTGGTAGCATAGTTTCAAAATCCGGAGGAACAGAAGATGATGTAAAAGCTAGGAAGAGAAATGGACAACAAATATTTTCCTCCCTAAATAAAGTCTGGAGGTCTAGAGCCATTTCCCTGAATACAAAGATACAGATTTTTAATTCCAGTGTTAAAACCATCCTTCTGTATGGATGCGAAACGTGAAAAATTAACAAGGGTTTTTTGGCCAAACTACAACCATTCATCAACAAGAAGCTAAGACATCTATGTGGCATCTGGTGGCCAAAGAAAATTACCAATAAAGAACTGTGGAGAAAAACAGATCAGGAAGAACTGGAAACAAGCATCAAAAGAAGAAAATGGAAATGGATTGGACATACATTGAGAAAACCAGAGTCAAACATTACAAGACATGCACTTGATTGGAACCCCCAAGGTGCGAGACGCAGAGGAAGGCCAAAAGACTCATGGCGAAGAACTACCAGAGACGAACTCCAGAAAATCAACATCACCTGGAAAGAAGCCAAGAGGAAGAGCCTAGACCGTATTGTCTGGAGGCAGACCGTAGAAGCCCTATGCTCCGCTCGGAGTGAAGAGGAATAAGAAGAAGAAGAAGAAGACAGACACAGAAGCTGCAGGCACTACTCCGGAGATGGCAACACGTGTTTGCGACACATGACGAAGACTACGGATGCACCCAGGTGGTGGAACATCACATCCCTACGGGGGACGCGGGCCCAAGCCGAGAGAGGTACCGGCCGATTCCACCTACTTTATACACCGAGGTACACACATTATTGCAGGGCATGCTGGGGCGAGGTATCGTCCGGGAAAGTAGCAGCCCTTGGGCTGCCCCCATCGTACTCGTGCAGAAGAAAACAGGGGCTTGTAGGTTCTGTGTTGATTACCGTAAGCTTAACCTGGTAACCAAAAAGGATGCTTTCCCTTTACCGCGGATCGAAGACTCTCTCGCCAGCCTCACGCAGTCCGCGTGGTACTCCACCTTAGATCTGGCCAGTGGCTATTGGCAGGTGCAGGTGGCCAAGGTAGACCGGGAGAAGACTGCATTTACGACCCCCTTCGGACTATTTGAGTGGGACCGGATGCCCTTCGGGCTCTGCAACGCTCCAGCCACCTTCCAGCGCCTGATGCAGCGATGCCTGGGAGGTCAGTTGATGGAGTCAGTTTTAGTTTACCTGGATGATGTGATTGTCTATTCCCCAGATTTTGAGTCTCACCTTCGGCACCTTGAGGAAGTATTCCAGGCCATGGAGAAATACGGATTTAAATTGCAACCTGAAAAGTGCCACCTGCTGCGACAAGAAGTTAAGTTCCTGGGCCATGTGGTCAGCGCTGCAGGAGTGTCCGTAGATCCTGAAAAGGTCTCCGCGGTGAAGGATTGGAGCGCCCCGAAGACTGTGAGACAAGTGCGATCCTTTTTGGGCTTTGTGGGGTACTACAGGCGATTCATCAAAGACTTCTCGAAGATCGCTAAGCCTTTAAATCAGCTACTGGTCGGCACAGGCCGCCCCCGGGGTCGTGGGTCGCCCACTGTAGCATGGAGCACCGACTGTGAGGCAGCTTTTCAAAAGCTGAAACAGGAATTACTGCAGGCCCCCATTTTGGCTTATGCTGACTTTACAAAACCGTTTGTCCTTTATACGAAATTAGGAGAGTTTGGTTCCGCCCGGAAGTGTTTCCGCCCGGACCGGAAAAGACGAACACCGGACTTCCGGTAAGCGCCGCGAGCGGGAAAATCAGCGAATTGCACACAGTTGTGTGTAGTTAACATTAGCGGTTGATGATTGGAGTAAATGACGAGCAGGGCAGTATAAAGGATGATCCAAAACCACAACTTCCGGGAGACGCACCAATATCCTGGCCAGGACGCGTCCTGGAAGAATGGCATGTATATATATATGGATGGATGAGTGGATGGATAGATAGATAGATGTAGAAGGATAATATTTGTCTAAAGTTATATTAGTAAGGTCTATAAGTTCATCTGGACGAATTATGTTTTCCCTTGGCTTGTCTTTATATATTTTTTATTTATTTATAATTATATTATTCTCATGCCCACTCTCCCAATAAAAAACAAAACACGAAAGCAGTAGTTTGCCTCGTTCATATCGGTTGTTCACTGTAAAACTACTATAATGCATGACAACACAATAAAAGTAAAAAATCAGTTGGAAAGGAAATATTACAACTTAGATGTACATAACTGAATTGGAAATAAGCTGATAAACTGTTACTGGTTACGAGGGGGGAGGGACAACAGTTAGTTTTTACGACAGTGTGTTTGAAAGCTTTTACTTCCAGACACTAGGGGGAGCTCGTAAAGAATTAATACTCAGACTTGCCTGGTTTCCCTTTAACATTGTTCAGCAAATTTTCTTGTGGCCTACTGAAATGTTTTTATTTTTCACACCGGCTTGGTTTATCATCTTTTACCCATTCTACGTTTGAAAAAAAAATGAACACAAGTTCAAGGATTTTGTTTGTCTTTGCTGGTAGGGATGTGAATTTTTTATATAAATGGTCTTAAAAAAGACTTGAATTTAACTTGAAAAAACCTGTAGGAACCCTGCATACAGTATGAATGCAATATTACACTGAACCATTATTTAAAACGTTTTTAAAAGTTACAGTCAGTATTCCTCATATCAGGCTTTTCGTCATCAAGTTAACAAATCCTAATGGAATGTAGCACATTGAGGATTTGGGGGGGTTAGCCACAGCATTGTTATGGGATATGACATTCGTTTACATTTTTCCACAGAACAAGTTAACATTAATTAATAACACAATTCAACTAATAAGCTCAAATAGTGACGCTGCTAAACTAACTGCCTATTATTGTAGGGGTGGTGATGGCGCAGTGGATAACCCCCAATTTCCACCGACTGCGGATCGGCGGCTGAGTCAATCGGTTTCCATTTAAGTCTTTGTGTTTATTTCCACTGACTGTGTTCCGAATCCGTCACAGCTCCGGCCATCCGCAGCCCTCCGGCCATCCGCAGCCCTCCGGCACAAATACGCAGAGCTTCTATTTTTGATGGATGCCGGACAGCTACGCAGGGCGGAGCCATGACTTTATCGCGTGATCATACCTGAATTTGCGAGATCTCGTGTTGTGATCTGGGCTGGTAATATCCCAACATGTTGCTCGCTGCTCAGCTCCATGCACAGAGGGTAGACGCACATTTCACCAGGACAGCGCCACCCGGCACTCGTTGGCCAGTACAATGGACACAGTAGCCTATCTGTACAGATGTGAAGCTAAGATTCATCCAAACAGTCGCTAAGTTTGGCTAAATGGGTCTAAAAGCTAGATGTAGCAATAAGGTTGCTAAGTTGGCAAGCAACACTGCTTCAGCCAATCCCCTATTTTTAAGCAAGTAAGCCACTGATTAACATTGAATTTGCATACAAGTTGAAAATAAAAATGAACACGAAAATTAAAACGAAAATGAAAAAGAAAAACAGAACATAAAATTAAATCTGAACTTTACATTTTAATTTTGTTCCTATTATTGCTTGGGCATAAATAAAAAGCCTTTAAATAAAATGTATTTAAAGATTCCTTTTCAAGCTTGCCTTTTTATTTTAATATTGTCAGTCTTGACTCAAGATTATATTGAAAATGAAAGGTCAAATCATCAATTTAATTTAATTTTTCAATTTGGCCGGAATGATGCTTCATCACGTTAAAAATGAAAATGAAATAATTTAATATAATGTTTTAATTTTTATTTTAACATTTCATTTTCAAATTTGGGACATATTTTGCGATTTTATTTTTTATTTTATAATTTAATTAATTATTTTATAATTTAATTAATTAATTTTAAAAAGTCCAAAAATACCTTCCATAAGTGCAGAAACATGAAATAAAAGTAACTGGCGGTAGATGTAATGTTTCTTCATGCAGCATCAGGTGCAAATGGGTTAATCTGTCACAGGTCGGAGCGGACCACCCCTATCGTGAGTCTCGCTCCTCCCTCAGTTTTCACCCCGAGGAGGTCCCAAAGCACCCCAATGACAAGACAGACAAGGAGATATAAAATGTAACCAGGTTAAATTTATTTAAAATAAAAGTTCTAAAAAGGCTGCCGTAGTCAGATGAGGGGTTGGGGGAATTGGGCGCAAATGCCCGGGCTCGTCCTCCAGAACTCGAGAGGGCAGGAGAGGGAATGCCCTTTGCTAGGCCTTGTGCACGCAGGTAGGTGGTCCTGATTTTCCGTCCTCACTTCACCAGGCGACAGCAGGTATCTTCCTTACGACCTCTGGCCCTGGGCTTACAAGAGGGAGGTGACAGTTGAAAAAGCAGAGGTAAGTTCGTCAACAGAAACCACAACTCTTACTGAAATTTTATCGGAAGGCTTACGGTCCATCCACTGATCCTTCTGTGTTTGTGACACAACAGGAGTCCAGGAGGGGACCGCTATCCCCACTCCAATGTGGGGCCAACAGATATGCAGGTGAGTATACAGGGCCTTGAACTTCCTCAGTAGGTAAGTATACAGGACCTTTAACTTCGACAACAGGTGGGTGTACAAGGCCTTTAGCTTGGGACAGCAGGTAAGTAGAAGGGGCTCTTAACTTTGGGCAGCGAATAAAGGTACTGGGCCTTTGACTCAAAACAGCAGGTAAGTATACAGGACCTTTATCTTCGGGCAGCAGGTAGGTATATGGGGCCTTTAACTTGGGGCAACAGATAGATGTACGGGGCCTTTAACTTCGGGCAGCAGGTATGTATATATACGGGCCTTTAACTTTGGCAGCAACTTCAACCGCAAACAATGCATACACTGGACTATAGCTTTAGCAGGCTAAGAGGTTATCCCGGTGAATCCTTAGTAAGCTTAACTTACGGCGTGTGGCGGACACACTGAGCTGTCGCTGCAACAAGCAAGAAGGCTTGACACAGGTGAGTGCTTGGTAAGCGGGACTTACGGCGGGCGGTGAACACACTGAGCTGTCGCTACAACAGGCAAGGAGGCGTACACTTCTCAAACCACACCGGAGAGAGGAGGCGAGTGTGGGTTTCTTCCTGAACGCGGCAGTCTAGTTGCAGGTCAACTTCCCGATGCTTTCACTTTGTAATAATCAATGAGAACAGTCCCACATCGACACGAGCCCTTGGCTCCGGACCTGTAGGTGAATAGCAGAAAGCACACACTTCACTCACATTTGTCAACTCCTCTAGATTTTCGGTGAGCATACAACACCTTTCTACACAGGCATGGGGGATGAAACCAGTCTCTGGATCGTGCACAGATAGGAAAACGGCCGTCCACTCCCACCACTCAACTCCTCGTGTATAGGGCTTTTTACTCTGCCTAGGACGTGATTACTGGCAGGCAATTAGAACAGCACAGCACTCTTCTACGTGTACTCACTTCAAATAAAGCACCCACTGCAATCTTCACACTTAACGTGACTACGGCCAGTACCACAACTTCGGCCCGGTATCAAAGTCCTGGATACACGGGCAACGAGGGCTGGAGAGCAGCATCTGAAAGCGTGGATGACACAATCCTGAGCCTCCTCCGCTTTTCCCACGCCTCACAGCGGCTAAAACAGACTGGGTGGTAGATAAGCATCCATGGTTACGGTACGAAACTCAGAAAAAGATGGGGCAGAGACAAGGACAGCAGTAGATCACAGAAGGGGTTTTGGTATACCACACTGTTATATGCAATTCACAATACCTCTCAGCAGATGCACTATTACTCCGCCTCCGCTTCTTCCTTCAGATTTTCTCGTTATCTCCGTTCGGCATCTCCAGTTCCTCCAAGACACAGTGAAATCATATCAACACTGCACATTCATGATCTTCCACTTATCTCAACTTAAAAGTCAGCTTTGTGTCCGTTCGCCCCGTCTGTAATCCCCGTCAGTCTTCTCCTGGTGTACGCTCAACCCGCTTTGCTCACACCAAACTCCACATGGATATGCTTCACCCGCAGCACAACTTCACCCAGAACAGACTTCACAGCGGAATCAAACTTCCCAGCAGAATAAAATTCACCCTTCTGAAAGTGTCGTTGCCCTATTTATGGGCCTCCTCTTCTTGTGAAAGCCAATCACTGATCGCCCCATTCGTTCCGCTCACCTGTTAGATATTAACCTTGATTTTGTTTGCCCGGAGTCAGACGGAATCGGCATGGTGTTTGTGAAAATCGGTCCGGGCGGAACTATTTCCGCCAACTTACGTTCCGCCTGCATTTGTCACTCCGTGACAAATAATTTGCTGCCTCGTTTGTACACCAGTGGCATGTAGTGCATCTCTTTGTTGAGGTGGATTGTGTGAATACCTTCATCCTCCTTTTCTTCCTGATCCTCCAGCACAGTTGCACTTACACTGACTGAAATGTTGTGTAGCATGGCTGTAACTACTGCTACTGCACAACATCTTTCTGGCTTCAGAAGCAATCATCCAGCTGATTTATACAGGCGCTAAAAATGCATCTTCTAAAGCCAATTCGAGCGGTCCACTACATACGTGTGCAATGTTGTACCTGTCCTCTGCCTGCGTGGTGGGGTTGTTGACTGGATTAAGAAGATATGTTCTAAAAGGGTAGCCACTGTCTCCTAAAAAAAGCTTTGCACAAACACTCCTTTTTCTGTGTCTTGAACCAGTGCTCAATTGGCCCACAAAAAACTGTCCTACCATGTGTACTACCAGGCCACTTTGCAACCACCCCTGTGGTCCACCACCACCTAGACATTGGTAGCTACATAGACAAATGAAGGCCTAGTCAAACGCTGATGGGTTGGTGATGGGGATAAGTGTCCCGTTGACAAGACCTTTTACTTGGCATATCAGCATTCAGCAATGACAAGGAAGCTTTGATGCCCTCCTATGACTTTGTGCCTGGTGAATGGCATACAGATATAATCTGTGGCTTGAAGGAGCAGGATGTTTGTGACTGAGTGAACAGACGACACACTAATATTTTACTCAGCTTATATCCATTCCTAACCACTCCAGAAAAAAATGGAGAGCCACCAGGAGCTCAATTTTTGCGCTAAGGGTAGCTCCGTCGAGTTTGTCTCGACAAAGTCAGACCAACAAGTTTTAAAAGCTGCTAAATTTGCTGCCATGGCATTCAAAATTTTCAGATTTGCAGCCTCTAACATGCAGCCAGGGGACTAAAGTTCTAAGGTATAGCTAAGATTGGTCCAAACCAACCTTACGACAGTATGACTTACAGATGGTACTTCTAACTAAGTACGTTTTAGGAAACACTTATTAATAATAAGATACAGCTAAAGGTATAACTTAAGAACGACGTAGCTTTCGGAAGGTTTCTGAGCGGCAGTGGTTCATGTAGGTTGTCTACAAATCGGAAGGTTGGTGGTTCAATCCTCGACTCCACCAGACCAAGTGTTTAGGTGTCCTTATGCAAGACACCTAATTCCAGCTGCTCCTGACGAGCTGAATGGTGTGTGAATGGGTGAATGTGAGGCAAAGTGGTCTGTGAAAGCGCTATATAAATGCAGTCCATTTACCAGTGTAAGAATGTATAGTCTGCCTTGACACAGATTCACTCAAACTTAGTTATTTAAACAAGCTCATCCCCTTAAAATGCTTAATTATTATAGAGGTAATCTCAGTCCAAGTGTAACAGGTTGGAGAAGCGGACCAACCCTGGCGCGGGTCACGCTCCTCCTATTTCCACCTCGAGGAGGTCCCAAAACACCCCAATGACCAAACAGACAAGCATTAAAATTTAACAGCTTTTATTAAATATTAAAATGGTAGATGGGGGGGATAAATATAAAAAAAATATCTCAGTCCCTGGGCCTTCGTAGCAGGGAGGGCACTAGGGTGCTCTGGGCCCTTGGCTGGGGGCCACAGCCGATCCCTCTCAAGTAACTGAAGCTTTTCCTCTCACCCCGGTGACTCATAGCGGTGTGCCAGGTAAATGTTTCACAGGTGCTGGACTCGGGCTCTCTCTCCTTCTGCAGGCTTATAGCTGTAACAATGGGAATTACTTTTTGGTTTTCTTTACTCACAGCAGTCTAGTAAATCAATGTCCTTCACCACCGTTCACTGAGTCAGGCCAAATCCAAGGGATGATCGAAGAAGCGTTATACTTGGAGCTCCAATACAGGGGTCACACACAGCATATACTGTAAGTTATTTCACCGGCTTCCACAGCCTCTCGTTCTCCCACGGCGAGTCCAGTGAAGGGGGCTGCTGACAATATAAACACCGCATCACACTGCACTAATTCAAAGCGGCTCTCACAGCAAAGGCACAGACTCACCCACAGCACTCCTCACACTCTACGTGAAAAATGTCACAGCCCCGTCTTCCTCGAACTGTTCCTGGGACCGGTTGGCGTTGTAAAGTGCAGACCAGTAATATAAACGTCGCTGCTGCGGCCCCTTACTTCTCCCTGGGTCGTTACTTCCCGGCTCTCCCACCACTCTGCTCCGTGGTAGGGCCGTTAACCTAATCACTGAAGGCTCACAATGCACGTTGAGCAGGGCAAACTCCACAATAACACACTGTATAAGACACCGAGTACTCACAATAGTTAATGATGTTCTCCTTTGTTTCCTTCTCCTTTTGAGCAGATGAAATCCTCTTCGCCCGTGTTCCAATCCACTTCTACAGTCTTCTCCAGCAGCACTTACGGTGAGTCGTTCCTCAACAACACTCAAACACATCAATGATGTACATAGATCAATTAGTTTCCGATATCTTCATATGAATCGTATACTCAGACTCTGGCTCTGTTTCCTTCTCTGCTTCCTTATCCAGAAGACCTCTCCCAGATCCTCACTCTGCACACCAGAATGGTTCGACAGTACGCCCAACAATGGCACAACACTGCTACCACACAACACTCTCTTTGGTTTGGTGCTCCTTTAACAATCGTGCACAACTCCTTCCTTTCGTCTCTTACGGCCCGCACTCTTTCCGCTCGCTTCAAAAGCGATCCCCGGATCATCTGCGCCTACGGACTCTTCAGAAGGCGTGTGTGTTGTAATCCGCCCTTGGCGGAAAGGAGCTTTCCCCGAATCAACTAGGCACTAGGCGGAACTGCATCTGCCCCAAAATCAACCGCGCTCACTTGTGTTTCTGCAGATCTATATATGTGTCTCTTCTTACACACATCCTCCAATCCCCAGCCGCTACGTTTATTACGCATACCTGCCTTTAATCGGGCTTGATTTGCCTCACGGCGTTTACCGGAAGTTCCGGTGTTTCCGCTCTTCCGTCCGGGTGGGAACACTTCCGGGCGGAACCAATCTTCCCCATCTTTGGTTCCGCCCCTTAGAAATCGTTACCGTGTGACACAAGCAATATACTGATAATATAACCTAAAGTGATATTTTGATAATTATACTATGGAAGCAGAATTGAGAATTCGAGAACCAGCACAGGTCAAAGGGGGGTTTATGATAATAAAAATACATCTGTCTAAACATCATCAGATCTGTTGGGTGAGCACACAGTTGGATATCATGGTAGTCTGATCCATGGGCGTCGGAAGCAAAAAAAAAGTGGGTGGGTCCCCACATCTACCCCCCCACCCATGTTTATAAACATATTTTAGTTAATTAAAAAATTAATTAAAGTTTGATTTATTAGGGCATTCGTCTAGTGTAGTGGTCCCTAACCACCGGGTCGTGAACAAGTTGCCACCGGGTCGCAAGAAGGTCCTGAAAAAATGTGTATGATAGCTACGTAATCGGATATTTGGTCCTTAAGAGCCAACTTCAAATAACATCAATCATTTCCACTTTTGTACTAATGTTATCTCTTAACCAGCGCATGGGCGATAACATTGCTGTCATAAGAGTTTATTAATCATTTGCAAATATACCACGCAAATAATGTCAATACGCAAAGGCGTTCAACTTTGTGATATCGCAAATGAAAAGCAATTGCAGGCTTCTGTAAAAAAAAACTTCAAAATTATCCAACGATCGTGGCACCATAATCAAAATAAAGTCTTTAACTGCAGTAATAATATTTTAACGGGTACAATTTAAACGTAGGTTTGAAAGGAACCTAAACATTTAGTCCTGTGTCAATTATCATTAAAAGCATACATACCTTCCGTGCTTTTATGAACGCGCCCAACCCCCAAATCCTTTTTGTCGTTTATTGGCTGGAACACTTTGTTTTGTTTTGTGGTGCTAGGTTTGGCCACTATTGGCGCTTTTCCATTGCATAGTACCCCACGGTTTAGTTTAGTTTGGGTCGGGTTAGCTCACCTCACTTTGGCGTGGTTAGCTTTTCCATCGAGTTTAGTATCACTTCGTAGTGGGAGGGATTATAGGCGTGTCGTTATATTTACGCTGCCTACTGCTGTGACATCATACACATGAGAGCGTTGTTGTACATTCCCATACATTCATTTATTTCTCAGTCTGCCACAAAATTAAAATTGGCCACCACAAATAGATGTTTGCACATCGCGTTTATAACTACCTCTGTCTCACATGACAGTTTCTGTTCAAACACCCGACCCGTGGCGTCAGTCGACGTCGCTCCGCTGAGCCTCATTCAAGTTGCATTTAAGCATATATAATGCGGACGTGGACGTCGCGAATGTGCCGCCACAAACTGCAAGTCTGGAATAAACTGTTATTGTGTCCCGGATTCTCAACCTGTGGATGTTTTTCATCGCTAAAAGGGTGTTTGGAAACTTATAGCAGAACACAGATAACAACATGTTTGCTTGAGACAGCGCAAGCTAGCAGTAAGCTAAAGCTAATATTTACATTATAACGAGGACGCTTCTCTCAGACCAATCAGTGACCTACAGTGTTTTCGCGTCACGTTTGGTATCAGCTCGGGTCGCTTGGAACCCCAACCGAGGTGGTACGAAAAAAAGTATCGGGTACTACGTACTGCACCCAATGGAAAAGCTCCCAAAAGTAAGCTGACCCGACCCAAACTAAACTAAACCGTGGGGTACTATGCAATGGAAAAGCGCCATATGTTGATATTGCCGTTTGTGAAGCCTGGGATGTCTACAGAGATCGTGTTTTTTTGCAGTTTGATCAGCGGGCAGGCAGCAAGCAGATAGTGAGGAGATGTTTGCTGTATGTAACAAAAAATGTTTTATGGTCTAAAACGCGTCAATTCACTTAGAGCGCCTTTAAGAAACTCCAGGAACTCCAGTACTGAAGCCACTGGGCAGTTAACTGGGTTAATGTGCCTCTCATTACACAAGAAAGTAAGAACTCTCCACTTTAAATATAGTTTCCTGGTGGAGGGAGCTCTAATATTAAGAATGGTCTCAACAACCTCAGCTCAGAGACCCTGATTCATGAACTGATCCCCTTCAGGGGCCATACCCACAATTTCCACATTTCCAAGTGGGGGTTAAATATGGCACTCCTTCTTTATAACTACTGTTAGCAGAGCGATTGGGGGAAAAGCATACAAATGTTGCCTCTGGAACGTCTTCACCGTAGCATACAGTATAGCATACAGTCCCCACGGGACTTGGTGTAAGGGAAAGACATAGCGGGCAATGAGTTGTCTCTTAAGACGCAAACAGGTCTATTTCCACTGTACCATATTTGGTACTTGGCCACTCCAAAAGGTGTATTTTATTTTTCTGAAGCCATTCTGTGTAAGTCGTTGTTCTGTTGCATCACCCACCTTTTACACTGTTTCAGTTGACTAATTCACAGCACTGGATGCAGAAACTGGATGAAGCATTGACTGTCTCTTAACTGTGGGGCATGAGCTATGCATGTGGATTTCCTCAGCTCTTTTCAGCTAATAAAATAACAGAAGAAAGACGTCTCCTTCTAATACAGTTTATACAAAATATGATTATTTGGTTTCAATTTCACTTTTAAACATCATTTAAAAGTAGACATTCCATGCATTATGTAGACATTTATCTTTGTTGGTCTGACAAGTATTTGTTAAGTTATAGTACATTTTCTGAAAGGACTTCAATAAGGAAGAGAGAACAGAAAGTGCATCATGTTTATTTTCTTAATTTTGCTAAAAGCACGACATTCCTATTTTTATTGGGAATGGGCACAAAAAATAGACGCTAACATTTTAAATTATGTTTAAATCATATCTGTATGTCCAAGAGTCTCTTTGGACAGTGATTGAAAAATAAGAGGCTGCTGCACACACCGCCGTCGACCATGGGTCATGTTGCTATTTGTTTATCGCTGTGATCTTTAACATGTACTAACACACACTTACACACCAAAGGAAACGATTACGTAAGTTATCGTTTCCAACTTAAATTTCTTTTCTTAGACTACAACAGACCCACGGATTGTAGGCAAAAGTTTACTTCCACGTGGACATGACAGTCATTATAATAATTCGCCTGCGAGGTATTTATGCCAATCACAATGTACTGGTAAGCTGGCCAATTGGGGACACTGCACTTTTCAAATTGGTGAGCTTTGTACAAAATCAGAGCGTTTGTGGGAGGCAGGCAACAAAAATGTACAGTATGTGGAAAATTATGTTTTTTTTTTACCATAAACCAAGCAAACATTGTATTATACCAAAAACACAAAATAACATTGTTTTTTAGCTACTAAATAGGTGCTCTTTAAATGCCACAATATTCCAAAACAAATCAGTTTTTCATTTAAATTTATTTTCAACTTAAAAAAAGGTTATCACTGTTTTTAATTGTGTTGAGTAACAACTGCGGCTGATCTAAAGCTCAGAACTAATGGGTCTGCACTTTGTAATGGGGAGCAAATCACAAGCATCATTGTGCCTAGTGTGAAATTATCCAGTGCAAGAATAACAGCAATTTGTTGGTTTCTTTTGGTGGGACAATTAAATCCTTAAATATTTCCCTTCCCTCAAAGAAGTTGTAATAGTTTTAGCGCTAAAAGCTAATGGATCCTAATAGCATTTTAATAGAAACTATTTAGAGAAACCATCAAGAAATTCTATTGGTTTTTCATTGTTTTTATTTCAGCAGGGTTTGTAGTGTCAAACTGAAGTAAATTTACTTTTGTCTTGAACATTTGAGATTTTAAGCAGCCATTTCGAATTTGTCATAATTTTTATGTCATTTTGACCTCATCAATATTCAAATAAGAACGTTAACCCAGGTTTTGCAGTGTAAATCATTGTTAACACTGTTAACACAGGGTAAAGGTTGTAAAATATAAAAACAGGATTTACAGTTTACTGATGGTTAAGAATGACCATACAGTAACATGAAAAGCCCCAAAAGGTGATTCAAATGATTTAAAAGTAAAAGAAATGGTGATCATGTTTAAGAAAGGTGGTCAATGTTATTTTTTAACTACCTCAATGCAGATGAAATATATTATTTTGCTCCACAGAGGCAGAAAACTGTGTGAGTCTAGGTCTATTGTTTGACTGACAGGAGGAGGGCCACCATGGAAACAGGGTCAACAAACTAGTGTGTCTACGGAAGCAATGAGGTGAGTCTATCACTACCACTGAATTGTTATCAGTATAGTACTACTAGATTAGATTGGTACTAGTTTAAAAAAAAAAAAATGTGGGGAAATGTGAATATAGTGTATAGTAGAAGTTAAAGGTCCCATTCTTCCTGTATTTTTGAAGCTTTGATTGTGTTAACAGTGCGCAATATAACAAGTGTTCATGTTTCACGTGTAAAAAACGTATTGTGTTTTAGACAACTTACTTATCTGTATAGCGGTGTTTTCACTGTCCTGAAAACAGGCTGATGTCTTTCTTGTTCTATGAGGTCCCTCCTTCAGAAAAACGTAACGAGTGCTGATTGTGTATCTTGTTTAGTGTGTTGTGATTCCACAGCAGCTTAGCTTAGCCTGAGCCGTTTGAGCCGACTCACTTATTCCTGTGGGTGGAGTCTATTCAAACACTATTATGCTATGTTTAGACTGCACGATTTTAGCCCTGATTTTGACTCGCCTACAGTTTTGAGAGCACACAGTGTGAATTATCAAACATGCATTCTAAGAGAATGGCCGACATATCTGGCATGCTGGACCTGTCAGCGATTCAAAATGTGTTCTGACTGAAAATAACATCGGCGATGACCTACAGCCAATGAGAAAGCAACATACAGGCAGTTGGAGGTTCAGAGAGGAGTTATGAAGGTACAAACAATATTATCAGCAAGGATGGCTTTGGTTCAGAAAAGGGCTTCTTTTATTTTTATTCTTTTCACTGCAAATGAGCATACATGCAATTTGTATGGCAAGCTTCTTGCAGGCTACCAATTTTAATAATAATTCCAGTCTCACGTAAGAAGTCTGGTCTTGCAAGTGTAACCTCACGTTGTTTCCTTGTCACTTCTAGCGTGCCATGTTGCCAACCCTCACAAATTCAGTTTGAGACTCACGCAATTCACCCCATTGTCAAGCCACACATCCATTTTCTCACGCAGGCTTGTGCCCACCATTGAGATTCCCGATGAATGTAATAAAAGACACAAAATAATTGCCTAATATGTCTTACTGTAAATACTGTAAAATGCCTGATCAGTCTGCGCGGCACCATATAAAGTCAAACACACAAAGCGTCAAGGTCTGGATGAAAAACAGACCTGCCCGGATTCCACCCAGAGATATCCTCAGAAAACTGCAGATTTAATTACGCCTGATCCGCGTGTGCATGTAAGCAGTACAAGCCTGCGTGATGTTTGCTGTGACAGGTTTTAATAAAAAGAACAAAAAATTAATTGATATTTGAAATCTATAAACAATAATATATTTATATACATAATATAATGATATGGTCTTGACATGCACATTATCTCTCGCTTTAATTTAATATAAAGTGCTTTTTGGTTTGGTGTAATTTGAGTGTGACACTCTCTCTATCACCAATCAATCATAAATCATCACTTCTCCATCACTTCTTTCTCAGTGCATGAATCAAATCTGCTGTAATCTGCAGTTATATACATTACAGAGAACAGTATTCATTAGATTTTAAGAACTTTTTTGTCACTTTTATCAGAAGGAAAGCATAATAGAAGTGGATAAAGTAATAACAGAGACTGTAAGCTCAGATATATAAACTCAGTAAAAGCTTTTATTTAAGTGTTATTGTAAAATATGATTAGATTTGTACTGTAAACCATTTTCCAAGTATTTTCCAACAACTTAACACAGAAATAGCTCAAATAAATTATCAATGCAATGCCGATCCATCATGCAGTGTGAACTCAGCAGGGACTGAATGCTACCCCAGATAGTCATGCAGTGTGAAAAGATCTGTGACCAGCAACTTTGAAAATCATGCAGTCTGAACTCTGCATTAATTTGATATAATTCAACCGGGATTGTAAAGGGGTTTGGCTTTGAAAGGGGAATTCTGTTAAAGAAAATATATTGCGTCGCAGTAAACTTTAGGCTTTATCATTTTGCATGTATTATTTATCCTATTACAACAACATTACACACTAACTAAAGTTCGAAAAATGGGATCAGGAAGAACGTGACCTTTAAAACCCCATATGGAAAGGGTGTAAACAATAACATGATAGTGGTTATTCAATAATAACTGCTTTTTCTTGACACGTACTGTAGTTATTTGGATAAATCCAGTTCCGGGGTTTGGCGGACACATGAAGTTGCACCCAACAGCGACGTGTTTCACGCCTCGGCGTGTGGAAGCCGCCTGTGGTTAAGTTTGAGTCTGAAGAGTGCGCAAAAACCACTCCATACTGACAAACAAGTTTGTGTTTCTTATAACCTTCTTTAGTTTTCTGTAATAAATTCATCTTTATTTAGCTATCATAGATATGTTTATTATAACTTTGTTTTGTAATTGCAAAGTCATTGCTTTAGATGTTTGTTTTGCCTAAATGTGCTTGCTTCTTTAATTACTGCTATTAAAAAAAAAATCTGTTTTGTATTTTTTGTCTAATCCAATGTATTTTGTCTAAAACAATGTATGTGTGTGTCAGGGTCTCACTGTGCTCCATATAGCTGCACTGCATGGACACCTAGACTGTATGGAGCTGCTGCTGGACGCTGGTGATTTTGTGGATGTAAATGCTAGTTGCCCTCATGGACGCAGACCTATACATATGGTGCTAACTGCTCTGAGTAGACCTAACTCACACATCTGCCTTACTTTCCTGCTGGAACATGGAGCACAGCCCAATGTGTATGATTCAAGTGTATTTTACCAGTAATCACATACAATAATTGATCAAACACTGAAACAGGCATAAACAGTGTCTAAGTCATGTCACATAAAAGAAAACTTTGTGTTTTTTGTATTTATAGCAGAACTGATGAAGGGGTAACGCCGCTGCATTTGGCTGCTGCAGAAGGCCTGAGAGAATGCACAGAGACACTAGTGAGAAACAAAGCAGACACAAATGTTCGAGACAATAGAGGTCATACACCACTTGACCTTGCTCGTATCTGGGGCTACAAGGACATTGCCAGGTACCCTGTAGATTGAAGGATATGATCTGGTATCTTGATTCCCAAATACGTGATTATTGAAATATAGTCTCAAAATGAATTCCTTCAGATGACATTACATATAATCTATGTGGTCAGATATGCAAATGAACATGTCATAGAGAAACCATTTATTGGTGTTCATGAATAAGCAACCCTGGCTCATTCGCCATACGTACCTCTGCCTACGTTTCTGCATAACCTAAAATACATAGCTCCTGGTACATATTGCTGCATCTTTCGATGTAATGTCCACTAGAGGCGTTTGTTTTTTATCTGTTTTGATGCTGGATTTTAAAAATTACTAAGCAGAAACATAAACCAATTAAACTTGCTCATCTTTGTTAAAGGAATACGCCAACATTTTGGGAATTTAGTTTATTCACTGTATCCCCCAGTGTTAGATAAATCCATAAAAACCTTTCTCATCTCCTTGCGTACTGTAACTCTTTCTGATGCAGCCCCCACTAGCTTAGCACAAAGACTGCAAGTGAATGGCTCCAGCTAGCAAACTTCTCTCAATAAGTGACAAAATAGAGCAAACATTTTCCTATTTATGTGTTGTGATTTGTATAGTCACATCGTGTACAAATAACAAGGTTGTATGAGACACAGACATCTTTTAACCTTATATATACTGGGAACTGTTTTCTCAGAAGGCGAAGCACTGCTACTTGGGCGGAGTGATTTGCACAACTCTGACCGAACTCTCTGCTCCTCACCAGGGGGCTTCTCAGGTGCTGCGAGCAGATCACTCCGCCCAATAGCAGTGCTTCAACTTCTGAGAATATATTTCCCAGTATGTATACTGTTAAAAGATGGATGTGTCTCATATGACCTTGTTATTTGTACTCGGTGTGACTATACAAATCATAACACATAAATAGGAAAATGTTAAATGTTATTTTGTCAAATATTGAGAGCAGTTAGCTAGCTGGAGCCATTTACTTCCAGTCTTTGTGCTAAGCTAATCTAGCGGGGGCTGCGTCAGAAAGAGTTACAGCACGTACGGAAATGAGAAAGGTATGTATGGACTTATCTAACTCTGGGGGATATGGTGAATAAGCTAAATTCCCAAAATGTGGGCGTGTTCCTTCAAGAAGATTTGTGCCATTTGGTACTTATTATGGTCATATATGACTATGTTGTGCTGATGACAAGCAACACTATCTCAGTACAAATTAAAATTACTCTGCCATCATCCACCTTGACCACCTGCCTGGAGGAGATAAAGGCGTGGATAAAGCAAAATTCCCTGCAGCTAAATAGCTCCAAGAAAGAAGCAATTTTAGTTGGCACCCCATATCAGGTGTGGTCATCATTTATTACCAGCATTGCCATTTCTGGCCAGGATATTTCACTCTCCAACCTAGGTGTTAATATGGACTCCTATCTGACTTTCGAGGCTCATATCAATAATATGTGTAAGACCTCCTTCTTTCACCTCAGGGATATTGCCAAACTCGGTCCCACACTCACTGGGAGAAAAGCTTGTCCATGCCTTTGTCTCCTCCAGACTGGACTACTGCAATGCGCTTCTCATCTGGATCCCTACTAAAAGTCTTCAGAGAAGAAGGGGCGCAAATACGACCATATTACTTCTATCCTTAAATCACTTCACTGTATAAACTTCAACACATGCTCTATGCTTTGTTTCAGAATTTCTCCTTAAACCCCCCAGGAACAAGCTCTGTACAATGGGAGATTAGGCTCTCTGCTCAGCTGCTCCCAGATTATGAAATGCTCTCCCTGACCACCTGAGGACACCACAGACTATGAATGCTTTTAAAAGCGTAAAAACCTAAGTTTTTTACTCTTTTCCTAACCACGTTTGTTTTTTTTAAAAGTTACCAGTCAGCGGCAGCATTTTTTATGATTTTCACAAAAAATTAACTTCCAGTAAATGTTCTTTAAATATATAAACATACAATATATCAAATGAATGAAAAGACCCTTTGCAAAAAAATTTTTTATCTTACCTTCATTTGTTCTCTTTTTATCACCTCCCAAATATGGGTTGATTTTTAAAAAACATTTTGTTTTTATCAAAAAGCAGAGATAATTGCATTCACAGAGTTTGTACTGTTTTTGGATCAGTGGATGCTTGTGTTTTATATATTCGGTAAGAGCTCCACCTAGTGGATAATATTGGAAATATAGATTGCCGTTAAAAATTTTGAATTAGCAGGGAAGATTTTTCTGTTAATTGATAAGATAACTCGTCAATGGCTGGGAAAGAGTTAAAAGAGCAGTTGATACATTTTTAATATTAACTTGTTTAACTTTCTCTTTTTTTTGTTTTGAAGCACTTTGAGATTTTGCTTACAAATTTAAAGTGCGGTATAAATAAAATTTATTATTATTATTATATATTTATGGTCATATGCGTGCAAACGCGTGGCATGCCTAAGCTACTTACGCTGTACTTGAGGTTTAATTTCAATGGAACACAGCCGACTAAAACATACAGATGCATTTTGATGATTCATTGCTGTCCCTTTTGTAAGTCGGCACTATGATTCCTGTAAACACCAAGTGTCGCTGAAAGCGATCAATCCTGACAGTAAAGACATCACATGTTTATCCACCACAGTCACACAAGCATTAACTTAAGAATATATGGCAATAATTTTTAGTATTGTCTGTTTTGTAATTTTGGATGAACCTGCATCAAAACAAAAATAACAAGTGCCTTCATTGTCTCTAGTGGACACTCCAACCGAAAGATCCAGCGATATGTATTAAGAGAAACGTATTTCAGCTTATGCAGAAATGTATGCACATGTATGTAATTCCAATGAACCTGTGTAGCAAATGAGCATGTGTCTGTCTACCGGCAACAGGTTTCTTAAAGATGCCATGTGGAAAAAAGACAAAGAGCAGGAGATGGAAAAACTCAAACAGCTGCATAATCTCAGGCAGGACCTGGTCAAGAGCCATACAATGGCAGAGAGCAAAGATAAGGTCTATTTAAGTCTATTTATGCATTTAAACCACTGTGCTTACAAAAAGATATTACTGTATAATGCACAATTTCTTTAGGCAGTATTCAAGGCACAATCTATTGAGGGTTGTCTTGCACAAACAAAATGCTCATTCTGTCTCCCTTCTTCAGACATCAACAATATTCAAATAATAGTTTGCAGGGACAAATGATGACAATACAATGACAGTACTTATGTATTATAGATGATCTGTCTGAGACTGATCCTCTAAAAAGCATTCAAGCTTTTCAGACAAACATGTAATTCTTCTAATAACATCTGTAACTTCTGTGCTTACTGGAACATTTCCATTTGCATGTTTGAAATTCAAACCTGACACAGGGTTTTTAATAACTGAAATGACCATACTGTGCATGTCCTGTAAGTAATATTTTAAACTCTCACGTCTCCTTATTCATAGGTGTGATTGGCAAAGGACAAAAAAGCAGGAAAATATACGGCACACCTACCATGACGTGGCGACACACACACGCACACACACACACACACACACACACACACACACACACACACACACACACACACACACACACACACGCACACACACACACACACACACACACACACACACACACACACACACACACACACACACGTATATATATAAAATGAAATACAGTTGAAATATAATTTAGGCTCAAAGTTGATCGATCTGAGTGTCCAATCATCAATCTGCGTGGGCAAGTGCCACCCTGACCATTATGTAGCCTTGCCACTGCATCAGACTGAACAAAATCATTTTGTGCATTTAAAGGTAAATACATCAATGTGGTGCATTTTGAGAGTAAAAATAAGTGACTAGATCTATAAGGATTTTTATGTTCTTCTAAACAAATGTATGCCCTTTTAGTAAAATCTTTGGTTGCATATGGTAATAATAAGGCACACAAGCCACATACACAATTTGATAAATGAGATTCGCTATTTACATGTTAAATGTTTATAGAACATGTTAGTGGGGGCATTTAATACAGATTAATTATTGATTACAACATTTGTTACTTAATTCAAATGTTGTGAATTTCTGGAAGGGCAGTCAAGCGCATTTGTCTTTTGCATAGTTCTTTTGGCACAGTCGAGCTACGCATTTCACACACACACACACACACACACACACACACACACACACACACACACACACACACACACACACACACACACACACACACACACACACACACACACACACACACACACACACACGCACACGCACACGCGCACACAGACACACACACACACACACACACAGGCAAACCAGATCCATGAATGTGTGTGTTTGTCATTATATTATTCTGTAATCACAAGCATTACTGCCAGATTCACCATTAAGAGGACCAAATACAGGCGTGTGTTTGTCAGGATGACGTTGGATCTGATTTGCGTGGATGCGTGCGTATGTGATTACAGAATAATAATGCAAGCAAACGTTTTGACACAAACGCAACTTTGTATTGATATTGCGAGACAGCATTTCACCTCGACGAGAAATCTGATATTCACATTACTGGCATAGCCTGATTTGAAACGGACAGTTTTGTAAAGGAGCAAACACCTGGCGGGTTCTCTTAATTTTCTTACTACTAAAATGCTGTTTATCTCTGCCTATTCCTTCTATCCATGCCCAGCGCCACTGATTTAGGTCCTTTATCAATTAGGTTGTCTTACCTAGGCTTCATAAACTTACTCTTCATCCTGCTGACAACGTTAACTTGTTATGACTTCTCCGCAGCCGCGCGGCATCTGTAGCTGGATCTCAGCCACACCTCAAAGACCCCTCCCCATTCTACTTCTGATTGGCTAGTTTGTTAGTTTGGTTGAGAGTGAAAGATGTGTTTCTCTCATACTATTTGTAGGCGAACGCATGATTTTTTTTAAATTCGCAGCCAACACCACACGCCGGAGATCTGACTGCAAGCTGTTTGGTGAGCTCTGCTTTGAATGAAGTTCCATCGTGACAAATAAATAGACTAATGCGGAGTGATATGCGGTTATTTATAACGGTGCCTTGCAACCCCCCCCCCCCACACACACACATAAACAATTGGATTTGCATGATTCACGAAAGCCTCATTTTCAGGTCGGAAAAGCCGGAATTCCGGATTTATCCGGAAGAATCACACCCCTGTTATTGATTTCAGATGATCAGGCTGGCTGTTAACAAACAAGAGCTATCAGTATGGGCAACGAGGCCAGGTTGTTCTCAGAGGAAGCATGCCATAAATGTCAAGCAATCATCCAGACATGCCAACTGCCTACTCACTGAGCCAAAGATGCCAAACAACCGCACAAAATGTCACCCTGGCACTCCAAAAGAAAAATGGAACATCTCACCCATCCCTTCCAAACCTCCTCCAGGCAGCATTAGCCGATCTCAGGGGGTGCGAATGGGAACTCATCCTGATGAATTGCCATCTGAGCCAGATTTGAGTTGTAGTGTGACGCTTGGCTGCCGTAAAGATGGGCGTCCTCGCTACATAGCGTCGCAAGATGGCATTTCACATTTATTGCCTGACCTGCCGTTGAACATCCTCCTGAAAGCTTTGTTCCCATCAGCATTCCCATCACGGATTGATTCTCCCCAACATTTCCAAAGTTCTAGTGTGCTGGATCTGCCTCGGTTGGGCCGGTCCTTAAAAGCAGATGCCTCACCATGGACTGAGGTGGCCATGCATCTCGCAGAGGAGTTGCAGTTAGGCCACTACTAGAAATCAAATGTGGATATGCAATTGGCTGAAGAGTTCAGTCAGATTTGTATCAAGTACAAAAATAATTAAATGAAAAGTTAAAACGCTAATCCATCTCGCTTTTCAAGTGTGAAATACTGATTACTGGCCACTGTTTGTATAAATTGAACTAATAGGGCAGTGCTTGCATATGAAAATAATGTATAGTATCTACTGTACTTAATATGGTATATGAAACAGTATGCATTATGCAACGATATACTTTTTAAACATTTGTTCAAAACATGAGAACTCATAGCAGCAGATATAAAATACAGATGCAGAATCTTCAAAGAAATTTAGACCCTGGTGAAACATCAACTGATTAAAAGACATTTGTGTTTTATAATTGCATGGATTTGTTTTTCAGAATTCAAGGATGTCAACAGCTAAATATGCTTTTTCCTAAAATAATGCAGTTAAGATATTTACCAGCAGAGGCCGAAGATATAGCCAAACCTTAAATGAACAGTATGTAGGATTGTGGCCAAAACTGGTATTGAAATCACAAAACTTGTGGCTAAAACTGGTACTGCAATCACACAACTGGTGGCGGCCAATACACAAAATGACAACATAAACATCAATTGAGGGCTGCAACTACACTTTTTAAATGACAATATCCTGGCCAGACCACTGTTTTTTTAGTGATATATGTATTTGAAATGAAAATGATTTCTTAATGTCTAGTGACATATCAGGGCCGTTTTATGATTAAATGATATAAATTTCTTACATACTGCTCCTTTAAAGGGACACTTCACCCATTTGCATTAAGCTTTGTATAGTTAGAACCCCAGACATGTTTTTGAATGGTCATGAATAATTTTCTCAGTTGCCGCTGAGACAGGAGAAATACAGATTTCAGTGTTGCACTTCCTTCTTTCAATGATGTAAAAATCATCATTTTGCATCATTGAAAGAAGGAAGTCCAATATCTTTGTTGAGGGAGTGAGACTACAAATACCCATTTTCTCGGTCAAATAGGCACCAAATTCAAAATGTATGTTAAATTTCACCAACAAATAACACACTTTCAATAAAGATTAATGTTTCTACGGGTGAAATGCTCCTTTAACCATGAGTACATGTGACCCTGAAAGTGAAAACCAAGCTCAAATCATACTAAAAAATGTAAAGAACATTCTTTCCTTTATATCTTTAATATTGACTAAGGGTTATGTCAAAGATTGATTTCAAAGATAAATTTTACTTCAATTTCAACTGTTAAACTGTCTAGATGTGAGTGTAAGATGAACTTTGAATGAATGCAGTTTGAGGGCTGAAGGTGTCAAGGTCAATTCCAGTGTTACCCAGGTCACTGAGATATTCAATGATGACAGCTGTTTTCTTCCCAAAGGACACTTAGCTCCATTTTTGGACCATAAAACGGCCCTTTTACAGTGACCCAGGACCAGTTTCCTACATGTTAGCTCTAACCATACCCATTATGAAACAAGCCACAAAATATCACAAGGCAGCTTCCACCCAAACCGTGTCTCGTACCCTCTTAAGTGAATCATTCCCATGTGTTACTATGAGCTGACCTTTCATCAACCTCACACTCCAAGTGTTAACTCCAGTCTGCCAAGTAAAGAGCACAAATGTGTTTGTAGAGACTTTTTCCATCCCGACCATTGTACCGTCATTTTATTAGAAATTTTTTACATTTACAGTTTAAATAAAAATCTGCTTTGATGAAAGAGCTATATTACATCATTAAAATTTCGAAAAAATTAAAGTAAAATTTCACCACATTTTGCTGAATCCAACGTGGCATAGTGTCAGTACCCTTTCAAAAAGTACACCTGGAGTATAGTTTTTAGATATACATGAGTGTTCATGCACAGTCGAACGCACAACCTTGCAAAGTATGATTTATTTGACTAGTACATGTACACGTTCCACTCATGTGCATTGTGAAAAAATGCAATACATCTCCTGGCCCATATACTCTTGTATGTGCATGCATGACCTACGGGTACAAAATATGCATGGTTATGAAAATCCGGCTATTCTGATGATGAAATTCACTTCATGCGCACTGTACACACACCCTCGCGTATATGTTAAAACAGAACTATACTTCAGGCTGAAATGTGCATTTTAGTAAAGGGCACATATCTGTACCCAAATGGTAATTGGGACATTTTTGAAGGGTACCGTCCCAGTGACAGCTTTTGTAATTTTTGACACTGTACATACTGTAATTGTGTTTACCTATCAAAAGTTCATACAACCAAGTTTTGTTTTATTTTTGTACGGCACACAAAATTAAGCAGCCTGCAACATAACATTTTAAGCAATATTTCACCAAAAAATCTAGCTTTTGCAATCTGCTGTCATACTACCAACTAGTATCATTGTATTTTCACGAACCTCTGCCACTTTTACAAAAACTGCTCTATTCTAACAAAAGTTTCAGATGTTCAATTTCCAGTTAATGAAAATATATCAAAACATTAATTGGAATGGTGCAAGTTTATAAGAATAAGTAAACAAAAAAAATAACATTCACCCTGTTGTTCCAAATCTGTTTACTGTTTGTCGTGAATCAAAATAAGAAATTTACCAATTAACAATGTCTTGTCATAAAGTTCCAAAATAAGCATTACAAAAGGTATCCTTATACTTTACATCCAAAGTAACGTGAAGCTACATATGTGTGCAAGAACAAATGTAACCAACAAGATTGCTTCTTTGTATTTAATAACAAATTAATTGTGAGTTGCCAAGAGAGCTATTATATGGAGACAAATAATTCCAGACATTTAAGTTACAGAAAACTCGTTGTACGTTTGTTATTATTTTTTAACCTAAATGGATAGTTTACCCAAAAATTCAAATTCTGTCATTTCCTTATGTTGTTCTAAATCTGTATGAATTTCTTTTTATCTGATGAATACAAAAGAAGATATTTTGATAAATGATGGCACACAGCTGATTGTAACCATTGACTTCCATAGTAGGACAACAAATATTTCAAATATTGTGATAAATTATAAAGAGGATATTTTGATAAATGATGGAAAGCACACAGTTGACAGTACCCATTGAATTCCATCATGTTTGTTTTTCCTACTATGAAAGTCAGTGGTTACAATCAGCTGTGTGGTTACCATCATTTATCAAAATATCTTTTGTGTTAATCAGAAATTCATACAGGTTAAGAACAACATGAGGATGAGAAAATTATGACAGAATTTTAATTTTAAGGTGAACTATCCCTTCAACATTTCCCTCCCTATTGACTATCATTCTATAAATACGCAGCATGAACAATTTGTTCAGAAATTCTTTCTTTGTGTTCTATAGAATAAGGAAAGTAACACAAACTTTCATTCAGAGAAACATGGTGGTGAGTAAACAACAGAATTTTCAGTTCTTAAACCATTCTTTTAACGATAAAGCTTACAACGAATACTTGCAAGACACTATGCACCGACAGTGGACTAACAGAAGAACATACGTTGGATTTGGGGTAAAACATTCCTTTAAAATGCAAACAAAAACCCAGACACATCAATTTATTCATGAGCATAAACACTGCCTTTAAAATTGACACAATTAGAAGAAAATCACCAGGAGCTTCTACAGGCAGCACTGCC
This sequence comes from Misgurnus mizolepis, assembly GCA_025389145.1. NCBI lineage: Eukaryota > Metazoa > Chordata > Actinopteri > Cypriniformes > Cobitidae > Misgurnus > Misgurnus mizolepis. The sequence goes on along the minus strand of JAIFKI010000004.1, from coordinate 43,439,786 downwards.
ATCACGACCGAAGCCAAAGCCCTTCCACAATAATTCATATACAGACACCATCAAATGTCAAAAGATTAAGCCTTTAAAGATTAAAGACTTCTGGAGTTCTCTTATGGCTTGGGACGCCTAAGAAAAATTAGCTGGCTACTGCCGTGACTCTCGCATAAATCGACAAGTTCATTCCAGGAGTTTTATGTGCACTTGTTTAGATATGGTCCTTTCCCTTGGCTACAGATTCATCCCATGATAATCTTCACAAATCCCCCCTCATAAAATGATGATGCTGTTCATCTGAAGGAGCAGGTGATCTGAACAACCCCAATGCCAAGCCCCATTCGTCTGATATGTATTCACTTAAACTTCTTTAGTACATCTTCTGTCGGCTCGGCAAAATGGCTTCCTTCACAACTGAGAATATGAGCAGGATGCCTGAGCGTTTTCCCCGCTTCCCTTTTGTAAAGTAATTTGACACCACATCATCTAAAAAAGCAAAATAGAAAACAATGCATGTGAGCTATAAATTGTATGCAAGTCTTTAAAAAAGCCACAAAAACAAAGAATTCTTAAATTTATGCTGGTTTAAGTCCATCAGTATATCGCTCATCCTGTAAAGTACCTGGAAAGTTCAAAAGATCACACGTTACATTTGCATTAGGGATGGGACGATAAATGCTGATATACACTAATAATGCATTGCCGATAATAATTCTGAATCGCATAGCCAATATTATGCACAACCATTTCATGTACTACGGCTTTTGATCAGTAAGTCCATATCAATCTGAAATCACTGCTAGTTTGAGTTGTTTATAACATGCATTGTAAAAAGCAACAATCATCAAACATAATCAGTATACATATTCTTTATTATCATAAAATACCTGAAAAGGTTTGAAGAACGGCAATATAAATATATGCTTAAGCCATTTCCTGGTTATGCTTGTATAAATGGTTCTTCTTCTGCGGCCCATATTGCATTTCTGCATGAGAGCGCCCTCTGGCTTTTGGATGTAGCAGCATTTCACCGTAATTCATTGAGAAGCATAGTAAGCCTATTTATCGTTCCATCCCTATTTTGCATGTATGTGTTTGGCAGATGCTTTTATCCAAGTGACTTACAGTGAATTAAAAGGTATACATTTTTCATCAGTATGTGAAACTGTTCCGTTCCTAGGTTCGAACCAAGTACCTTTTGCATTGCTAATGCAATGCTTTACCACTGCGCTATAGACGAGCACATTTAAAGCTTATTTAACTCATTATTTATTTAAAACAAAACAATGAAAATGAAAACAAAACAGCACTGCTATCAAAAAATTCTTAAATCAAGATGTATTTTCTTGATGAGCAAATGACCTAAGAAAATAAGTCTAGTTTTTAGACAAAACATATCAAATTTAAGTGCATTTGTGCTTAAAACAAGCAAAAAATCTGCCAATGGAATAAGATTTTTTTCTTGAATTACTTAATAAATTCTTATTCCATTGGCAGATTATTTGCTTGTTTTAAGCACAAATTCACTTAAATTTGATATGTTTTGTCTAAAAACTAGACTTATTTTCTTAGGTCATTTGCTAATCAAGAAAATACATCTTGATTTAAGAATTTTTAGATATTTCTACTGAAAACAACACAAAAATACTAAGTAAGAAAGTCATTTTTTGCAGTGAGTTAAGCTTGACACTCACCTCCCTGCTGCATAGTAGATGGCAGGACATTTTCCCCAGCAGAAAGAGAAACGAAGAAAGAGAATGGGATCACCCACAGGCACATTGTGAAGTATGCTAAAACCTGAAAACAGAAAGACACTACGTCAGGTATCTCACTGAATTTCATTAGGGCGAATTTGACATAGATATCTTTCTCATGTAAACCCATATTTCTTCTGCGGAGCACAATATGCAAGGAATGTAATGATAAGAGCAGTGTGAACAATGAACATGCACATCTCCATGATCTAGCATTTAACATGTTCATACAGCTCAGAATCTGTATGATGTTGTTTTAAACTATAGCGCACCATGTTGCATTCAATGAGAAATCTTTGGTGCAAATACCAGACACAATGGGTATGAGAGTTTTACTGTCATTATGAAACTATTATGACGTGTTGTAGTACGATTTTAATACTAACAGCCGGCATAACTGTATTTAAAATAGACATATTTAAATTACATTTAAACATTTTTAAGAACCTAACCCAACCCCTACCACTAAAAATGACTAATTTATAGATTAAATAAAACACAGAATACAATAAAATAAAACTGAGTGTGTTTGTGAAGCAGGATTGTTTTCAGCGATTACATCCTTAAATTCCACTCCATTCTGCATACAAGGTTATTGTATGTCTTTAGAAGACAAAATCAATAAATGACAGTTTGGAACTAGAATGTGTTGTTTTAAGCACCTCCATTCTCTACCTATATCCATTATATATCCATTATATAGGGCAGTGGTTCTCAAACTTTTCGGTGTCTGCCCCGCCTTGTGAAGGGTGCATCCCTTCACGCCCCCACAAAAAAAAAAAATGTATGACATAAAACAATCTCAAATGCAGAATTTGAATTAAACAAAACATTTTAAATTACACATTGTAGTGCTGTTGGGTTGGTAGTAAGGATGGTATCGTTTTGGGGTATTTCCAATGCCTAAATTGATACTTTGAAAAATGTGTCACAAAAAGACGGTAGATGAAAGTACAGCATATAACACAACAAAAATATTTCTGTGTGTGTCACAGTGCAATATATCTATAGAATTCCACTGAAGAAGGATATCATACTCGTTTTATATTAACTTCAAATGATTACTCCATAACTCAAAGTGTAACTGCTAGCGTAATTTCAAGTGCCTTCAAATCGCACATCTAATAATCAACCTCATCGCAGGATTTATGGTTCAGAATGTAATTCAAGCTGTACTTTTGAAGTCCAAAAAGAATATCACATGCATAAAGTTAAGGTCATACCTCAGAGAAAGGATAGTACTCCTCTGCAAAATACTGGAAGGCCATATAGTGGTTTAACACAACCAGTACTGTACATGGGGAAAATGCAAGAATAAGGATGAGAAAAATAATGAAAGCCATAAAAGCAAAGACTATTTAAAAATATATAAATGCGCTGCTGCGTGTATATATTTCTATATACTTTATCACATACCACATGAGAGGATAAAGTTTGGTGAGGTGAGCATAATGTAAGGAAACGTCTGCAGCAAACCAAAGTACACCAGGTTAGTGAAGAGACCGATTCCAATCATGAGTGTGGGGAAGCCCTCAAACAGGTAGAGCCCAACCAGCACAGCTGTGGAGAACTGAGAGAAAAGAATCAGTTAGCGCTCTTTAAGTATGTGCAAAATTGACATGTTGGTTTCAGTGAGTAGTTTTCTACTAAAAAACTAATTCAGGTTTTCGTTCTGTTAAATTTGTACCATTTTTGGAAGCAGGGGTGATTTTTGGGCTGAGCCCTAGACTATTTTGGTGTTTTTCCATTGCATATTACCCATTCGTTGGAATGCAGTGTTTCCCATATATTCATTTTTTTTTGTCAGTCTGACACAAAATCAAACTTGACAATCATAAAAGATGTTTACACATTGCGTTTATCACTATGCCTCTGACTCAGAGTCTCTGTACAAACACCTATGGCATCAGTTGTGTGTGGATGTGCCGCCACAAACCGCAAGGAAAACACAGATATGATGTTCCTGATTCTCAGCCTGTGGATGTTTTTCATCACTAAAAGGGAGTTTGGAAACTTGCAACAAAGCATAGATGACAACCAGCTTGCTTAGCACAAGCACAAATGTAAAGCTAATCAAGCGTTTAGCAATGACACTGGTAGTGACGATTCTCTCAGAACAATCAGTGATCTACAATGTGTATCAGCTCGCTTGGAACCTCAACCAAGGTGGTACTACAAAAATGTATTGGGTATTGTGTACTGTACTGAGGGGAAAAGCCCCCAAAAATAAGCTGCCCCGACCCAACCCGTGGGGTACTATCCAATGGAAAAGCACAATTTAACTGCAAGAAGCTCAACAGGTTAATACTGCATGTCCGAGATTGTTAAAGTTTAACATCAGGGCTTTCGGTGCATACAGCAGACACTGTTCACTAAAGCTGCGTCCACATTGTTAGCGACTAGCAATGGGAGAGTGAAACAACCTCATTTATTCTAATGGAACCATTAAGGCACGAGTAATCATGACCATTTGCAACAGGAAGTGGGCATGTCCATCGATTCAACAAAGTTGTTAAAAAAGAAATCATCGAAATCATAGAAATGTTGCAAATGTGGATAACAAAATATAACAGACAAATGAAACATATATAATTAAAAATATATATATATTAATACATATTAAATTGAAAAAATATCATATTGCATTGTTTTTCATTATTGCATAGCCCTACGTTTATCCAAGGAACACACCCACATTTTGAAAATTTAGCTTATTCACCGTATCCCCCAGAGTTAGATAAGTCCATACATACCTTTCTCATCTCCCTGCGTGCTGTAACTCTGTCTAAAGCAGCCCCCGCTAGCTTAGCACAAAGACTGGAAGTGAATGGCTCCAGCTAGCATACTGCTCCCAATAAGTGATAAAATAAGGCAAACATTTCCTATTTATGTGTTGTGATTTGTATAGTCACACCGTGCACAAATAACAAGGTCATATGAGACACAGCCATCTTTTAACAGTATATATACTGGGAACTATATTCTCAGAAGGCGAAGCACTGCCACTTGAGCGAAGTGATTTGCTCGCAGCACCCGAGAAGCCCCTTGGTGAGAAGCAGAGAGTTCGGTCCGCCCAAGTAGCAGTGCTTCACCTTCTGAGAATATAGTTCCCAGTATGTATACTTTTAAAAGATGGCTGTGTCTCATATGACCTTGTTATTGGTACGCTGTGTGACTATACAAATCACAACACATAAATAGGAAAATGTTCGCGTTATATTTCACTTATTGGGATTCACTTCCTAAGCTAGTCAAGGCTTCGTCAGACAAAGTTACAGCACGCACGGAGATGAGAAAGGTATGTATGGACTTATCTAAGTCTGGGGGATATGGTAAATAAGCTAAATTCCCAAAATGTGGGCGTATTCCTTTAAGTTGTGATGCAAAAAAACAGTTTCCAGGTCCAAGCCTCCACTGATTTCAATAGAATACAATCTAAATAGTAATTTATGATCTCTGTTTATTTATATCATGCATTTAGGCTAACCTTTAATAAACTCCCGGTGAACACTACATTCTCCTGGCTCAAGGCATACAGGACACTAACATTTAAAAAATATATTTAAGTTGAATCGCTATATTGTTATTTAGGACTTTAGTATGGAGATAGAGAATAGGATTATGATTTTGTCCTAATTTTAAGGCTCACCGTGAGTGTATTAGTATTTTTTGTTGTTAGCTTAAGCATCTGATCACTACGAAAAAAGGGATGTTGTGTGACGCCAGACTTAACAAGCAGATATTATAACTGTTACTCCCAACCTCACTGAAAGAGATGGGTGACAGGGTGACAGTTGCTGGCGTGTGCATGCAGCTTAAGGCCCACAGCTGCTATATTTAGTTGTCTAGTATCAGCCTACAAAAACACCAAAGGAAGCCAAATCATTGTTATTGCTTAAGTCTGTGATATGGGTTTTGCTGCTTAGGGGCCATGACGAGAGGGAGGGACCCTTAAGACTTTTTAAAAACTAAACGAGTAGACATGTGCTTGATAATGGTTTGCATAACGAAACTGAACTTCACCACAGAGGTGATACTCACCATAATCATATATTTTATAATGCGGCTGGTGGCCACTGTGTACTCCTCTATTAATTCTGCCAAATAATAAAGGCCCGCAGCTGTAAAGACAAAAAGCAAACTAAAAATACAGCAAATGACAGATACACACAATTGTTGTGCCATAAAAAGGCTGATCAAAAACAATCTGATTTAGTACACACACGATTTATATGCCGACATCACTCAACAGTAAACAAAGGGTTGATTTTATTTCCAAAGGACACAGGTATAGCTGCAGGCGAGGCAGGTGTTGGGCTAACCATATTAACAATCATTAAGATCAACACTACGTGGACATTTGTACTCTTTACCACGCCTTCTCCAACCGTAATGTACCAACCAGTGAAAGTAGAGTCCACGTGCAAAAACTGACTACCATGCCAATTGTTATGCACATCTGAGTTAAGTTATATTTCTGCAGAGCCCTCTGACACTATGTAATGTAACCTTACTGTAGATAAAATTGAGCGGAGCTTTAACTGATGAGGGTAAGATTAAAGTAACCATTACAGTGAAAAACATTAAAACATATGCATGTTTAAACTACGATTGTATGGTGATAATGCTTGTGTCTAAGCAAAATGGAGATGACAGCATCTCTGTATAAGCTCAGTCTGCCTGCGTATTTCACTCATAAAAATACTTTCTATAAACCTACTTTACCACATGCTAATAGAAACTGGTAGAAACTCGTTTAATTTCGCACTTTCTACAAAAGCGTGCACGTTAATATCACAAGCACTGCTTTATTCGTTGCTGCAACGCTAGCGGTTAGCACTCCCGCTAACTGCAACAGCATAAAACTCACCAATAGCGAGGGTAACAAAACATATCTGTATCACCAGCGACAACCAGCTGAGTAAATATATAAACCACATCTCTTAAAAGCTAGTCAAATAAATAAGCAGTTAGTAAACAGAAATGGGAGATGTGTGTCTCCGAAAGCTAGATTAACAACAGAAGTGACCAAAGTTTCCTTAGACGTAGCGCGACGAGCAAGAGAAGAGTATGTGGGAATCTGATTATTGAGGAGACACAGCGCTCATTCTGGCTGGAGGCGGTATTGCATCTTTGGAAAATTAGACAAGAGTCTACTGTGCAAGAACTTTATCTACACATTATCTAATTCTTTATTGTTGCTATTTTAAAAAAAATAGTGAAGTCTTAAAATACTAAACAACACAAAGAGAACATGCAGTGTTAGTTATGTAAGAACAAAATTCACATATAGACACATTTTGATCCTCAAATCAGCATTTAGTTGTTGTTTATGAGGTCATAAGAAACAAATCCATTCAACTGTGTCCAGACTTTTGAATATAGATAGATGGACAGACAGATAGAGTTTATTTATTTATTATTTTATCTGTTGGATGGTCAGATTTCACTCAAGCTTCTCACTTGTTTTGGTCATGCATATTACATGCACACCAACCCATCTTCTCACCTTCTGCCCTTTTCACACATATACACCCATAGTTATATACACACATAAATCAGACACCTTTCAATTTCAGGCCAGAAGCATGAATTCTTTATAATGTTTGGAAGATGAAAAGCTCACTTGGACTGGAGGAATCCTTACAGAATGAAATGGATTTTTAACGGAAAGCGGTGAAAGTGGGTGAGAGTGAAAAATAATTGTACTCCATTTAAAATGCTTTTATCAAAGAATTGGAGTGTGGAGGTGTTAGAAAAAAACATTTTAGGTGTTTCTAGATGGATGAATAAACTAACCTAAAGGCTTTGACACTGTCAGCATATACAGAATGGAAAAATATCCAAAGTTTTAAATAATGTTTACTGTTTATTTCAGTCATATAATTAAATTTTTGTTTGATTTTTTTGTGTGCAAACATTATTTTAATTCACAAATATTCTTATTAAAAATTTGACTCCTTGCATTTTTTGTAAAACTATCTTTTGCAGATATGCAATCACTGTTGTGTAAAACTCTTTATTGTTTAAGCTGTGTAGTTTACAAGACTAAAATCTATATTTAATGCTGTGAAAATACTTTAAGGCATAACAGATGGTTCAAAATACAGCTATAATGCAAGTAAACATTTTTTAATCTATTGCTATACATTTGATCTTTTAGCAATGATCTCAAACATGAGACCAATTTTACAAAGGTCTGGATTAAATATTATATCCTTAAATTTTCCAGCTGAATTTAAAACAAAGCTCTGGTAATGTAAAATTTGCCACACACAAGCCTCTGATTATAGCCTTAACAACACATCTGATAAATGACAAATTATCAGGGTTACAAAGCTTGTAAATCTGTACACAAGTATTCTTCAAAGTCACCAAACAAACATTTAAATAGTTTAATTTCTCTATTAAACTATAATTCTACATGCATGTTTAGCTACATTTTCTCAGTTTTTACTGAAATACAAAATGACACTGTCCAAATTAGGCTGCATACATTATGCTGAACTCTCTGCCCGTATTTTACATATAGTTCATCTATAAGTGATTCATCTCAGTTGAGGCTCTTTCTCCATATTTCAACCTGCTTCTGCTGTTATTACACAATCATATCTTAGTCTTCCTCTTCTATCTCTATCTCATCTTTCTTGTCCTTCCCTCTTCACTTGCCCTGGATCTGTTAGAATACAGCTTATTGAATCGTTTAAAAAGCTTTCTTGAGCCATAAACAGTAATCAGATCTAAATTTTAACAACTACACATGCAGCTTCTGAAGAACTGAACTCTGACCTGTACTGATGGTAAAAACAGGTAATCAATCTCCCTCATACACTGTAAAAAGTCTTTGCTGCCTTAATTTTTTAAGTTTAATCAACTTTAATTTACAAGTCATTTCATTCAACATAGTAATAACAATTAATCTCTAGTAAAGATAAATAATAGTAAATTGAAATGACTTGTAAATTCAAGTTGATTAAATAATTGTTTACAGTGTACTATCAAACACAAACATTAAAAACTTTAGTATTAAAGTATTATGGTTTTGTCATGTTTTGAACATGAACCATGGCCACCTATTCTTTGAAGAACCTGGAAGTATCACTTAAATACCTCAACTGCTTTTTTAAACACTCCCTCATATTGACAAACGTAATTGTAAACGTATATGATCACATTACAGTTTACTCTTTTTTAGTAGATTAGGTAGCAAACTACTTTGAGATGTACTTTAACTTTTAACGTAACTAGTAATATAGATTTTCAGTTTTATACATGTAAGGTAAAGCTTCTGTAACCAAGAAAGATTCTCTATTGTATTGTATTGTATTGTATTGTATTGTATTGTATTGTATTGTATTGTATTGTATTGTATTCTATTCTACATTTCCTTCCATTCCATTCTATTAATTGAGTGAACAATGTAGAATCCAAGGTTATGGTGGTTTTCCTTAAAGGTTTAGTTCACTCCAAAATGAAAATATTGTCATTATTTACCCTCATGTTGTTTCATAACTGTTAGACCTTCATTCATCTTTGGAACACAAATTAGGATATATCTGATTAAACCAGAGACTGCCTGAGAGCTTTCTGCCCCCCCATTGACAGTGATGTGATCCTTTTAAATAGTAGTTCTGCTGACCTGTTACATACAGTATTTAAAATATTTTAAGTTAATCAGAGGTTTAATGGCTAAAATGGCTAGTATATAAAAAGGGCCACCCTATATTTGCCAATATTTCAAAAAGTTGGGTAATATTCATGGCAGTTAGTTTATAGATAATAAAAACAAAACCATCATTTGTATCAATCACATGGAGACATTTCATATTATATCAAAATTATATAATTCATGCAAAATAACTTGTATTTACACAATATTTTATATAGTCATTAGTGTACTTCAGACTGGAGAAAAATGTGTATTATTTTTTCTAAGTTATTTCTGTGGTTTTTCTTGCCTTGGCATGTACTTTAAAATATGGGTTTTACTGATTACAGAACAAGAACACACAAATTTATAAAAAAAAACACAGTTTTCGGAATATCACATCATGTTCAGATGTGATAGCCTAATTGTTTTCAGAGCATACCTCATTTTGGAGCTTTAAAAATGTCAGAGGAGAATCTGTACTAAAGAGTCACAGCTTCATTATACGTCTTATAGAAACTCAGACTCTCATACAACACCAAGACAGACTAATTGCAAAGAAAAGTTAGGCGTACTCATAGAAAGAAAGAATGTCTTTTATTACATTCATAATTCAATTTCGAATGCATGGGTCCTTGGCTTTTTTATTAGAAGGTAACGGGGCTAAAGCTTTATGCAGCCTTGTGACATTTACTTTAAACAAATTCTGGCATCTGTGAAAAGGAAATATGTGTCCAAGTCGTACTTAGTTCAACATCTTGTTTCTCAAAAATGCAGAAGTTCAAACTAAAAGACCCCTAAACCTTACTTATCTTCCCATAAAATAGACTCAGAGGCCTTTATGCGAGAGGCTCTCTTCTCACGGTTCTGCTGAAGTCGCCTGAGGACTGGGGCGCTTTTACTCTCCCCCGCCCAGGGTGAAGAGTTCACTGCAGGTGAATCTGTGAGAGAAAAGATTGACACAAAGTTTTACTTAATGGCTCTGCAATAGTACAGCTCACAAAAAACATTCATAACCAATCAATAATAAACCAGAAGTTGGCTTTTTATCACCACTTTGAAGGATAGGTTATGTTTCTTCTTCCTACTTGTTCAATAAAACTTATTCTGATAAAACACACTGGTGTGGAGCAGAGTGAGCCTATGGGCCAGGGCTCAGCCTCAGACGGCCCCAGATCAATTTAAACCCTGGCTATATTTTCAGTGGTGTATAAAGACATTACAAAATGAACTGTATTGTTTTTATTACTACATATTATTAGAATGAGCTGATTTTATCTACATACACCGCGGGTAGCCTTACATGGAAGTCATCATTTCATTCTGCATGTTTCTACAGTAGTCCGTATATGGACAAACTGTTCTTAAGAGCGCATTTTGTCATAATTTTGTCTCAGATGATGCTGTGTTTGTCCTTTGGCAGCTATCAAAGCTTCTCTATGCGTTTCAAAAGGGAGAGATGAGCTGTGGTCTTCTCGGGTCCAAAGAAATATACCCGACCCGAAATTCCCCGCATCACTTTTTACCCAACATGCCAAGACCCGACCTGAGACAAAACTGACAAAATTAGACCGGACCTAGTGGCAACTTTTCTTAACCTAACTGAATGTAAACGGAAATGACGTATGTGCAGTCTGGAGCCTCGCACACACCAGTCAGACAGAAAGAAACCCTGGTGGCCAGCTGCTCCACTTACTGTTATTTGTTATCTAATGACTACACTAAGGTAACCGGTACAGTGTGCATTCAAAATTGATTGACAGGTCTGAAAAATTTACTTACATCCACACAATGTCGCTCTTGGAAAACCCCCAATGATAGTTCGGGTCTTCTCAGACCCGAGGCCACTTATATTATACCCGACACGTGTCCGAGATACATGTTCAACTTTTAGACCTGAACCTGGTTGGGTCTCGGGTCGGACCTCAGATTTTCGGATCTAAGAGGCTGTTTACACTTGGCATTAACATGCGTTTTCGTCGATCGGATCACAAGTGGACGACGTTAATGCCAGGTGTAAACGGTGTTCAAAACGTTTTGAACGCGTCCACTTTCGACAACTTTCAACCACATCCAGAGGTAGTCGAAAGCACTTTCAATCGGATCGCTTTGGAGCAGCGGAACGCAATGTGGTTGAATGTGTTCGAACAGCCACACGCGACCGCCTTCTCTCCGCCCATTTATCTAATCTGAGGTATTAAACACAAATTTTACGTCTTTTTTTGACTTCTGCCGTGAACATGCGGTGAACAGCGCTATTTTTAGCCTTTCATTGATAAAACTACTGCGGGTGTTCTCCGTAGTTTCGTTTTGAAAGCGTGAAAGTTGCGCGATCCTATTTCATCAATTGCGCTGAAAATTCAGCGAAAGCTCCAACAAATAAATGTACAAAACACTGTGCAGCATGTATACTTGCTAAACAAGCAGCGGGCTCCGACATAATATAAGTTTGCGTCCATATAAACTCATAATTACTCCCGCTCGCGTTTGAATGACAGCAGAGAGACTCGCCCACCGTCTCGCAGACCACCCCCTCACAGTATTCAGGACAGATGCGGTCGAAAGTGGACAAAAGAGACGGATTTAAATACCAGGTGTAAACGTAATGTGTCTCTCTCGTCCACTTGTGATCCGATCGATGAAAACACATCTTAAAACCAAGTGTAAACAGCCCCTTAGTGGACATATGAAGACTTCTACAGTGGACTGAGCCATTGGTTGCAATTCCTAATCTCACCTCTAGATGCCACTAAAAATCTACACAGTGGACCTTTAAAGGTGTCAAAGAATGCATTAATACAATGTTACAGTGTAATCTGATATATAGTATGTGACTTTATTAAGTGCAACATTATCCAGAGACTGTTTTATGTCCATTTACTACCCTAGGATTTGTCCACAGAATGAAATAGTCGATTATTACCTTATTTGAAAGGGTCATGAAATGTTAAGCTCTGCTTTGATTGGTTGTTTCTCAGAGCAGCTCATTTCAGGAGCTCTCTCTGTGTGTAAACAAACCTTACGTTTGAGCCTGTATCAGATAAAGAGTGCCAAGTTTGTATTTTTTCAGTATGGACCTACAAAACGTAACTGCAATGCCAATAGTAGAACTTTAGCCTAAATGCTAGCATATATCATTAACTAGCATATAGCACTAATTCAGCAGTCAGTTTATTTTTAGCATTGAAACAGCACTGTAATTAATTTAATGTGTCATTTAATGTTGGGGCTTACATCGCAACTGTAACATCTCAGTGGATGTTATGTTGAGATTGGACTGTTTTCCAGTGGTGTTTTGTATGCACAAGGTTTACATAAGAAGGAGGAAACAATAGTGTTTGAGGCTCATCATATGTCATTGCCATGTACAGACCTCTTATTATTCATCTATGCCAAGTTAAATACAATTTTACACTCTACGGCACCTTTAAATTAATAAAAACCTATAAACCAATAATGGTTTTAACTTGCTCACTGGGTGTTGACAGTATTAAGGCAGAACTTAAGCCATTGCACTGAAAAACTATAATGTCAAGCTGCTTTGAAACAATGTTCATTGGGAAATGCGCTATATAAATAAATATAATTGAATAAAAATTTATTTTGTTTTGTCCAATTATCAGGTTCTTTAATATAAACTATTACTTTTTGATTTCTCATTGTATAATAATAATTGTTAGGTCAAATATATCTGTACATTTTTGTATGCATGCTTGTTGGTTAGTTTGTGTTTATGCTTTAAAGGTAAGTAATTAATAAATGTATTGTTTTTGTATTGTATTTATTACAATTGGCTCACCTAATGTGCAGTACATGTAAAGTTAAAGCAATCAAAGTTAAAAAGAGTTGGTTTACATTCAGGTTGAGATTAAATTAAACTTGTCAGGGCTGTATTAAAGTAAATACCTTTGGGTTTTGGTGAATCAGATGGAGTCCCTTTGTCATCCGCTATGGCCCGTCTCCTTCTCTGGAGCACCATCTGAAGCTCTGCCTCCCCAACATTCCGGCTGAAGCGTTTTTTAGATTCCCCTCTCCGAGGTCCAGACCTCTTCATGGAATCCTGATGTGACCAGAGTAATGAAGTCAACTTAAAGCAATAAGCCACAACTTTTTTGCAAGTTAATTACAGGTAATGGCATTTAGTGTCAGGCAGTTTAAGGTGTAAAAAACAACACTGGCAACAGTATTACAATTAAAGATACTAATATTAAATATGTTATAATATTAAATAATTATTGCTATAAGAAAGTTTTCTGCAGCTATTATATTGTTGTTTAGATATGTAGAATATGTTGTTTACATAACAACACATCTTAGCATATTAAAATCTCAACTGATTTGTGGTCATCTATGTTTGTAACAGTATTTGACTTTTTGCTTTTTCAAGAATTTTAGAATTCTTGTCTGACTACTGGTCTGCCATTATCTGTAAAAAAAATGACTCGGTAAGCAGTGGTTGAGAGATCTTTACCAGCATCCCCTGTAATTCTAATACAGCTGATTTCCGGTTCTCAGATCTTTGTTCCTGTTAAAGAGTTAAAGAAATTTAAGAGTCAAATGTGCCAAAGCACTAGTAGATTGCAAAAATGACTGAAAAACTTACTGTTAAATTATTGAAAAGCAATAATGCAGTTCCACTAACCTTCCATGCATTTTCATCCTCTACTCCAGCCTGAAATGAAACCAAATTGTTTGTTAAATGGTTTGAATCAAGTCAGAATCAAGGCCTAAATATTTTAAGCATGTTTTTTTAATTTAAAAATTGGCACCCAGAACAACACTTTCAATATTTATTATCACATATACATCAAGGTTTTTAAGATAACAATGTTTACATTTTTATATCACTTAAATCATTCTAAACCAGCAATTTAACAAAAAATGTTTAAGAAATTATTGTTAGCTCTGTTAACATACATAACCTGGATGTTAAGTGTTTAGAATATTTTGGAAATGTATCCCACTGTCAACTGAATGTATCCCGTGTGCATATAAATATAGTATTTCTTGTTATTTTCAGATTTCGATTATAGTCATACAGTAAATGGATGAGCCTTGATGCTTTCATTTCCTCTGCAACACCACAATTCATTCCAGCAATTTATTTGTGCAAAGTGACCCACCTGTGGTGGTTTAAGAATAGGTTTAAGTACAATTCCTTTCTTGATTCTTTCCATCATCTCATCCACAGCTCTGGACTTCATATCATCTATCTTTTCTGTGAGTAAATCAAGACAGCATTCATTTAGGAAGAGCAGCACATTAAAAGCACAGTTTTTTATTTAAATTTGAATTGTATTATTATTATTTATTTTTTGGGGGCCATTTTTGCCTTTATTGATAGACAGTAGTTTTTGATAGACGACAGGAAAGTAGAGAGTGGAGAGAGGGGTATGGATCGGCAAAGGACCTCGAGCCGGGATTCGAACTCGGGTCGTCGGAAGTGCGTTCACACCATATGTCGGAGCGCTGCCCACTACACATTCGGCTCCGACAAATTTGAATTGTATTATAGACATTTATTAAAAGGTTAGGTAGATTTCTTGATTCTGGTCAATAGCTGTGCTTTATTTGTAAGGAATAATTGATGACGTGCCATTGAATTATTCAATAATAATGCACACCCAAGGTGGTAATGCGGCAAGGTGCGAAGCCATGATTACCACAAACATTACTCTGGTGGTTATTTTAAGACATTTGACAGGTAAGGTCAGAGTTTTCTAGAAGGAGAGTTGCGTCAACTCTGTTGACTCCAATGGAATCCTTTTTTACAGCAATGGCGGATCATGGAGCCTCTCAAGATTTCCCAGAAGTTACTGTCAACTTCAGAGCTGCAGCAGAAAGACTACATGTGATGAACTTGATGAAAGTTTTTAAACTTAAGACGTTTAAAAAATAAGATTGTATGTAAGCAATAGATGTGAATCAAATAACTTTGTGCATTAGTGCATTTGTAGTGGATTATTTCTCATTAAATTAGTTAATTTTGGGTATGTTAGTAGAAAACAGGTTATGTGAGGACAGGCTGAGGATAACATTAGCAACACATAACAAACCACAAAAAGCTTTTTAATGGTAACTTTTGTTTTCTTAATACAGATTCATCCTTTGTTGTGTGATTAGAGATACAGGCTATTAAACGTGATGAGGGAATATTAATTAAACATATGGGTGGAGTGTTTTCGGCACTGTGATTCTGCTGGTTAATGAAATTAAACTCAATAAATTAATATATGAATAACTTTTATTAATAAAATGTATATATTATTAATACGTTCAGGGATTAATAATACTTAAAAGTAATGAAGATGGTATTTCCCATTAGATGTTTATATGAACAACAAAAAGAAAACAACACTAAGCTAGTGATGTGACTGGTATGCCATTATCTGTAAAAAAAAATCACATGGAGCTATATTTATTTTATAATAAATAAAATAAATAAGTGCCTTATGAGTCTTTTTTTTTAATCTTGTTCTTTGTGCTGTGTTATATCTCATACCAGTTTGATTTATAAATATACACAGTCAATTGTACATTATAAACATGCATAAACATTATAAGCTTACATATTACACAATGTGATGCATTTTAAAGCTTTAAAGTTGTTGGAGGGAGTGTAAAACATGTTAACATGGCACGTATCAGCAGCATTTGTCAGAAAACATTGTTGATAAAACTACATAAAAATACTACCTACAAATATTGGTGTGATGTATAAATAGAATATTGTAAATCAATGCGTTTCTTGACTATTAAGAAAAATCACAGCTCTTTGCCTCAAACTCAATGTATTTCAATGGCTCCCTATGAAACTAACTGTCTCACGTGACAGCCGAGCTTTTGGATTTGAAGTGCCGCAAGTCTGGCTACATCCGAAAGCTCTAAAATGATGCCTCTGCCTTCTAAGGCAGCATTCCAGGACAGAAAGGAATCAAGGAATATCCGAATCCAATGTTAGGTTTACTTCTTGTCTCCTGAGATACCTTCATTTCCTGTCCCACAGATCTATGCATGTACAGAGAATGTGATTGGTCGAGCCTGGTTGAGTTAAAAAAAATTAAATGTCTGCCAAGGAAGCGGGTGGAGCACAAATTTAGTGTTAATAAAGTTATTTTTTTCTCTCTTTTTCCACCCTTTAATTAGAATTCCATTGAGAAATTAGTATTGTAGTTTTCAAATATGGGATTAACAGGATTCCATTTTGCTGCCTATAAAGTTTGTCCAAATACTTTTCAAAATATATTTCAAAATATACAAAAATGGCTAAAAAAAATATTGATGAAAAATAGATTTTTGTAAACATATTTTAAAATATATTACAGGACATATATTTTTGGAAATGTTTGTGTATATTTTAAAATATATTTAAAATTATATTTGAAAATATATTTTTTTGCCATATGGAAATCGCAATCGAACCAACTCAATAAAGTTAATGAAATGCGACTTTGTTATTAGTTTTAAAATAAACACACATTGGTAGACAGGAAGGGACCACAATCAACTTTATATTTTAATGTAATATTCTTCCAAATTAATGCATAATTTGTAAGAGAATAATGAAAGTGTTTGTCATAATATACTTAAGTGTTTAAAAATTAGAGATATTGGTTTTGCGGATTGTTGATGAATAACAGCTGGGAATTATCACAACGGGCTTAAGCAGTCACGTCACGTCACAGGAAAATAAGTGAACAGTATCCCAATGTGAAGTGA
The DNA here is from genome assembly GCA_025389145.1 of Misgurnus mizolepis. Taxonomy (NCBI): domain Eukaryota; kingdom Metazoa; phylum Chordata; class Actinopteri; order Cypriniformes; family Cobitidae; genus Misgurnus; species Misgurnus mizolepis. The sequence goes on along the minus strand of JAIFKI010000004.1, from coordinate 43,422,680 downwards.
GCTAGGGTCCTTACCAGTGCCCAACCTTTGTACTTGATATATTGATTCACAACCTCGGGAGCTAGGGAACTGATTGAGACACAGGCAGGGACTATTTTTTCCAGCGAAAGCAAGGCTTTTAGGGATTTTACTTTAGAAAAGTTCCACTGATGCTTAGTTTTAATATTTGTATTCTGTGGTAACCATTTTATAAAAGCAATTAGGATGAAAGGTTTGTGCTGTGTCGTTAATAAATTAGGGATGAAGGGGTTGCAAGCATTCTGTTTCCTGTTGTGCCTAACAATTCCCTTTAGCCATGACTTATTCCACGATTCTAGTACCTTATTGCTGACTTTAAAAATTTCTTACTTGCAGGTTCGGTGGTGTCTCCAATCTTCTTTTTGTTCCTCAAGGCCTTTAATGGGCTAAATATACAAACAAATGTATTCCCATTAGGGGAACACTCTGGAAAAGTGACCAATCTATCACCGGGCATTATAAATACACATAGGATAGCGTAAATAACATCAGATGTGCAGATACGGTATGTTTAAATATGTTGATGTTTTGATCTTGAGAGTTAAATTTTTTTTGAAAAATATGTTGTGTTCTTACTCTGTGACTGTTGAAGATGGAGGAAGTGGTGGTGGAGGAGGGGG